>OX246748.1:33570844-34128755 GCA_945910005.1 Isoperla grammatica
GTAACAAAAGAAACTCTTTTACTGATATTTTTACTTGATTCATTCTATCCAAATCTTTCAATTCCATTGGCAACATATTAAAACATTGAGGCACTTTTACATGCAATGATCTTTCACCATATTTATTTACAAAATTGGGAACTCTGTACACTTTGGAGGCTTTTGCTCTTGTACAAATGCTATGGTCAATTTCAATTTTGAATTCGTTAGTGAAATAGAATTTGATAATTAACTTATAGATGTACAAAAAATTTACAGGAAGCAAGTCTAATAATTTAAAAAGCTGATTTGAGGAACAATGGTCAGTTATGTGATTTGGGAGTATGTGTTTAATCATCCTGATCTGTAAGCTAATAATTTGTTTAAGATACATATGAGAAGCATTTCCCCAGGCTAACACCGCGTACGAGATTAAAGACTCCACCAAGGCGATGTACACTGTGCGAAGTAAACTGTACGGAAGAATATCCTTCAACCGATAAAGTTGCACAGCACACGGTCTAATCCGGTTGCATACCCTAGCAATCTGTTTATCCCAAGAAAAGCATTTATCAATCACAATACCCAAGTACTCATGGCTGTACACCGACTCAATTTCTTGATCGCAACTGCAAGTTATGTCCGTAGCATTTTGGTTAGAAGTATTATGCAAGCACTGGACTGAGTGTGATATAACTTTAACTATCGAGTTATGATTGGTATTCAGAGGAGTAGATATATGTACAATTTTAGTTTTTATAGCATTTACAATCAAGCCATCATCATGAGTCCACCTCAGCAAGTTTATATAGTCTTCTTGCAAATACTTTTCCGCCGTATGAATATTCTTGTGAATCGCAATAAGAGCAGAATCATCAGCGAAAAAAAATGCAAAACACTTCTTAAAAATTCGTGCCATCTCATTTACATACACTAAGTATAACAATGGTCCCAAGATAGATCCTTGTGGCACCCCTGATTTGATCAATTTAGCCGTGCTATAATCCTCCCCAATTTTTACAATTATCTTTCTATTATCTAAATAACTCTCAAACCACCGTAGAATTGGACCTCTCACACCAATATTGTCCAATGCTTGCAATAATTTCTTGTGATTTAGAGTATCAAATGCTTTAGTGAAGTCCACAAACATACATACTACATGAAAATTTTCATTTAACTTAGAATTAATAAGATCAGAAAATTTCAGTAAAAGATCAGATGTACTTTTCCACTTTTGAAAGCCGAATTGATTTTTGTTTATGATAGAAAATTTAGTCAAATAGTTATTTAAACAATCAGCCACATATCTTTCCATTACCTTATCGACTACAGACAATAAGGCAATTGGACGATAGTTGGAATACTCGTAGTGGCTTCCTTTTTTATAAACCGGCCTCACTATAGCAATTTTTAACATTTCTGGCACGACACCTTCATTAATCGATAAATTTATCAGCAAAGCTAGTGATGGACTGATCTGATCCTTAATATTTTGCAAGTCTTTAACCCTTATTCCGTCAAACCCAGCTTGTTTACCACTATTCATTTCTTCGATAATTTTTCCCACTGTTTTCGCATCAATAGGGGGTATGTATACTGATTGCCCCTGAACGTTAATTAAACTGCTTTCTCCTTGAACCGTTTCCCTACAGATCACATCACAGTTATGAACAATACGCTCAACCTCTTCCACAAAAACGTTCGCAAATGAGTTTGCTATAGTAACAGATGACTCTCTTTTACCCAGATACTTTTTAATAACCTCATCGACTGACTCTTTTTTTTTCTTGCCTATTATAGTATTTATAGCTTGCCACGTTTCTTTAATATTTCCCCTATTTCTTTCCAAAAGTGCACGGTAATAGTTTTGTTTTGCTAGTTTGATCTTTTTGTTTACTTTATTTCGGAGGTTATTGTATTCTGACCTATACACACCTTTCGTAAGATTTAAACATTTACATTTTTTCCATTTTTGAAAAAAACGGTCTCTTTTTGCTATCATTTCTAATAACTCCAACGTCATCCAAGATTGATTACTCCTTTTCTTATTACTTTTCTCTTTGACGAACACTGCCCGTTTATCCAATAGTTCGGGCGACACCCACGACTTAATACCCCTATTCGTAGCACTTCTTTCTTTAACAAACGAACTTTTTGCATATGCAATCTTGAAATTAAAATAAATCGCCTGATACAAATTCTCACAGCTATTGGCAATTAACAAACTATCCCAATCAACACGCTTTAAAGCGTGAAGCAGATTAGCTTCATTTATACACTTTCCATATATTGTACTTTCCGATTTTTTTTTAATACTATCTAATCCCAATGAAATCATTATCATATAGTGGTCGGACAACTTAGATGTATAAATGGCTGGCTTGATACGGATGTCAACAGCCCGCACGTAAACATGATCGATACATGAACTTCTAAGCGCGCCCTCTGCTACCTCCTCACGCGTAGCCTGGGAAATACATCTCATAAAACCATTCACAGCCAGACTGGTTTCATAATGCTGCGCAAATGAATCACATTCATTTAAAATATCAATGTTTACATCACCAATAATTATAGCCGTATTAACTTTGGTATTTTGCCAATAACTCTCGATCTCCTCTATAAACTCATTCTTGGTGTTGTTATTAGGAGGCCTGTACACGCACAACAGAGACACAGTGTTATTGCCTACCGTTAAATTGCCTGCTAGTCCTTCAAAATGATTAAACAAAACATAATTTCTTTCAAATAAGACAGAGTTCTCAATGTACAAAATTAACCCACCACCTCTTCTACCTTTTCTTAACTGATGGAATGTTACATAACCTTCTAATTCATACAGATCACTTACACTATGCACATTTACCTCACTTAAAACAAGCACGTGAAATTTTCCTAATTGTTTCCCAAGAATCACTTGCAACTCATCCCAGTGTCTATTTATTGATCGAATATTCAGGTGAATAATCGTAAGACCTTCGGACTCTTGCATCCAACTATTTATACTATCCACTACCTGCGTATCCGCCACGAGTGACGGTGGATTCCATAGTTCCATTTACTTACGTGTATATCAAACAAGTTTGCCAATATCACGTGAGTTTTTTATCTTTACAACTTCACGAGTATTTTCGTCCTTACGGACACAAATTAACCCACGATTAAACCACACAAATTTATGACCTGTTAATTTTGCTCTGGCTTTAACAGACCACAAAAGATGTTTGTAGTGTGGCGACAGATGTTCGTATACAAATATGGGAAGGTTCCCGTTCTCCCGCAGCCCGGGAAACAGGTCCTTGTTGGCCACCGATACACTGCGACGAACAGCGAGCAATTCTTCTTTTTTCTTCCTTGAGATTAGCTGAACTACTATTTTTTTAGGATAGTTTGTATTAGCAGATCTAACACGATGGACTACGTCAATGTCACCAGGCACAATATTAGCACCCAAATGAGTACTAATTTTGACGACAACGTCCTCCAAGTCTTCGCCCTCTTGTTCCAAGACGTTTGAAATTTCAATGTTACGATTTCTTCCGTACTGATCCAACTCATGAACACGATCACTAAGCTCATCTATAACCTCGTCTTTCTTAACGATTCGCTGCGTGAGATCATGAATAATCTTCCTACTTTCAGCTAACTCTTCTTTAAGCCCTCTCAGCGACTCAAGCTCCTTTTTAACTTCTCTGAGTTCGTTACGAAGCTCATAAACTACGCTTAGGACCTCACCAATTGCCTTTTGATTAGCACTTTCAACACTACCACTAAATATATTACTCACATCACTGATCCCTGTCGGTGTTCCAGAGCCGCTACCCGTGGGTGCCCCTTCTGCCTTGCACTTAGGGCAACGCCACTGAATAATAATAATAATAATAATAATAATAATAATAATAATAATAATAATAATAACAAAATGTCAAAAGTAATTCAAGTAGTGATTACTAGGATGGGTACCTGCAACAAATCGAATCGGACACAACCGTACATATAATGACCACTCCAAATATACTTGGTATAATGCATTCTGGTGGCAAGAAAATAAACTATTATGAGTAGTAACAATCACCTTTATGACGCTATTAGGAGGTTGCTGGTTTGAGCATCAATAGTCGACAGTTGGGTTTGGAGAAAATTTGAATAATTTGTGTTCGACAAAAATGTCTTGAAAATGTGAGAATCAAAACTTTTTTTGTTCGCATACCTATTTAAAATAACTTTCACAAACACAATTTGGAATGATGCGGGGCTAGGTATCAAGATCTACATGTACTCCAATAACTTTCACAAACACAATTTGGAATGATGCGGGGCTAGGTATCAAGACCTACATGAACTCCAAACAAACAAACAAAAAACATAATGGTATCAGGTATAAACTATAAAAAAAAAAAAAATTAGACAATTGGAGATATTATTGAAATTCTACAATTTTATGCAAAATATTATATACAATATATTTTGTATCGTTTTTTTGAGAACATCTATATATGGTGTCTCAGATTTTCGATTTTGTGTTTCAATCTTGAGAAATAATTAAAAAATGAAAATTTTCTGCGGTTTTTGACGTAGAGGTATCCTTCGCTCTTAAGTCACGCCCGCTATGTTACAAATTTCCAGGTATCCAACCGAAGGTCTAAAAATCTCCCTAATGGATCCGTTTCAAGTAGGCGGTAGGAACTGGAGAAGAAGAAAACGATGTTGATACTGTTACTATGAGACTAGTAGTAGCATGAGACTAGTTACGTTGAGGCAACTATACTATGTGTTTACTTCGGAAGCGGCCTGGCCTTATGTTGCAACCCGTTACCTTGGACACTACAATCTACCAGTTGTCAGCGAGGCTACTATGTAAGCATGAGACTAGTTACGTTAAGGCAACTATACTATGTGTTTACTTCGGAAGCGGCCTGGCCTTATGTTGCAACCCGTTACCTTGGACACTACAATCTACCAGTTGTCAGCGAGGCTACTATGTAAGCATGAGACTAGTAACGTTGGGGCAACTATACTATGTGTTTACTTCGGAGGCGGCCTGGCCTTATGTTGCAACCCGTTACCTTGGACACTACAATCTACCAGTTGTCAGCGAGGCTACTATGTAAGCATGAGACTAGTTACGTTGAGGCAACTATACTATGTGTTTACTTCGGAGGCGGCCTGGCCTTATGTTGCAACCCGTTACCTTGGACACTACAATCTACCAGTTGTCAGCGAGGCTACTATGTAAGAGACTAGTTACGTTGAGGCAACTATACTATGTGTTTACTTCGGAGGCGACCTGGCCTTATGTTGCAACCCGTTACCTTGGACACTACAATCTACCAGTTGTCAGCGAGGCTACTATGTAAGCATGAGACTAGTTACGTTGAGGCAACTATACTATGTGTTTACTTCGGAGGCGGCCTGGCCTTATGTTGCAACCCGTTACCTTGGACACTACAATCTACCAGTTGTCAGCGAGGCTACTATGTAAGAGACTAGTTAAGTTGAGGCAACTATACTATGTGTTTACTTCGGAGGCGGCCTAGCCTTATGTTGCAACCCGTTACCTTGGACACTACAATCTACCAGTTGTCAGCGAGGCTACTATGTAAGCAAGAGACTAGTTACGTTGAGGCAACTATACTATGTGTTTACTTCGGAGGCGACCTGGCCTTATGTTGCAACCCGTTACCTTGGACACTACAATCTACCAGTTGTCAGCGAGGCTACTATGTAAGCATGAGACTAGTGACGTTGAGGCAACTATACTATGTGTTTACTTCGGAGGCGGCCTGGCCTTATGTTGCAACCCGTTACCTTGGACACTACAATCTACCAGTTGTCAGCGAGGCTACTATGTAAGCATGAGACTAGTTACGTTGAGGCAACTATACTATGTGTTTACTTCGGAGGCGGCCTGGCCTTATGTTGCAACCCGTTACCTTGGACACTACAATCTACCAGTTGTCAGCGAGGCTACTATGTAAGCATGAGACTAGATACGTTGGGGCCACTATACTATGTGTTTACTTCGGAGGCGGCCTGGCGTTATGTTGCAACCCGTTACCTTGGACACTAAAATCTACCAGTTGTCAGCGAGGCTACTATGTAAGCATTAGACTAGTTACGTTGAAGCAACTATACTATGTGTTTACTTCGGAGGCGGCCTGGCCTTATGTTGCAACCCGTTACCTTGGACACTACAATCTACCAGTTGTCAGCGAGGCTACTATGTAAGCATGAGACTAGTTACGTTGAGGCAACTATACTATGTGTTTACTTCGGAGGCGGCCTGGCCTTATGTTGCAACCCGGTACCTTGGACACTACAATCTACCAGTTGTCAGCGAGGCTACTATGTAAGAGACTAGTTACGTTGGGGCAACTATACTATGTGTTTACTTCGGAGGCGGCCTGGCCTTATGTTGCAACCCGTTACCTTGGACACTACAATCTACCAGTTGTCAGCGAGGCTACTATGTAAGCATGAGACTAGTTACGTTGAGGCAACTATACTATGTGTTTACTTCGGAAGCCGCCTGGCCTTATGTTGCAACCCGTTACCTTGGACACTACAATCTACCAGTTGTCAGCGAGGCTACTATGTAAGCATGAGACTAGTAACGTTGAGGCAACTATACTATGTGTTTACTTCGGAAGCGGCCTGGCCTTATGTTGCAACCCGTTACCTTGGACACTACAATCTACCAGTTGTCAGCGAGGCTACTATGTAAGCATGAGACTAGTTACGTTGAGGCAACTATACTATGTGTTTACTTCGGAAGCGGCCTGGCCTTATGTTGCAACCCGTTACCTTGGACACTACAATCTACCAGTTGTCAGCGAGGCTACTATGTAAGCATGAGACTAGTTACGTTGAGGCAACTATACTATGTGTTTACTTCGGAGGCGGCCTGGCCTTATGTTGCAACCCGTTACCTTGGACACTACAATCTACCAGTTGTCAGCGAGGCTACTATGTAAGAGACTAGTTACGTTGAGGCAACTATACTATGTGTTTACTTCGGAGGCGGCCTGGCCTTATGTTGCAACCCGTTACCTTGGACACTACAATCTACCAGTTGTCAGCGAGGCTACTATGTAAGCATGAGACCAGTTACGTTGAGGCAACTATACTATGTGTTTACTTCGGAGACGGCCTGGCCTTATGTTGCAACCCGTTACCTTGGACACTACAATCTACCAGTTGTCAGCGAGGCTACTATGTAAGCATGAAACTAGTTACGTTGAGGCAACTATTCTATGTGTTTACTTCGGAGGCGGCCTGGCCTTATGTTGCAACCCGTTACCTTGGACACTACAATCTACCAGTTGTCAGCGAGGCTACTATGTAAGCATGAGACTAGTTACGTTGAGGCAACTATACTATGTGTTTACTTCGGAGGCGGCCTGGCCTTATGTTGCAACCCGTTACCTTGGACACTACAATCTACCAGTTGTCAGCGAGGCTACTATGTAAGAGACTAGTTACGTTGAGGCAACTATACTATGTGTTTACTTCGGAGGCGGCCTGGCCTTATGTTGCAACCCGTTACCTTGGACACTACAATCTACCAGTTGTCAGCGAGGCTACTATGTAAGCATGAGACTAGTAACGTTGGGGCAACTATACTATGTGTTTACTTCGGAAGCGGCCTGGCCTTATGTTGCAACCCGTTACCTTGGACACTACAATCTACCAGTTGTCAGCGAGGCTACTATGTAAGCATGAGACTAGTTACGTTGAGGCAACGATACTATGTGTTTACTTCGGAGGCGGCCTGGCCATATGTTGCAACCCGTTACCTTGGACACTACAATCTACGAGTTGTCAGCGAGGCTACTATGTAAGCATGAAACTAGTTACGTTGAGGCAACTATACTATGTGTTTACTTCGGAGGCGGCCTGGCCATATGTTGCAACCCGTTACCTTGGACACTACAATCTACCAGTTGTCAGCGAGGCTACTATGTAAGCATGAGACTAGTTACGTTGAGGCAACTATACTATGTGTTTATTTCGGAAGCGTGCTGGCCTTATGTTGCAACCCGTTACCTTGGACACTACAATCTACCAGTTGTCAGCGAGGCTACTATTTAAGCATGAGACTAGTAACGTTGAGGCAACTATACTATGTGTTTACTTCGGAGGCGGCCTGGCCATATGTTGCAACCCGTTACCTTGGACACTACAATCTACCAGTTGTCAGCGAGGCTACTATGTAAGCAAGAGACTAGTTAAGTTGAGGCAACTATACTATGTGTTTACTTCGGAGGCGGCCTGGCCTTATGTTGCAACCCGTTACCTTGGACACTACAATCTACCAGTTGTCAGCGAGGCTACTATGTAAGCATGAGACTAGTTACGTTGAGGCAACTATACTATGTGTTTACTTCGGAGGCGGCCTGGCCTTATGTTGCAACCCGTTACCTTGGACACTACAATCTACCAGTTGTCAGCGAGGCTACTATGTAAGCATGAGACTAGTTACGTTGAGGCAACTATACTATGTGTTTACTTCGGAGGCGGCCTGGCCTTATGTTGCAACCCGTTACCTTGGACACTACAATCTACCAGTTGTCAGCGAGGCTACTATGTAAGCATGAGACTAGTTACGTTGAGGCAACTATACTATGTGTTTACTTCGGAGGCGGCCTGGCCTTATGTTGCAACCCGTTACCTTGGACACTACAATCTACCAGTTGTCAGCGAGGCTACTATGTAAGAGACTAGTTACGTTGAGGCAACTATACTATGTGTTTACTTCGGAAGCGGCCTGGCCTTATGTTGCAACCCGTTACCTTGGACACTACAATCTACCAGTTGTCAGCGAGGCTACTATGTAAGCATGAGACTAGTTACGTTGAGGCAACTATACTATGTGTTTACTTCGGAGGCGGCCTGGCCTTATGTTGCAACCCGTTACCTTGGACACTACAATCTACCAGTTGTCAGCGAGGCTACTATGTAAGAGACTAGTTACGTTGAGGCAACTATACTATGTGTTTACTTCGGAGGCGGCCTGGCCTTATGTTGCAACCCGTTACCTTGGACACTACAATCTACCAGTTGTCAGCGAGGCTACTATGTAAGCATGAGACTAGTTACGTTGAGGCAACTATACTATGTGTTTACTTCGGAGGCGGCCTGGCCTTATGTTGCAACCCGTTACCTTGGACACTACAATCTACCAGTTGTCAGCGAGGCTACTATGTAAGCATGAGACTAGTTACGTTGGGGCAACTATACTATGTGTTTACTTCGGAGGCGGCCTGGCCTTATGTTGCAACCCGTTACCTTGGACACTACAATCTACCAGTTGTCAGCGAGGCTTCTATGTAAGCATGAGACTAGTTACGTTGAGGCAACTATACTATGTGTTTACTTCGGAGGCGGCCTGGCCTTATGTTGCAACCCGTTACCTTGGACACTTCAATCTACCGTTTGTCAGCGAGGCTACTATGTAAGCATGAGACTAGTTACGTTGGGGCAACTATACTATGTGTTTACTTCGGAAGCGGCCTGGCCTTATGTTGCAACCCGTTACCTTGGACACTACAATCTACCAGTTGTCAGCGAGGCTACTATGTAAGAGACTAGTTACGTTGAGGCAACTATACTATGTGTTTACTTCGGAGGCGGCCTGGCCTTATGTTGCAACCCGTTACCTTGGACACTACAATCTACCAGTTGTCAGCGAGGCTACTATGTAGCAAGAGACTAGTTACGTTGAGGCAACTATACTATGTGTTTACTTCGGAGGCGGCCTGGCCTTATGTTGCAACCCGTTACCTTGGACACTACAATCTACCAGGTGTCAGCGAGGCTACTTCTTTGAGTATGACACTTCTACGGTACAACAAAAATAATCATAATGATCAATATAATTAAATATATACAGTTAAAACAACCTTGGATGATGATAATTTGCTCATGTCGTATAAAACTCACTCCTCTCAGAACTGTAAAACATACACAACACAACATCACTTATTGCTGCCATATGGTTGTGATGTAATTAAAGCATTTACCAAGGATGGCGTCGGCCTCGTACGACAGGCAGAGCCACCCTGGACACATTCTACCCGCGCTCAGACGGGGAGTCAAATTGTGAAAGAGAAAAAAAAGAAAACGAAAGAATCTTGTAATTGATAATTTGAATCATTGTGTAGGTATGGGACCATTTTGCAATTTAATATTATATGCTCTCGTTCCTATGTCTGAGTAAATTAAGTCTGTATTTGAGCGTGTGTCGTAACTGGGGCTCGAGCACTGGACCTTCCGTATTGGAAGTAGAGATTAATCCACAGGAGCAACGTATTCGTTAGATCCGGGTTCCTATGACCCATGCGTCACTCAAGAGTCGATAACGAAGTTACCCCTTTCTCCCATAAGCAGATCTTCTTTATCGACTCTTTCACACCAATGCCGTAGTTGTCCACGCAGTGAGATGCTGCTACCTCGCGGGCAACTGTACAACTACGTGCCATGACATACGATCGGTAAAGTAGTAGTACTACTTCTACCTGATCGTGCCTTCCAGCCCCCGTAACAACCAACGTGGCCTGGCCGCAACAAGAATATTTGCAGGGGGGGGGGGGCACACGAGGTAACACCATCTAGTGGGGTGCCAGTTCGTCACGCAAGATTTCGCGACCCTAAAATAGGTTATGAATGAAACAAATTGGAACACGCTATTTTTTTAAACATTTCCCCACCCAGGGGGGCAAATACGCCCCCCCCCCCCTCCCGGGACGCCCCCAAACGTGTTCCAGTGACGTCATGCACTACAAGAATGAATAATGATATCGGCTTAAAGCTTTTATAAGAATGGATGTGATACATATTTCTGTTCTATTACACTCTGTACCTCTAGAGGCAATTGTTAAACTACTGGGTTTATTAATTTAATAACCCCCGTACTAGTTATACACATCTATCATCATAGAGCATTATAAACATCCTACTAGTCTACATCAATTAGACTACATAGTCGAGAAGCGTTCTTGAGAGAAAAGCGTAGCGGCGTGTTGCAACGTATGGGCGCCCGGGGCCCCAGCCCATTTATCCAGTAAACCAGCAGTTTCGCTGCGTTGTGCAAACACTATAATGTAATAATTGCACGTTGTCTTGTCCTGTCTCCTTGGAGGTTGTGTGGCCTTCGTGCAGACGATTAGGCGCTCACTGAGACTGTCTGGTGACTGACTGACTGACTGGCTGACTGACTGACTTACTGACTGACTGACTGACTGACTGTGTAACTGGCTGACTGACTGTCTGGCTGACTGACTGACTGACTGACTGGCTGACTGACTGGCTGGCTGACTGACTGACTGACTGACTGAATGACTGACTGACTGACTGGCTGACTGACTGACTGACTAACTAACTGACTGACTGACTGAATGACTGACTGACTGACTGAATGACTGACTGACTGACTGGCTGACTGACTGACTGACTAACTGACTGACTGACTGACTGGCTGACTGATTGACTGAATTACTGACTGGCTGACTGACTGACTGAATGACTGACTGACTGACTGGCTGGCTGACTGACTGACTGACTGACTGAATGACTGACTGACTGACTGGCTGACTGACTGACTGTGTGACTGGCTGACTGACTGACTGACTGACTGACTGTGTCATACCTCATACCTAGCGACTTGGTCACATGACTATAAGTCAGGACAGTGGCGTAACTAGGGGGTGGGGGAGGGGAGGGATGTTTAAGGGGTGCGAGAGACTGTGCAAGTAAGTTATTGTAACTATAGTGATCCACACGGCGATCGATATTAAATAAAATTTCAATAATTGATAATAAAAATACTATCGAATGGATTGTTTTTTTTTTCAAGAAGCATGTTCGTAATGCATTATTTCGTTCTTCTCGGTCCTTTGTAGTGTTGAAATACTCAATGATACCGCCATAATACTGGGCCTCGGGCCTCATATGTGATTACTCTCAACAGTGTCGCGTCAGATGTGTCCAAGGAATGTTGCTATATCGTTATGCGCTCGGTTAGGCGACGTAGTATCACGTCAGATGTGTCCAAGGAATGTTGCTATATCGTTATGCGCTCAGTTAGGCGACGTAGTATCACGTCAGATGTGTCCAAGGAATGTTGCTGTATCGTTATGCGCTCGGTTAGGCGACGTAATATCACGTCAGATGTGTCCAAGGAATGTTGCTATATCGTTATGCGCTCGGTTAGGCGACGTAATATCACGTCAGATGTGTCCAAGGAATGTTGCTATATCGTTATGCGCTCAGTTAGGCGACGTAATATCACGTCAGATGTGTCCAAGGAATGTTGCTATATCGTTATGCGCTCGGTTAGGCGACGTAATATCACGTCAGATGTGTCCAAGGAATGTTGCTATATCGTTATGCGCTCGGTTAGGCGACGTAATATCACGTCAGATGTGTCCAAGGAATGTTGCTATATCGTTATGCGCTCAGTTAGGCGACGTAATATCACGTCAGATGTGTCCAAGGAATGTTGCTATATCGTTATGCGCTCAGTAAGGCGACGTAATATCACGTCAGATGTGTCCAAGGAATGTTGCTATATCGTTATGCGCTCAGTTAGGCGACGTAATATCACGTCAGATGTGTCCAAGGAATGTTGCTGTATCGTTATGCGCTCAGTTAGGCGACGTAATATCACGTCAGATGTGTCCAAGGAATGTTGCTATATCGTTATGCGCTCAGTTAGGCGACGTAATATCACGTCAGATGTGTCCAAGGAATGTTGCTATATCGTTATGCGCTCAGTAAGGCGACGTAATATCACGTCAGATGTGTCCAAGGAATGTTGCTATATCGTTATGCGCTCAGTTAGGCGACGTAGTATCACGTCAGATGTGTCCAAGGAATGTTGCTATATCGTTATGCGCTCAGTTAGGCGACGTAATATCACGTCAGATGTGTCCAAGGAATGTTGCTATATCGTTATGCGCTCAGTTAGGCGACGTAATATCACGTCAGATGTGTCCAAGGAATGTTGCTATATCGTTATGCGCTCAGTTAGGCGACGTAATATCACGTCAGATGTGTCCAAGGAATGTTGCTGTATCGTTATGCGCTCAGTTAGGCGACGTAATATCACGTCAGATGTGTCCAAGGAATGTTGCTATATCGTTATGCGCTCAGTTAGGCGACGTAATATCACGTCAGATGTGTCCAAGGAATGTTGCTATATCGTTATGCGCTCAGTTAGGCGACGTAATATCACGTCAGATGTGTCCAAGGAATGTTGCTATATCGTTATGCGCTCAGTTAGGCGACGTAATATCACGTCAGATGTGTCCAAGCAATGTTGCTATATCGTTATGCGCTCGGTTAGGCGACGTAATATCACGTCAGATGTGTCCAAGGAATGTTGCTATATCGTTATGCGCTCAGTTAGGCGACGTAGTATCACGTCAGATGTGTCCAAGGAATGTTGCTATATCGTTATGCGCTCGGTTAGGCGACGTAATATCACGTCAGATGTGTCCAAAGAATGTTGCTATATCGTTATGCGCTCAGTTAGGCGACGTAATATCACGTCAGATGTGTCCAAGGAATGTTGCTATATCGTTATGCGCTCAGTTAGGCGACGTAATATCACGTCAGATGTGTCCAAGGAATGTTGCTATATCGTTATGCGCTCAGTTAGGCGACGTAATATCACGTCAGATGTGTCCAAGGAATGTTGCTATATCGTTATGCGCTCAGTTAGGCGACGTAATATCACGTCAGATGTGTCCAAGGAATGTTGCTATATCGTTATGCGCTCAGTTAGGCGACGTAATATCACGTCAGATGTGTCCAAGGAATGTTGCTATATCGTTATGCGCTCGGTTAGGCGACGTAATATCACGTCAGATGTGTCCAAGGAATGTTGCTATATCGTTATGCGCTCAGTTAGGCGACGTAATATCACGTCAGATGTGTCCAAGGAATGTTGCTATATCGTTATGCGCTCGGTTAGGCGACGTAATATCACGTCAGATGTGTCCAAGGAATGTTGCTATATCGTTATGCGCTCGGTTAGGCGACGTAATATCACGTCAGATGTGTCCAAGGAATGTTGCTATATCGTTATGCGCTCAGTTAGGCGACGTAATATCACGTCAGATGTGTCCAAGGAATGTTGCTATATCGTTATGCGCTCGGTTAGGCGACGTAATATCACGTCAGATGTGTCCAAGGAATGTTGCTATATCGTGAAGCGCTCGGTTAGGCGACGTAATATCACGTCAGATGTGTCCAAGGAATGTTGCTATATCGTTATGCGCTCAGTTAGGCGACGTAATATCACGTCAGATGTGTCCAAGGAATGTTGCTATATCGTTATGCGCTCAGTTAGGCGACGTAGTATCACGTCAGATGTGTCCAAGCAATGTTGCGATATCGTTATGCGCTCGGTTAGGCGACGTAATATCACGTCAGATGTGTCCAAGGAATGTTGCTATATCGTTATGCGCTCGGTTAGGCGACGTAATATCACGTCAGATGTGTCCAAGGAATGTTGCTATATCGTTATGCGCTCGGTTAGGCGACGTAATATCACGTCAGATGTGTCCAAGGAATGTTGCTGTATCGTTATGCGCTCAGTTAGGCGACGTTATATCACGTCAGATGTGTCCAAGGAATGTTGCTATATCGTTATGCGCTCAGTTAGACGACGTAATATCACGTCAGATGTGTCCAAGGAATGTTGCTATATCGTTATGCGCTCAGTTAGGCGACGTAATATCACGTCAGATGTGTCCAAGGAATGTTGCTATATCGTTATGCGCTCAGTTAGGCGACGTAATATCACGTCAGATGTGTCCAAGCAATGTTGCTATATCGTTATGCGCTCGGTTAGGCGACGTAATATCACGTCAGATGTGTCCAAGGAATGTTGCTATATCGTTATGCGCTCAGTTAGGCGACGTAGTATCACGTCAGATGTGTCCAAGGAATGTTGCTATATCGTTATGCGCTCGGTTAGGCGACGTAATATCACGTCAGATGTGTCCAAGGAATGTTGCTATATCGTTATGCGCTCGGTTAGGCGACGTAATATCACGTCAGATGTGTCCAAGGAATGTTGCTGTATCGTTATGCGCTCAGTTAGGCGACGTTATATCACGTCAGATGTGTCCAAGGAATGTTGCTATATCGTTATGCGCTCAGTTAGGCGACGTAATATCACGTCAGATGTGTCCAAGGAATGTTGCTATATCGTTATGCGCTCGGTTAGGCGACGTAATATCACGTCAGATGTGTCCAAGGAATGTTGCTATATCGTTATGCGCTCGGTTAGGCGACGTAATATCACGTCAGATGTGTCCAAGGAATGTTGCTATATCGTTATGCGCTCGGTTAGGCGACGTAATATCACGTCAGATGTGTCCAAGGAATGTTGCTATATCGTTATGCGCTCAGTTAGGCGACGTTATATCACGTCAGATGTGTCCAAGGAATGTTGCTATATCGTTATGCGCTCGGTTAGGCGACGTAATATCACGTCAGATGTGTCCAAGGAATGTTGCTATATCGTTATGCGCTCGGTTAGGAGACGTAGTATCACGTCAGATGTGTCCAAGGAATGTTGCTATATCGTTATGCGCTCAGTTAGGCGACGTAATATCACGTCAGATGTGTCCAAGGAATGTTGCTATATCGTTATGCGCTCAGTTAGGCGACGTAATATCACGTCAGATCTGTCCAAGGAATGTTGCTATATCGTTATGCGCTCAGTTAGGCGACGTAATATCACGTCAGATGTGTCCAAGGAATGTTGCTGTATCGTTATGCGCTCAGTTAGGCGACGTAATATCACGTCAGATGTGTCCAAGGAATGTTGCTATATCGTTATGCGCTCAGTTAGGCGACGTAATATCACGTCAGATGTGTCCAAGGAATGTTGCTATATCGTTATGCGCTCAGTTAGGCGACGTAATATCACGTCAGATGTGTCCAAGGAATGTTGCTATATCGTTATGCGCTCAGTTAGGCGACGTAGTATCACGTCAGATGTGTCCAAGGAATGTTGCTATATCGTTATGCGCTCGGTTAGGCGACGTAATATCACGTCAGATGTGTCCAAGGAATGTTGCTATATCGTTATGCGCTCGGTTAGGCGACGTAATATCACGTCAGATGTGTCCAAGGAATGTTGCTGTATCGTTATGCGCTCAGTTAGGCGACGTTATATCACGTCAGATGTGTCCAAGGAATGTTGCTATATCGTTATGCGCTCAGTTAGGCGACGTAATATCACGTCAGATGTGTCCAAGGAATGTTGCTATATCGTTATGCGCTCGGTTAGGCGACGTAATATCACGTCAGATGTGTCCAAGGAATGTTGCTATATCGTGATGCGCTCAGTAAGGCGACGTAATATCACGTCAGATGTGTCCAAGGAATGTTGCTGTATCGTTATGCGCTCAGTTAGGCGACGTAATATCACGTCAGATGTGTCCAAGGAATGTTGCTATATCGTTATGCGCTCAGTTAGGCGACGTAATATCACGTCAGATGTGTCCAAGGAATGTTGCTATATCGTTATGCGCTCGGTTGGGCGACGTAATATCACGTCAGATGTGTCCAAGGAATGTTGCTATATCGTTATGCGCTCAGTTAGGCGACGTAATATCACGTCAGATGTGTCCAAGGAATGTTGCTGTATCGTTATGCGCTCAGTTAGGCGACGTAATATCACGTCAGATGTGTCCAAGGAATGTTGCTATATCGTTATGCGCTCAGTTAGGCGACGTAATATCACGTCAGATGTGTCCAAGGAATGTTGCTATATCGTTATGCGCTCAGTTAGGCGACGTAATATCACGTCAGATGTGTCCAAGGAATGTTGCTATATCGTTATGCGCTCGGTTAGGCGACGTAATATCACGTCAGATGTGTCCAAGGAATGTTGCTATATCGTTATGCGCTCGGTTAGGCGACGTAATATCACGTCAGATGTGTCCAAGGAATGTTGCTATATCGTTATGCGCTCAGTTAGGCGACGTAATATCACGTCAGACGTGTCCAAGGAATGTTGCTATATCGTTATGCGCTCGGTTAGGCGACGTAATATCACGTCAGATGTGTGAGTATACGATGTGTGTGTCTGCTTTGTTTGCACTTACACCACTTAGCAACGTGCATACAATACACGGGTGTTCCCACCCAAGCTAAACACGTCGGTCGAACAGAGACCCGCTTGAGCGTGTCATGTAAACAACGAGACCACCCTGCAAGTGTTGCGTGGCCACGTGGCGGCCATCTTGGCGAGCCTGTTGCTCCCCCGCCACGTGGCCATATGACGTCACTCGCTTGCACGGCTCTCAGGTAGCAAGTGTTGCGTGGCCACGTGGCGGCCATCTTGGCGAGCCTGTACTCCCCCGCCACGTGGCCATATGACGTCACTCGCTTGCACGGCTCTCAGGTAGCAAGTGTTGCGTGGCCACGTGGCGGCCATCTTGGCGAGCCTGTTGCTTCCCCGCCACGTGGCCATATGACGTCACTCGCTTGCACGGCTCTCAGGTAGCAAGTGTTGCGTGGCCACGTGGCGGCCATCTTGGCGAGCCTGTACTCCCCCGCCACGTGGCCATATGACGTCACTCGCTTGCACGGCTCTCAGGTAGCAAGTGTTGCGTGGCCACGTGGCGGCCATCTTGGCGAGCCTGTTGCTCCCCCGCCACGTGGCCATATGACGTCACTCGCTTGCACGACTCTCAGGTAGCAAGTGTTGCGTGGCCACGTGGCGGCCATCTTGGCGAGCCTGTTGCTTCCCCGCCACGTGGCCATATGACGTCACTCGCTTGCACGGCTCTCAGGTAGCAAGTGTTGCGTGGCCACGTGGCGGCCATCTTGGCGAGCCTGTTGCTTCCCCGCCACGTGGCCATATGACGTCACTCGCTTGCACGGCTCTCAGGTAGCAAGTGTTGCGTGGCCACGTGGCGGCCATCTTGGCGAGCCTGTACTCCCCCGCCACGTGGCCATATGACGTCACTCGCTTGCACGGCTCTCAGGTAGCAAGTGTTGCGTGGCCACGTGGCGGCCATCTTGGCGAGCCTGTTGCTTCCCCGCCACGTGGCCATATGACGTCACTCGCTTGCACGGCTCTCAGGTAGCAAGTGTTGCGTGGCCACGTGGCGGCCATCTTGGCGAGCCTGTTGCTTCCCCGCCACGTGGCCATATGACGTCACTCGCTTGCACGGCTCTCAGGTAGCAAGTGTTGCGTGGCCACGTGGCGGCCATCTTGGCGAGCCTGTTGCTATCCCGCCACGTGGCCATATGACGTCACTCGCTTGCACGGCTCTCAGGTAGCAAGTGTTGCGTGGCCACGTGGCGGCCATCTTGGCAAGCCTGTTGCTTCCCCGCCACGTGGCCATATGACGTCACTCGCTTGCACGGCTCTCAGGTAGCAAGTGTTGCGTGGCCACGTGGCGGCCATCTTGGCGAGCCTGTTGCTTCCCCGCCACGTGGCCATATGACGTCACTCGCTTGCACGGCTCTCAGGTAGCAAGTGTTGCGTGGCCACGTGGCGGCCATCTTGGCGAGCCTGTTGCTTCCCCGCCACGTGGCCATATGACGTCACTCGCTTGCACGGCTCTCAGGTAGCAAGTGTTGCGTGGCCACGTGGCGGCCATCTTGGCGAGCCTGTACTCCCCCGCCACGTGGCCATATGACGTCACTCGCTTGCACGGCTCTCAGGTAGCAAGTGTTGCGTGGCCACGTGGCGGCCATCTTGGCGAGCCTGTTGCTCCCCCGCCACGTGGCCATATGACGTCACTCGCTTGCACGGCTCTCAGGTAGCAAGTGTTGCGTGGCCACGTGGCGGCCATCTTGGCGAGCCTGTTGCTTCCCCGCCACGTGGCCATATGACGTCACTCGCTTGCACGGCTCTCAGGTAGCAAGTGTTGCGTGGCCACGTGGCGGCCATCTTGGCGAGCCTGTACTCCCCCGCCACGTGGCCATATGACGTCACTCGCTTGCACGGCTCTCAGGTAGCAAGTGTTGCGTGGCCACGTGGCGGCCATCTTGGCGAGCCTGTTGCTCCCCCGCCACGTGGCCATATGACGTCACTCGCTTGCACGACTCTCAGGTAGCAAGTGTTGCGTGGCCACGTGGCGGCCATCTTGGCCAGCCTGTTGCTTCCCCGCCACGTGGCCATATGACGTCACTCGCTTGCACGGCTCTCAGGTAGCAAGTGTTGCGTGGCCACGTGGCGGCCATCTTGGCGAGCCTGTTGCTTCCCCGCCACGTGGCCATATGACGTCACTCGCTTGCACGGCTCTCAGGTAGCAAGTGTTGCGTGGCCACGTGGCGGCCATCTTGGCGAGCCTGTTGCTTCCCCGCCACGTGGCCATATGACGTCACTCGCTTGCACGGCTCTCAGGTAGCAAGTGTTGCGTGGCCACGTGGCGGCCATCTTGGCGAGCCTGTTGCTATCCCGCCACGTGGCCATATGACGTCACTCGCTTGCACGGCTCTCAGGTAGCAAGTGTTGCGTGGCCACGTGGCGGCCATCTTGGCGAGCCTGTACTCCCCCGCCACGTGGCCATATGACGTCACTCGCTTGCACGGCTCTCAGGTAGCAAGTGTTGCGTGGCCACGTGGCGGCCATCTTGGCGAGCCTGTTGCTATCCCGCCACGTGGCCATATGACGTCACTCGCTTGCACGGCTCTCAGGTTGCAAGTGTTGCGTGGCCACGTGGCGGCCATCTTGGCGAGCCTGTACTCCCCCGCCACGTGGCCATATGACGTCACTCGCTTGCACGGCTCTCAGGTAGCAAGTGTTGCGTGGCCACGTGGCGGCCATCTTGGCGAGCCTGTTGCTTCCCCGCCACGTGGCCATATGACGTCACTCGCTTGCACGGCTCTCAGGTAGCAAGTGTTGCGTGGCCACGTGGCGGCCATCTTGGCAAGCCTGTTGCTTCCCCGCCACGTGGCCATATGACGTCACTCGCTTGCACGGCTCTCAGGTTGCAAGTGTTGCGTGGCCACGTGGCGGCCATCTTGGCGAGCCTGTTGCTTGCCCGCCACGTGGCCACACACGTGTGGCACAAAACGGGGTCCAAAAGGGTCAAAAAGGGGGCAAGGGTCGCCCAGCAGGTGGAATCGAACCACTCTGACTCTCGCCAGCTACAGGTTTGAGGCCTGCACCACTAATACTTTACCTCCACACTTTCTATCAATAAAAACGAGTGTTCCAAAAAGGGGTCCAAAAGGGGCAAAAAGGGGGCAAGGGTCGCCAAGCAGGTGGAATCGAACCACTCTTGACTCTCGCCAGCTACAGGTTTGAAGCCTGAGCCACTAATACTTTACCACATTACCACTTTCTATCAATAAAATTAGTGTTCCAAAAAGGGGTCCAAAAGGGTCAAAAGGGGGCAAGGGTCGCCCAGCAGGTGGAATCGAACCACTCTGACTCTCGCCAGCTACAGGTTTGAAGCCTGCACCCCGGACCACCGAAGTTCAGCTGGGCATTATTGAGACAAGTTCAGTTTGTATATATGCTACACAAATGCACAAACGAGTCAGCGACCAGTAGAACATTTATTGTGAGACTTTTGAACATTTTCACAGACGTCCCACGCAAATATTTGTAAGAAATATTCCGTTTCTAGAATTTTCCTCCATGCAAATATAAAATAACATTCGTAGGAAAAAAGATTATATTTTTTTACCACGTGGCTATGCTACTTCATAGACAAAAAAAGATGTATTCGAATGATTTTTTTGAACATTTTCACAGACGTCCCACGCAAATATTTGTAAGAAATATTCAGTTTCTAGTATTTTCTCCCATGCAAATATAAAATAATATTTGTAGGAAAAAAGATTCTAATTTTTTACCACGTCGCTATGCTACTTCATAGACAAAAAAACATGTATTCGAATGATTTTTTTGAACATTTTCACAGACGTCCCACGCAAATATTTGTAAGAAATATTCCGTTTCTAGTATTTTCTCCCATGCAAATATAAAATAACATTCGTAGGAAAAAAGATTTTAATTTTTTACCACGTCGCTATGCTACTTCATAGACAAAAAAAATGTATTCGAATGAATTTTTTAAAACCAAATACGATAATATTCCCTGATAACCTACGTATTTTGTATCCCTGGTTCCAGTCTCCTTAGGTTTGGACCCCCCCCCCCCCCCCCGCCACATCCCTTCAGCCTATCTATGCATTACTAGGGATTGGCTGTGGCTGTGGCAGTGGCACCCTGACCTCCATGGATGATAAGCTTTGACCTTATCCTCCCGCCAGTAGCTTAGAGTGGACAAGATCATGACTAAACAGTATAGTTGTATGAAATGTAGTGAGTGACATATCTTTACCCGGGGTCATGTGTTTGTAACCCCGGTCAGTAAGCCGATAATAATACCTCGATGGAACTGATGATAATCATCATATGGTGTAGTATTCAATTCAATTCAATTCAATTCAATTCAATTCAATTCAATTCAATTCAATTCAATTCAATTCAATTCAATTCAATTCAATTCAATTCAATTCAATTCAATTCAATTCAATTCAATTGAATTGTATTGTTATTTTGCTGTCCCATGACGGGCCAGTGTGGCCAGCGTAGGGTTTGGGCATTACGTGGGTCGTAGGATTAGCGGTGTAAGAATACACAATACTCACCCGTCAAGCTCTCTCACACACCGGAAGTTGAAATTAATCAAATATGCATCCATATAAACACACAACCTACATTAAAGACAACAGTTAAATTAGTGCAATAGGACACGGTAGGGGGAAGGGGGGGGGGGGGGGGGGGGCAAAACTAGTCTTTTCTCTAAACCGAACCGGAGGGAGATTGTATGCACACTTTATTTGATTGTAAGTGCCTCGTTGATATGCATGAAAAACCAATCAACGGGAATCGAACTCTGGACCTTCTGTATAAGGGTAGGAATAAAATAAAGCCACAGGGACTAATGTTCCAAATCACACAACACAACTAATTGTAACATGCACCGAGGATGATACAAGCTAACAACAGATCAAGTGCTGTGTATCGCCGACACCACGGGGCAGGTGCGCCACAGTTTAGCCCGAAGGATCCGAAGTATGAACACTATAGGGATTAGGGAAGTATGAATGATCGGCTTGTCATCGTGTTTACAGTAACTAATACATCAACACGCAACGATGAGTAACGTCCAATCATGTCGTAACTAGATTGATGGGTTCTGTTGATTATCCTTAAGACGTGGGTTCGAATCCCGTATGGACTGACCTCCATCTCCATGTATCACCCCTCATCGTCTCGAATAGCTTGGCTGCAGTAATAGAGAATCATCCATCATCACTACTTGTGCGTATTGATTGATACTTGCAGGTTATACTAAACTAGGAAAACGCTCTGTTTGACGCGTTGATTAGCGAGCGCGTCCATATCTACGAACTTTGTGGCGAAAAGTTCTCAAAGCTAATAAAAACAACAATTCACAACAATTCAAGAATGCGCATTGCCAAATTTTTCCCAATTTCCATAGCTATTATACTTCCCGACATTGTTGGATGCAGTGCAATGTGCGTTGCTAAGAATTTTCGTCGTCATGTTTTCAACACGGTCCGCCACCGTTACTAGCAGTTATTGACAGTTAATTTCTGCCTCAAATACGTATCAGATTGCGTTTAAATTAGTATATTCTTGACCGGACAAAAATGTACTATAAGATAGCTACCTCACATTTTGATGTTACTGTGTTTCAGAAATATATTTTCGAGTAACTTTTGTGTAACTTTGTCAATATTTATCAGATCGCCATAAAGTAAACATATTCGTGACCGGAATAAGCTTTAGAAAAATATGGCTATCTCACATTTTGCCGCCATTTTGTTTCAGAAAAATATTTTGCAGTAACTATGGTGTAACTTTGTAACCTTTCGAACGATTTTGCCTCAAAACTATACAACTTCAATCCACATCGAGGCTTGTGGATGGTCCAAATTTCAAGTTGATCGGACTTTCCGTTCGGCCGCTATCGACAGACATAAAAAAACAAAAAAACAAAACAGAACGAAGTGCCATAAGAGTCTAGTGGAGACGCTCGCCAGACGAGGCTACAGTCCATAACAACCTGAGACCGTAGTTTGCCCTCGCCAGTTCGTTCCCTTTCCCCCGTTCTAAAACCAAGGTAGACAGTAAATGTATAATTATTTTACTAGGAAAACGCTCTGGTTGACGCGTTGATAAGCGAGCGCGTCAATATCTACGAACTTTCTGGCGAAAAGTTTTCAATGCTAATACGAACAACAATTAACAACAATTCAAGAATGCGCATTGCAAAAATTGTTCTTATGGCTATTATACTTCCCGACATTGTTGGATGCAGTGCAATGTGCGTTGCTAAGAATTTTCGTGGTCATGTTTACAACACGGTCCGCCACCGTTACTAACACTTATTGACAGCAATAGAAATGTAATTTCTGCCTCTAACACGTATCGAATCGCTTTTACGTAAGTATATTCGTGACCGGACAAAAATTTACTATAAGATAGCCACCTCACATTTTGCCGTTACTGCGTTTTAGAAAAATATTTTCGAGTAACTTTCGTGTAACTTTGCCAATACTTATCAGATCGCCATTACATTAACATATTCGTGACCGGAAAAATCTGTTGAAAAATCTGACTATCTCACATTTTGCCGCCATTTTGTTTCAGAAAAATATTTTGCAGTAACTATGGTGTAACTTTGTAACCTTTCGAACGATTTTGCCTCAAAACTATACAACTTCAATCCACATCGAGGCTTGTGGATGGTCCAAATTTCAAGTTGATCGGACTTTCCGTTCGACCGCTATCGACAGACATAAAAAAACAAAAAAAACAAAAACAAAAAGAAAAAAAAAAAGAAAAAAGAACGAAAAGCCATAAGAGTCAAGTGGAGACGCTCGCTTCGCTCGCTTAATTAATTATTTTATTAACTGATTAGTAGAAAGAAGAACAGGATAAGCACAAAACGGAAAAGAGGATTGTTTCAGATAAAGTCGTCTTAAATCTAAACAGACCTGACACGATGGATAGTTGATCGCTCGAGTGTTCGAAACAGACTTGACACGATGGATAGTTGATCGCACGAGTGTTCGAAACAGACTTGACACGATGGATAGTTGATCGCACGAGTGTTCGAAACAGACTTGACACGATGGATAGTTGATCGCACGAGTGTTCGAAACAGACTTGACACAATGGATAGTTGATCGCACGAGTGTTCGAAACAGATGAAGGCGACGACTGTTCACGTCCAGACATACTTGACGTGCTGACGTGGGAGGCATTCCATCACATAGCACTAGCGTCCGTCAGCGGAGGTTCGGTAAACCTCAAATTCATATCGTTTCACCGGCACGAATATGATGAATGATGATTTTCGTGCCCACCACCAAAACTAATGTTACACAATACTAATAATAAATATATACAAATTGATAGGGTGTTTTAATCGAAATGTAGGCTACACTGATAAGATAGAATGTAGAAAGAATGAAAGAAGTATATTTCAGTTTAATATTTTGTCCTTTTGATCAAGAATCGGTGTTGACCGATAAAAAAATAATTAATTTACTGAATGATTCTCTTATAACATGGCGGAAATGGTTGCGACCTGACTTGGGAGTTCGACGAGCCCCCGCTAAGCAACAAGCAAGGAATTGGCTTTGGTCTGACATTAGGGCCTAGTTGATGCACGGCTGTGAATGAAGCCCCCCACCCCCCATCCAACGGCATAGTTGATGCACGGCTGTGAATGAAGCCCCCCACCCCCCATCCAACGGCATAGTTGATGCACGGCTGTGAATGAAGCCCCCCACCCCCCATCCAACGGCATAGTTGATGCACGGCTGTGAATGAAGCCCCCCACCCCCCATCCAACGGCATAGTTGATGCACGGCTGTGAATGAAGCCCCCCACCCCCCATCCAACGGCCTAGTTGATGCACGGCTGTGAATGAAGCCCCCCACCCCCCATCCAACGGCATAGTTGATGCACGGCTGTGAATGAAGCCCCCCACCCCCCATCCAACGGCCTAGTTGATGCACGGCTGTGAATGAAGCCCCCCACCCCCCATCCAACGGCATAGTTGATGCACGGCTGTGAATGAAGCCCCCCACCCCCCATCCAACGGCATAGTTGATGCACGGCTGTGAATGAAGCCCCCCACCCCCCATCCAACGGCATAGTTGATGCACGGCTGTGAATGAAGCCCCCCACCCCCCATCCAACGGCATAGTTGATGCACGGCTGTGAATGAAGCCCCCCACCCCCCATCCAACGGCATAGTTGATGCACGGCTGTGAATGAAGCCCCCCACCCCCCATCCAACGGCATAGTTGATGCACGGCTGTGAATGAAGCCCCCCACCCCCCATCCAACGGCATAGTTGATGCACGGCTGTGAATGAAGCCCCCCACCCCCCATCCAACGGCATAGTTGATGCACGGCTGTGAATGAAGCCCCCCACCCCCCATCCAACGGGATAGTTGATGCACGGCTGTGAATGAAGCCCCCCACCCCCCATCCAACGGCCTAGTTGATGCACGGCTGTGAATGAAGCCCCCCACCCCCCAACCAACGGCATAGTTGATGCACGGCTGTGAATGAAGCCCCCCACCCCCCATCCAACGGCATAGTTGATGCACGGCTGTGAATGGGGGCGTATGCAAGCCCCCCACCCCCCATCCAACGGCCTAGTTGATGCACGGCTGTGAATGGGGGCGTATGCAAGCCCCCCACCCCCCATCCAACGGCCTAGTTGATGCACGGCTGTGAATGAAGCCCCCCACCCCCCATCCAACGGCATAGTTGATGCACGGCTGTGAATGAAGCCCCCCACCCCCCATCCAACGGCATAGTTGATGCACGGCTGTGAATGAAGCCCCCCACCCCCCATCCAACGGCATAGTTGATGCACGGCTGTGAATGAAGCCCCCCACCCCCCATCCAACGGCATAGTTGATGCACGGCTGTGAATGAAGCCCCCCACCCCCCATCCAACGGCATAGTTGATGCACGGCTGTGAATGAAGCCCCCCACCCCCCATCCAACGGCATAGTTGATGCACGGCTGTGAATGAAGCCCCCCACCCCCCATCCAACGGCATAGTTGATGCACGGCTGTGAATGAAGCCCCCCACCCCCCATCCAACGGCATAGTTGAAGCACGGCTGTGAATGAAGCCCCCCACCCCCCATCCAACGGCCTAGTTGATGCACGGCTGTGAATGAAGCCCCCCACCCCCCATCCAACGGCATAGTTGATGCACGGCTGTGAATGAAGCCCCCCACCCCCCATCCAACGGCATAGTTGATGCACGGCTGTGAATGAAGCCCCCCACCCCCCATCCAACGGCATAGTTGATGCACGGCTGTGAATGAAGCCCCCCACCCCCCATCCAACGGCATAGTTGATGCACGGCTGTGAATGAAGCCCCCCACCCCCCATCCAACGGCATAGTTGATGCACGGCTGTGAATGAAGCCCCCCACCCCCCATCCAACGGCATAGTTGATGCACGGCTGTGAATGAAGCCCCCCACCCCCCATCCAACGGCATAGTTGATGCACGGCTGTGAATGGGGGCGTATGCAAGCCCCCCACCCCCCATCCAACGGCCTAGTTGATGCACGGCTGTGAATGGGGGCGTATGCAAGCCCCCCACCCCCCATCCAACGGCCTAGTTGATGCACGGCTGTGAATGGGGGCGTATGCAAGCCCCCCACCCCCCATCCAACGGCCTAGTTGATGCACGGCTGTGAATGAAGCCCCCCACCCCCCATCCAACGGCATAGTTGATGCACGGCTGTGAATGAAGCCCCCCACCCCCCATCCAACGGCATAGTTGATGCACGGCTGTGAATGAAGCCCCCCACCCCCCATCCAACGGCATAGTTGATGCACGGCTGTGAATGAAGCCCCCCACCCCCCATCCAACGGCATAGTTGATGCACGGCTGTGAATGAAGCCCCCCACCCCCCATCCAACGGCCTAGTTGATGCACGCCTGTGAATGGGGGCGTATGCAAGCCCCCCACCCCCCATCCAACGGCCTAGTTGATGTACGGCTGTAAATGGGGGCGTATGCAAGCCCCCCCACCCCCCATCCAACTCTGCGCTCAAAACACTAGTTATACTGACAATAGAAACGACAAATAAAGCTTAAACATTGTATAGGATAGCAAATTTAAAGGTCTCACTCTCATATCATCTGTCTCTCTGGCGCTTAAGAACATAATAACGATAATGTTTAGACTGTCAATCAACAATTTCATCGAGGGATCTTGACTGATTCTTCTATCGTGGGAATATTATTTCGAAAGCTCTCGGTCCATTACCGCTCGTACCCGCACATGCCCGAACTATAACTCAGAACGGGAGAATACAAAGGTTACGCTCATTTGGGGCCTATACGAATCGATTGACCGATTGATTGTTTTAATTGGCCAATCAGCGAGTCGATAGAATCGGCTCTCTATGGGTTGAAGTGTTCCGCTGTATTGGTAGAGATAAGAGAGAGGAGATATCTCTTATTGGCATCGATGACGAAGTTTTTATTGGTTACTTATTGTGGGAGCCAAATTATTGGTCAACTCTACGCAGACAATGAGCTAGCAGGCACGAGTTCACGCACCGCCTCTCTATAGAGACACTGACAAGTTACCCTTTGGGGAGTATTCCATGGGAGTATTCCGACTTCGAATAACAAACCGCAAAAGAATACCCTAGCGCTCCAATGTCGGTTGTCGCAACTACGACAATAGACTATTTTCAAAACTGATAATCACAGTTCTCTAACTCTTCAATGACAACAATGCACAACAATGAAAACTAGTTTTCAAATGTTATACATCAAAGTGCACATTTCATTTGTGACGCCAGGGTTTGCGCCACAAAGTGTACTTAGAATTACCAGCCTCGAACTATACATGAATTACACGTCAACACTGATAAGAACGAATCGAGGGGAGGAACCAGTCAGTCAGCAGTCACTCTCTCGACAGACCAACGACCACGAGGACAGATCGCGGTGGAGCGGCGATCTACGCAAAGGCTTATACGAGGACTCAAAAATATACCAGTGTAAAATAGGAGTAGATTCGAACTTTCGGTGAATTACTTTCGTTTACCTGTGATCGATAAAATATATCGGAGCAATTTGAGAAGTTTCCACGTCAATACAGCCGCCGTTCATTCCACGAATCATTGATAGAAGGTAAGATCTGTCGCCCTATTATAGACTATTAAAGTTTGGCGTGTAGAAGAAATGGCCCAACACTGAAACGCCCGTTTTTTTTGGTTTCAGTGCTAAGTATCAGAAGAAGAGCACTTCTTCTAGCAGACGAACTAGCCCTCCCCTACAATACACATACTCGCGCGTCACCGCGTCGAGTGTAAACAACAGTACGATACGTCACATCTATAGCCAGACAATAACAGTTACAATCAAGATAGATATTAGCGAAAAGATCGATACTATAATTATTAATGTACATAACTTAGTCAATTATTCAATGGTATACACATGATTACTATTATCTAGGTGAAAGTGAACTTTACCGTGCAAACACAAGAAAATTTGTTGTTTCTGTTGTTTATGTTTATATTATATTATCTTATAATTTTGGTACAATATATTAATATTCAATATCAAAATATTGAGAAGGATTTTGTTCGTGATTGGTTTCCTTCAACAAACTCAATTACGTGGCGCCCATCCTACCCATTCTCCACTCTTGAAGAAAACAACCCACGCCCACCCCGATTAGATGCTTTGCCCGGCCATGCAGGTCAACATGTATTGTTCCCGTCAAATACGGGTGTAACAAAAATGGCGCCCAACGTGGGGCACTCGAAAGAAATTCCGCCTACTCATTGAGAATCATGACTGCATGTTTCATTTAAACAAGACGTGGAGATTGGGTAGATTTGTAAATAAATTTGTATTGTATAAGTACCCTAGTGTAAACATATGGTTATAATTGTATTATGTACTATATTCCTACTTTATTGCAATCAGATAGCTGATAATTATTATTTAGGTGCAATTACTGTCTGCAATATTTTTAGTGGAACAATTTATTCTAGAACTGTTTACCAATCTGTGCAGCTCTGCAGGTGGGTTGAATGGTTTAGTGAACGTTGGTTTGTTTACAAAACTGTACATCTTGAATGTATTGTTTAACTGTTTATTGAATGGTTTAGTGAACTTTGGTTTGTTTACAAAACTGTACATCTTGAATGTATTGTTTAACTGTTTATTAAATGGTGACCAATTTAAGAACATTATTGCGGTAATAATTAAATTCAAATTGTTACCATGGCAGTTTATCGTTTATTACGCGATGAACTAGAATACGAATTAGAAGTAAGAGGTGTAACAGGGTTACCAACAGTCGATTCTATGCGCAAACGGCTACGTCAGTTTCTTCAAATTGAAAAAGAAGGCAAAACAGGAAATTATCCGCCAGTAAGACGTGACGCTCACGACGAATTAAAAATATGTTCGACCAAGTTAACAGATATCGAGAATCTTCTTCAAGCAATTAATAACGATAGTACTTCTAGTGACATTGAGAAGATTGAAGTAAAATTAGACCACGTTTTTGAACGCGCTAAACGGATTTCGGGCGATGATACGATTAATGCAGCACGGTCAACTATATTAACAATGGCTTTAGACAATTATGAGTCACTTGAAAATTCACGACAATTAATTGGTCGAGAAAATCCGACGAGTATAGTACATACAGCAACCGTTGCGCCTGAAAGCAGTTATACGAAAACTAAGATTCCTGTGTGTAAGTGGGATATCAGTTTTAATGGAGATCCTAGGGGCATAAGTGTAAACGCATTCATTGAACGAGTAGACGAATTAAGCATAGCTCGTCAAATTAGCAAAGAAGAATTATGGGATTCGGCGATCGATCTTTTCAAAGGCTCTGCAATGATATGGTTTCGCGCAATTAGACGAGAGGTACACGATTGGGATGAACTTCTAATTTCTTTAAGAAAAGAATTTCAACCACCTGACTATGAAGAACAGTTATGGGACGAAATACGAGTAAGGACACAAGGTCCAGATGAACGAATTGGCTTATATTTAGCAACCATGGAAAATTTATTTGCACGTTTACCAGGAAGAGTTGAGGAAGCGGACAAACTTAAAATTTTGAGAAAAAATATTGATCCATATTTTATAGATCGTTTGGCCCTACAGAAAATAGAATCAATTTATGATCTGCTAGAGGTATGCCGTCAGCTAGAGCGAGGAAAACTTTTGGTTGAGCGATTTCAAAGACCAGTCACCAATAAAAAGATACCACCACTCGAACCAGACCTTGCATACTGTACGTCTAAATTCCATATTTCTACGGTAGAAACATCAAAAACCACCCCTCAAGAAGTAGGAAGATCACCTAAAGTAGATCAACCCTCTAAACAGGCGTCACGGAAATCCGCGTGTTGGAATTGTAAAAAAGTAGGACATGGATTTAGATCGTGCCGAGAACAGCCGTCGAGATTCTGTTTTAAATGTGGATACGCTGATGTATATATTGCTACGTGCCCACGGTGTAATAAACAGGGAAACGAGCACCGGTAATGTCTAGTGGTCGAACGCATTACCGTGCAGTTAAACAGGCCACCGACGAATGGAAACATTGGTGTAAGTTAGTATCACACTTTATGAAAAATGAACCCAAACTGAGCTACCTGTTAGAAAACAAGGAAGATGATGACCGGTTATTTGTAACCACAGATATTCTAGGAACTATGTTACCAGGCTTACTCGATTCTGGAGCTAGTCGATCCGTGTTAGGGGAAAAAGGATTCCAGAAACTTAAACATTTACGCCTTAATATTCAGTCACCCGGAACACTGCAAATCATGACAGCTTGTGGACAGAGATGTAAGGTAAACGGAGTAATAGAGCTTCCTATGAAAATTGAAAGAGAATTTAAATTGATTGAAGTATTGTATGTGCCTGAAGTCTCGACTGAATTGATACTTGGACTAGACTTTTGGAAGACCATGGGTATAGTACCGAACGTTGTCGCAGGTTCATGGAAATTCTCACGAGAGGAGGAACTCAGTTATATCTCGGGGATAACCAAGATCCAAAGTATCTTTACGGAAAATGATCAGGAAAAAGTTCAAGAGTTCCTTGCCAAGTATTGTATTCCCACAGAAGACAGATTAGGATGTACAACGTTAGTGAAGCATAAAATTGACACTGGCACAGCAGAACCCATCAAACAACGATATTATCCCGTATCGCCAGCCAAACAAAACCTGATTAACCAAGAACTTGATTCAATGTTAACACAGGGTATAGTTGAACCGTCACAGAGTGCATGGTCTTCTCCTATCGTCCTGTTAGAGAAACCGGATGGATCTAAAAGATTTGTAGTAGATCTACGGAAGGTTAACCAAGTTACAAAACGAGATGCATATCCACTCCCCTACGTATCCTCAATTTTAGATCGGTTACGAGATTCAAACGTTCTCTCATCAATCGACTTAAAGAGAGCGTATTGGCAAGTACCTCTCGAGGAGAGTAGCAAGGAGAAAACTGCGTTTACAGTACCTGGAAGAGGTCTATTCCATTTTACTAGAATGCCGTTTGGACTTCACAACTCTCCAGCTACCTGGCAGAGACTCATCGATAAAATTCTTGGTCCCGATCTTGAGCCATATGTATTCGTATACTTAGACGATATAATCATAACAACGTCAACGATCGAGGAACACTTAAGAATTCTCGAAGAAGTCTTAAAACGATTGCATGCAGCGGGTTTATCCATTAATAAAGATAAATGTGTCTTTGGGCGATCCGAACTCAAGTATCTAGGATACGTTGTTGATAGTCATGGACTGAGAGTTGACCCAAGTAAGGTTGAATCAATCCTCCATTATCCCCGACCTACTACAGCCAAAGAAGTACGTCGATTCATAGGTCTTACGTCATGGTATAGGAGATTTGTACCGAATTTCTCTACTTTAATTTCTCCACTGACCCAATTAACTAGAAAACGACAAAAATTTGTATGGAGTGAAGAAGCTGAAGAATCATTTCGGCTGCTGAAAGAAAAATTAGTCGAGGCACCGATAATGAGCTGTCCAGATTTCACTCTTCCCTTTGTTTTGCAAACTGATGCCTCTGCATATGGATTAGGGTGGGTTCTCTCACAGAGCTTTGAAGACGGTGAACACGTAATCGCATATGGAAGTAGGAGTTTGACAAGGCAAGAACGCAATCTCTCTACGACGGAAAGAGAATGTCTCGCTGTGATATGGGGTATAGAGAAAAATCGGCATTACCTTGAAGGAACCCACTTTACGGTGATAACAGACCACTATTCACTCCTTTGGCTACACAACCTGAACGATCCCGGAGGAAAACTGTCAAGATGGTCTCTTCGTTTACAACCGTATGATTTTAGTATAGTCCATAGGAAAGGAAGTGAACACCTGGTGCCAGATGCATTATCACGAGCAGTACCTGTTGACTTGATAACCATCTCACCAGAAATAACAGATAAATGGTACCTAAAAATGAAGAAACAAATCCAAGAACATCCCTTACAATTTCCACTATGGAGATTGGACGAAGGTAACCTCTATAAAAATGTAAATGGATGGAAACTTGTAATACCAAGAGACTCCCGAATGTGTGTCTATAAAGAATGTCATGATGATCCAACATCAGGTCATTTGGGTATATATAAAACATACAAACGTATGTCACAACTTTACTATTGGCCCAAGATGCGTAGCGATGTTGGACGCTATGTAAATCATTGCACGATATGTATTCAGTACAAACCTGAACAGAGATTACCAGCCGGACTGATGGGAAAATCCCGTAAGATAGAACAGCCCTGGCAACTCATTTCAACTGATCTCCTTGGACCATTCCCGCGCTCTTCGAAAGGGAATAAATATATTTTAGTAGTGTCAGATTGGTTCACCAAATACACTCTACTCTTCCCTCTTCGGTCCGCAACGGCTACGAGCATTTGCCGACATATAGAGGAAGATGTCATATTAATGTACGGAGCACCACAAATAATTGTGTGCGATAATGGCCCACAGTACGCCGGGAAAGAAATGAAAGCCCTAGCAAAAACTTACCAATCACATATTTTCTTTAACGCAAAATACCATCCCCAAGTGAACCCAACTGAACGAATCAACCGAGTAATCAAAACCATGATTGCGTCATATGTTAAAGAAAAGCATACTAAGTGGGATGCCCATTTGGCAAAATTAGGTTACGCACTTCGGACCGCAACACATGAGGTGACAGGCTACACCCCTGCGTATCTTAAAGGGGTTCTCACCCGCTACACCAAAAAAATATGTTTAACTAAGGCTGATTAGCTATGAAATAAGCGACTAAATGAAAAGAAATCGGGCTCACCATAACCCGGGGAAAAAATATCAAAGTTAGTGATTTTCGAGCTAGGTCCCATCGGCGAAAATCTCCCATAAGAAATAGCATTGGGACGACCTGTGTGCCTTGGGACCTTGGAGGATTCTGCTCCAAAAAAAAAAATGATGTAATACTTTTCGCTGCGTCTTTCTTTTCTGCGTATTTCGTATATTTTGGTTTTGTAATCGGAGCTTCCGTTCAGGTACAAAATAAAGATGTGTAATCGGGTGCTCCATTTCGTTTTGAGCGTTGCTGTGCGTTACTGTGCACGTCGAGTCGGCGGGTGTCGACTGTCGAGTTGGTGTCAAGTAAGCCAAGCGAGAGAGAGAGAGAGAGTGAGAGAGAGAGTAGTAGTATTGGGAGGGGAAATAGTCAACGCATGCACAATAAACGCGGTCTGCTATGCGGTGTCGAATGGAGTACACCAAGGCCGTCTAGATATATCGCTTCGAGTACACTCGCACCAAAAGCCGGCTGACACCAACAGTCGCCGCGGCAGTTAACCAGAAATTTCATTAATTAATAACAATTCACAGGTTTCAACTTACGATGTTTAATGGTTCATCATCGATTGGTGTGGTGCAGTAGATCATATGGTAAAAAATAAATCTAGCGGGTGAGAACCCCTTTAACTTCGCCAGAGAAATACATATTTCAGGAAAGGTATATGGAACAATATCCGCCACGGAAGAAGAGGTACCGGAAATAGCATCAAGATCCGAAATAAACCAAAAGGCAAAGACTTTAAAAGAAGTGTACCAAGAAGTAAATAAACGTCTTCAGCATGCCTACGAGCAAAGCGCCAAACGATATAACCTTCGCCGCAGACCAGTGCAGTATAGTGTTGGACAGAAGGTGTACAAACGCAACTTCGCCCAGTCAAACGCCCCGGACAAATTCAACGCTAAATTAGCACCAAAATTCATTGGACCTTTTACCATTGTGAAGAAACTATCACCATTAGTATATGAATTAGAAAACAGCAAGAATAGAAGTATAGGATATTGGCACGTACAAGATCTCAAACCGAACCCAGATTAATTTACCAGAATATATATATATACACCCCAAACTTTATAGACGTAAGGAGGGAGTGTGACGCCAGGGTTTGCGCCACAAAGTGTACTTAGAATTACCAGCCTCGAACTATACATGAATTACACGTCAACACTGATAAGAACGAATCGAGGGGAGGAACCAGTCAGTCAGCAGTCACTCTCTCGACAGACCAACGACCACGAGGACAGATCGCGGTGGAGCGGCGATCTACGCAAAGGCTTATACGAGGACTCAAAAATATACCAGTGTAAAATAGGAGTAGATTCGAACTTTCGGTGAATTACTTTCGTTTACCTGTGATCGATAAAATATATCGGAGCAATTTGAGAAGTTTCCACGTCAATACAGCCGCCGTTCATTCCACGAATCATTGATAGAAGGTAAGATCTGTCGCCCTATTATAGACTATTAAAGTTTGGCGTGTAGAAGAAATGGCCCAACACTGAAACGCCCGTTTTTTTTTGGTTTCAGTGCTAAGTATCAGAAGAAGAGCACTTCTTCTAGCAGACGAACTAGCCCTCCCCTACAATACACATACTCGCGCGTCACCGCGTCGAGTGTAAACAACAGTACGATACGTCACATCTATAGCCAGACAATAACAGTTACAATCAAGATAGATATTAGCGAAAAGATCGATACTATAATTATTAATGTACATAACTTAGTCAATTATTCAATGGTATACACATGATTACTATTATCTAGGTGAAAGTGAACTTTACCGTGCAAACACAAGAAAATTTGTTGTTTCTGTTGTTTATGTTTATATTATATTATCTTATAATTTTGGTACAATATATTAATATTCAATATCAAAATATTGAGAAGGATTTTGTTCGTGATTGGTTTCCTTCAACAAACTCAATTACGTGGCGCCCATCCTACCCATTCTCCACTCTTGAAGAAAACAACCCACGCCCACCCCGATTAGATGCTTTGCCCGGCCATGCAGGTCAACATGTATTGTTCCCGTCAAATACGGGTGTAACACATTGTTGCGCATTGTTGTCTTTGAAGATTTAGAGGGGCGTGATTAATTCAACCTAAGGGTCCTGGATCGATTTTGAAAATGGTCTATCACAGCCTGCTGGATGTGAATCAAGAGTATCTAATTCACATCCAGCAGGCTGTGATAACAACACACAAACACTAAAGACATTGGAATAGTAGTCGTCAAGGTCCGTAAATCCCCTGGTCGAACTCCCAAGTCAGGTCGTCCCATCCATTTTCACAATGTTAAAAATCACATGTTATTCAAATGGGAGAATCATTCAGAAAAACAAATTAATTAATCTGTCACAACCAATTCTGGCTCAAAACCACATTACATCTAATTGAAATAATTTAATTATAGGCCTCCGAAGTAGACTGTGGTACGCTCTAGCGGCGAAAAGGTTCCCTTTTGAGTGTGTAACTCCGAGGCTCCCGCGCATCAAGATGGGTAGTTTACAGATAAATAAAACTATGTGTTGTGTCGTAGGATGCTCTAATTCGCAAGCAAGAAATGAAACAATATCCATGTATTCATTTCCAAATGAAAAAAAGCAAAAGAACAGTAGACAACAGTGGATTTAAGCTGTTAAAAGAATCATACGTTACTCACTGCATCAACACTTTGTTTACATTTTCTGGTCACGTCATTGCAGTGGCTGGAGCCTAGTCCCAAATACCTTAATAGGAATAGCTTCGCTATTCTAGTCCTTACCAATACACCTTTTGTAAATAATTAGAAGACAAATGTATTTTGAAGTAAACATTGTAAAAATACAAAATTACATATTGCTAAAGAACTAACCCCTATTCCCGATTTGGGTTAACTTTTTTTAGGCCTACGCCATGAACATTAATAACAGCTGTCAGAATTCCTACTTATCTAATCTAGGCGTAGGTAAACAATGTAAAAATACAAAAATTACATATTGCTAAAAAATTGAGCCTTTTTCTCGACCTTGGTTAACTTTTTTGAGGCCTACGCCATGAACATTCATAACAGCTGTCAGAATTCCTTCTTCATCTAGGCCAAATCTAGGTGTAGGCCTAGGCTAGCAAACAGTTTGTTGGCGGGAAGAAGATTTACGTAGGCCTACATGATAGTCCATCATACCTTCCAGTTCCACCATTATCAATATTTCCAAGGTGTTGTTGTTCTCTCTTAATGTACTGACATGAAGCATGGATCTAGTGTAGGGTACGGTGACACAAGATTTGGTTGAGAACTTGAGAGTAAGCCTGGGTCGTCACCCAATAGAAAAATGTTCTTAGAAAGATGGAGAAGTTTTTCTGTTGGTCTACTATCCTGTATTTTGTATTAAGAATTACAGGTTTGGTTACTTTTGGTGGTCAACTGTCCTAATTTTACTTAGCATAGTGTAGGCCTACACATCAAAGGTCTAGGCCTACTCGTCATGCATTACAAACTCATAATGGTTACATCTACATTGATCTGACAGGTAACTTTGTGACTGCCTATGTCTTTGGATTTGAAATAGGCCTAGGCTAGGAGCTATATTACATTTTATACACGGAAATATTAGCCTAAACCCTACAGTAACTATTACCCGCGTAGTTTCGTAAATGAACGGTGCGAGTTTTGAACACTTTTTACTGCCAGACAAAACTCGCCCTCTTATCTCGCATTGTCCGTCTTTAAATCTATAGTCTGCAAAATCTATTAGGCCTACATGATTTCTCTCGTTAAGTAACTTTCCACGGCTTAAACGCATACAAGATAATGTAAATATTCGAAAATCCACAACTGTGGACAGCTCCGGATTACATGCATTTAGATAGGCGAAGTTTTCGCGCGGTTTCAAATTACACACTCGTTAGGACGCGACTTTGCCGGTAGGAGAAAAACGGTGGCGCTGCCATCGGCTATGTCGGAGGCCTATACTTGTAGCACAGATAAATAATTGTTTGCTTGTAGTCTATCTACATTTTTAAGTGAAGTATTCTGAAATCAAATGTTGTATAATAAATAAATAGATTTAAGTAATAAACCAGTTTTTTTAGTGGACACGAGAAGACCTTACTTTGAGGTTTACCGAACCTCCGCCAGGGGATCGACGGACCTTGAGTATTGGTAGTAGTATATAAAACTAACCGCTGCTAGGCTGCTTGTTTCCTAGGAGACCCATAGCACGGCGAGCCTTCGTGGTTGGAAGTAGACGTAGTTCCGCCTTGCAACCACCCAGAGCGCCACGGTACCAAGGGTACATCATATAAAGACCTCTCCTGCCCTTGGACTGCTACCTTATCGTCGTGGGCAGGTTTGCGTGTAGCGCTCTGGTGATCCCGAGAGCTAGGCCGGCGAAAGCGTATGCTTCTGGTAGGGCCACCCTAGCCGGACACGTCGAGGTGAAGAAGCCAGGCGAAAGGCAGTCCACGTCTTCTCCTCACTAATCACCCCCACGCCCCCCACAGTGTATAATCTAGTTGTTGAGTACGTCGTTGAATGCCAAATAATAATAGGCAGACTTCTCCAAGGGGGGAAACTTCATTATCGATCTGACTCAAGGATTCCGTCCACCGCCCCCTAGAGAGGACACAAGGACGCTACACACTTCTCCTGCTGTTTCTTGAGCTTCTCCAGGTCCTTCTTCCTCTTCTTCTTGGGCTTGAGCTTGGGGTCGTAGGCTCCCTTCATCACACACACAACACACACAAGACAAGCCATGCACCACCCTCTAGCACGCTACTCACTTCTCCTGCTGTTTCTTGAGCTTCTCCAGGTCCTTCTTCCTCTTCTTCTTGGGCTTGAGCTTGGGGTCGTAGGCTCCCTTCATCTGGAACTTAGCGCGCTCCACTGAGATCTTCTGCCCTCGGATCTCGTAGCCGTCCAGAAGATTCAACGCCAGGTCCACAGACTCGATCTGCAAGCAATGATCATACTGAGTACTTCTTGCCGTAAACCTTCCTTGCACATCACTTGAATACTCGATCTGCAAGCAATGATCATACTGAGCACTTCTTGCCGTAAACCTTCCTTGCACATCACTTGAATACTCGATCTGCAAGCAATGATCATACTGAGCACTTCTTGCCGTAAACCTTCCTTGCACATCACTTGAATAAAAAGGGAAGCCCTGGAGAGAACGCTTTTTATTCATATATGTATTTATTATTTATGACTGTATATTTCGTCTTGCTGTATCAGTTTTATGACTGACTAGAATATACAATGCATAATAAAATGAATAAATAAATACATATATAAATAAATAAATAAATAAATAAATAAATAAATAAATAAATAAATAAATAAATAAATAAATAAATAAATAAATAAATAAATAAATAAATAAATAAATAAATAAATAAATAAATAAATAAATAAATAAATAAATAAATAAATAAATAAATACATAAATAAATAAATAAATACATAAATAAATAAATAAATAAATAAATAAATAAATAAATAAATAAATAAATAAATAAAGTAATAAATAAATAAATAAAGTAATAAATAAATAAATAAATAAATAAATAAATAAATAAATAAATAAATAAATAAATAAATAGATAAATAAATAAATAAATGAATAAATAAATGAATAAATAAAATAAAATAAAAATGTCAGTGCCGAAGTTACTGTAGAGACACATCTCAAGTTACAAAGTATTCAATAGGCAAAGCGATATAATCAAACACACATTGAATCACGTAATTGCTAGATTCACACAACGGGGAAACCCAAAACTAGCCCGAACTGTACTACCCTTCAGTTATATACTAGCCCGGACTGTACTACCCTTCAGTTATATACTAGCCCGGACTGTACTACCCTTCAGTTATATACTAGCCCGAACTGTACTACCCTTCAGTTATATACTAGCCCGAACTGTACTACCCTTCAGTTATATACTAGCCCGAACTGTACTACCCTTCAGTTATATACTAGCCCGGACTGTACTACCCTTCAGTTATATACTAGCCCGAACTGTACTACCCTTCAGTTATATACTAGCCCGGACTGTACTACCCTTCAGTTATATACTAGCCCGGACTGTACTACCCTTCAGTTATATACTAGCCCGAACAGTACTACCCTTCAGTTATATACTAGCCCGAACTGTACTACCCTTCAGTTATATACTAGCCCGAACAGTACTACCCTTCAGTTATATACTAGCCCGAACTGTACTACCCTTCAGTTATATACTAGCCCGAACTATACTACCCTTCAGTTATATACTAGCCCGAACTGTACTACCCTTCAGTTATATACTAGCCCGAACTGTACTACCCTTCAGTTATATACTAGCCCGAACTGTACTACCCTTCAGTTATATACTAGCTCGGACTGTACTACCCTTCAGTTATATACTAGCCCGAACAGTACTACCCTTCAGTTATATACTAGCTCGAAGTGTACTACCCTTCAGTTATATACTAGCCCGAACTGTACTACCCTTCAGTTATATACTAGCCCGAACTGTACTACCCTTCAGTTATATACTAGCCCGAACTGTACTACCCTTCAGTTATATACTAGCCCGGACTGTACTACCCTTCAGTTATATACTAGCCCGAACTGTACTACCCTTCAGTTATATACTAGCCCGAACTGTACTACCCTTCAGTTATATACTAGCCCGAACTTTACTACCCTTCAGTTATATACTAGCCCGGACTGTACTACCCTTCAGTTATATACTAGCCCGAACTGTACTACCCTTCAGTTATATACTAGCCCGAACTGTACTACCCTTCAGTTATATACTAGCCCGAACTGTACTACCCTTCAGTTATATACTAGCCCGGACTGTACTACCCTTCAGTTATATACTAGCCCGAACTGTACTACCCTTCAGTTATATACTAGCCCGAACTGTACTACCCTTCAGTTATATACTAGCCCGGACTGTACTACCCTTCAGTTATATACTAGCCCGAACTGAACTACCCTTCAGTTATATACTAGCCCGAACTGTACTACCCTTCAGTTATATACTATCCCGAATAGTACTACCCTTCAGTTATATACTAGCCCGAACTGTACTACCCTTCAGTTATATACTAGCCCGCACTGTACTACCCTTCAGTTATATACTAGCCCGAACTGTACTACCCTTCAGTTATATACTAGCCCGGACTGTACTACCCTTCAGTTATATACTAGCCCGAACTGTACTACCCTTCAGTTATATACTAGCCCGAACTGTACTACCCTTCAGTTATAGTCTAGCCCGGACTGTACTACCCTTCAGTTATATACTAGCCCGAACTGTACTACCCTTCAGTTATATACTAGCCCGGACTGTACTACCCTTCAGTTATATACTAGCCCGGACTGTACTACCCTTCAGTTATATACTAGCCCGAACAGTACTACCCTTCAGTTATAGTCTAGCCCGGACTGTACTACCCTTCAGTTATATACTAGCCCGAACTGTACTACCCTTCAGTTATAGTCTAGCCCGGACTGTACTACCCTTCATTTATATACTAGCCCGAACTGTACTACCCTTCAGTTATATACTAGCCCGAACTGTACTACCCTTCAGTTATATACTAGCCCGAACTGTACTACCCTTCAGTTATATACTAGCCCGAACTGTACTACTCTTCAGTTATATACTAGCCCGAACTGTACTACCCTTCAGTTATATACTAGCCCGAACTGTACTACCCTTCAGTTATATACTAGCCGGGACTGTACTACCCTTCAGTTATAGTCTAGCCCGAACTGTACTACCCTTCAGTTATATACTAGCCGGGACTGTACTACCCTTCAGTTATAGTCTAGCCCGAACTGTACTACCCTTCAGTTATATACTAGCCCGAACTGTACTACTCTTCAGTTATATACTAGCCCGAACTGTACTACCCTTCAGTTATATACTAGCCCGAACTGTACTACCCTTCAGTTATATACTAGCCGGGACTGTACTACCCTTCAGTTATAGTCTAGCCCGAACTGTACTACCCTTCAGTTATATACTAGCCGGGACTGTACTACCCTTCAGTTATATACTAGCCCGAACTGTACTACCCTTCAGTTATATACTAGCCCGAACTGTACTACTCTTCAGTTATATACTAGCCCGAACTGTACTACCCTTCAGTTATATACTAGCCCGAACTGTACTACCCTTCAGTTATATACTAGCCGGGACTGTACTACCCTTCAGTTATAGTCTAGCCCGAACTGTACTACCCTTCAGTTATATATTAAGCGAACGAGTGTAAATGGTGTAGAAATAAAATAATTGCCGGCAAACAAAACAATACCGGTAAAATCTCAACACTATTATCTACCGCGGTCGTGTTTATATTACAACGACCAGTCGCGGGGTTCGATCTCGAGCCCCCTGGCTCCCTCCACTGAGAGACGTTCACAGCAGACATATCAGCACACGTGGCACAGCAGACATAACAGCACACGTGGCACAGCAGACTGATCAGCACACGTGGCACAGCAGACTGATCAGCACACGTGGCACAGCCAGACATATCAGCACACGTGGCACAGCCAGACATATCAGCACACGTGGCACAGCAGACTGATCAGCACACGTGGCACAGCCAGACATATCAGCCTTCGTGGCACAGCCATACATATCAGCACACGTGGCACTGCCATACATATCAGCACACGTGGCACAGCCAGACATATCAGCACACGTGGCACAGCCAGACATATCAGCACACGTGGCACAGCCAGACATAACAGCACACGTGGCACTGCCATACATATCAGCACACGTGGCACAGCAGACATAACAGCACACGTGGCACAGCAGACATATCAGCACACGTGGCACAGCAGACATATCAGCACACGTGGCAGAGCAGACATAACAGCACACGTGGCACAGCAGACATATCAGCACACGTGGCACAGCAGACATATCAGCACACGTGGCATAACCAGACATATCAGCACACGTGGCACAGCCAGACTGATTAGCACACGTGGCACAGCCAGACAACAGCACACGTGGCACAGCAGACTGATCAGCACACGTGGCACAGCAGACTGATCAGCACACGTGGCACAGCCAGACAACAGCACACGTGGCACAGCAGACTGATCAGCACACGTGGCACAGCCAGACATATCAGCCCACGTGGCACAGCCAGACATATCAGCCTTCGTGGCACAGCCATACATATCAGCACACGTGGCACAGCCAGACATATCAGCACACGTGGCACAGCCAGACATATCAGCACACGTGGCACAGCCAGACATATCAGCACGTGGCATAGTCATACATATCAGCACACGTGGCATAGCCAGACATATCAGCACACGTGGCACAGCCAGACATATCAGCACACGTGGCACAGCCAGACATATCAGCACACGTGGCACAGCCAGACATATCTGCACACGTGGCACAGCCAGACATATCTGCACACGTGGCACAGCCAGACATATCAGTACACGTGGCACAGCCAGACATGCCAGCACACGTGGCACAGCCAGACATATCAGCACACGTGGCACAGGCAGACATATCAGCACACGTGGCAGAGCCAGACATATCAGCACACGTGGCACAGCCAGACATCAGCACACGTGGCACAGCCAGACATCAGCACACGTGGCACAGCCATAAAATGTGGAGTTATTAAAATACATTCATCAAAACGACTTTTAGAAATAGAAACTATTAAAGGGTTCCCGTGCAGTATCCACTAGAGTGAGCGATGCGTGCAGCACCATTGCTTGCGGCAGTAGAGAGGAGAGAAGGTTTTTAAACCAAAACGTTCGTTGTGAGATCGGGGTGAGATGAATGTGTATTGCTGTTCATTCCCGTTGCGATTGTTCCTATGGTGTTCATACTTTGTTACCAATCAGAAGAAGCTTCATTACGTCTAGCTTCAGCAACGACAGCAACTACTACGCAAACTATTTACGAGCTGTCAGCTGTCAAACTTTCGTAAAGTGATCACTTTCAGTAATTCAATTTTTTTAATTTTCTCCTCTCTACAATAAAAAGAAGTAGTCCAGCATCAAAGTGTCGAAAATCATAGTCCTGTGCAATTTCGAGGAAAGAGTATAGCACCATATACCAATGTGTTCATAAGGTTTCACAGTATTTAGCGCACTTTGGTGCCAGAGCGATATCCGCGACTGGGGGCGGGGGCGGTGCCCCCAATTTTGACTACGCATTGCATTGAATATCGCTCAATTACGGCCAAACGGTTGGTCTGACAACGAAAATGATGATTATAAAATATATTTGTGTGTAATTGATAAATATTCCCTTGTCATAAATTTTAATGTACGGTACATAGTGCGAAAGTTATCGTCAATTGAGTATAAAATTAATATATTCTCAATATATAAAAACATGGGACAACCATATATTATCAAAACATTACAAACACATTCATACACGTATAAAAATATCATAGTGTTGCCATATCGGTGATTTTTTTTCATAATTTTATCTTTTAGCGATTGGTATTAGTGAAGTATTAAAGACAAGAATGCGTGGGGCTTTTGTGCGCCCGCTAAACACAGGTGTAATGCATAGAAGCATTGGCAATCATAATATTGTACTATTTCGAAAGAAAAGTACTCTTATATCTTCGTGTTAGCTTGTAAAATAATAATTCGGATGGTGCCAATCTCCAAAATTAGGCGTTTACAAGTTATACATAAAAAACAAAATGGCCGACTCTCATGAGGTTTTTCCTATTTATCTTCACAATCGTGCATTTTTTGGCAAAACTTAATATGACAAAAAGTGTTTCTAGTAAAATTCTACACACATATGATACTTGGATATTTTCATGGGAAGTACTACTTACGTACAAATTTAATTTTTGTATGTGTGCATCTGAACTCAAATGTACAAAACTTGGCTCCCGTTCGCTTCTTGATGAAGCAACTGTGACCTACGGGAGTGTTCTTAATATCTTCTTTTAAGCTCATCAAATAATAATATTGATGGTGCCAAGCTCCAATGATAGGCGTTTACGAGTTGCATGTGAAAAACAAAATGGCTGTCACTTAAGGTGGTTTTGGCAATTTATCTTCATAACCGTACTATTGATGACAAAATCTAACATAACAAAAAATATTCCTTGTAAAATTCTACATACAATTCATATTCAGTTATTTTCATATGATTTACCATTTACCTTCAAATTTAGATTTGAGTATGTTAATCTGTACTCAAATGTACAAGCATTGGCTCCCCTGGGCTACTTGATGAAGCAAGTATGGACTATGGGAGTGGGCTCAATCTCTTCCTTTTAACTTATAGAATAATAATTTCGATGGTGCCAAACTCAAGTATTAGGCGTTCAAGTGGAACACGTAAAAAAAAAAAAAACATTTTAGTACTAATTAACATTAAGAAATTTAAATTTTTAGGTTAATAGTAAGTCCTATAAAAATATGTAAACATATGTATGTACAATTTTACAAGAAATAATTTTTGTCATATTAGATTTTGTCATAAAACGTACGGTATGACGGTAAATTGGAAAACTACCTATAGTGGTGGCCATTTTGTATTTTACGTGTAACTCGATAATGCCCCATATTTAAGGTAGGCACCATCACAATTATTACTTTATAAGCTATAAAGAAGAGATTGAGCCCACTCCTATACTTGCTTCATCAAACAACCGACGGATGTACATCTGAATACACCCTATTGGCGGGCATTTTGTTTTTTGCGTGTTTCTCTTGAACGCCTAGTACTTGAGTTTCGCACCATCAAAATAATTATTCTATAAGTTAAAAGGAAGAGATTGAGCCCACTCCCATAGTCCATACTTGCTTCATCAAGTAGCCCAGGGGAGCCAATGCTTGTACATTTGAGTACAGATTAACATACTCAAATCTAAATTTGAAGGTAAATGGTAAATCATATGAAAATAACTGAATATGAATAATTGTATGTAGAATTTTACAAGGAATATTTTTTGTTATGTTAGATTTTGTCATCAATAGTACGGTTATGAAGATAAATTGCCAAAACCACCTTAAGTGACAGCCATTTTGTTTTTCACATGCAACTCGTAAACGCCTATCATTGGAGCTTGGCACCATCAATATTATTATTTGATGAGCTTAAAAGAAGATATTAAGAACACTCCCGTAGGTCACAGTTGCTTCATCAAGAAGCGAACGGGAGCCAAGTTTTGTACATTTGAGTTCAGATGCACACATAAAAAATTAAATTTGTACGTAAGTAGTACTTCCCATGAAAATATCCAAGTATCATATGTGTGTAGAATTTTACTAGAAACACTTTTTGTCATATTAAGTTTTGCCAAAAAATGCACGATTGTGAAGATAAATAGGAAAAACCTCATGAGAGTCGGCCATTTTGTTTTTTATGTATAACTTGTAAACGCCTAATTTTGGAGATTGGCACCATCCGAATTATTATTTTACAAGCTAACACGAAGATATAAGTGTACTTTTCTTTCGAAATAGTACAATATTATGATTGCCAATGCTTCTATGCATTACACCTGTGTTTAGCGGGCGCACAAAAGCCCCACGCATTCTTGTCTTTAATACTTCACTAATACCAATCGCTAAAAGATAAAATTATGAAAAAAAATCACCGATATGGCAACACTCTGATATTTTTATACGTGTATGAATGTGTTTGTAATGTTTTGATAATATATGGTTGTCCCATGTTTTTATATATTGAGAATATATTAATTTTATACTCAATTGACGATAACTTTCGCACTATGTACCGTACATAAAAATTTATGACAAGGGAATATTTATTAATTACACACAAATATATTTTATAATTATCATTTTCGTTGTCAGACCAACCGTTTGGCCGTAATTGAGCGATATTCAATGCAATGCGTAGTCAAAATTGGGGGCACCGCCCCCGCCCCCAGTCGCGGATATCGCTCTGGCACCAAAGTGCGCTAAATACTGTGAAACCTTATGAACACATTGGTATATGGTGCTATACTCTTTCCTTGAAATTGCACAGGATTCCATTTGATGCTGGACTAAAGAGCAATGTTTGCCTTTTCTCATTCCCAGAAAATCTCGTTAGGTTTTCGAAGTTGTGCTTTCTATTTATGTAGGCCTAGAATGAAATTTTATCAGGTTTTCTGCAAGTAAATTTATAATTTATAAAGCATAGTCCTACTGTAATAATGTTGGCGTAAATCAATCGTCGAAAGGAATGCTAAACCTGGCAGGCCTGTGGCGTTGGCTCTAGACAAGGCCTAGCGCCTACGATACAAATTTATCAGATTTGCCTGTAAATAAGTTATTTCTTACACAATGTTTCCTTTTAGGCGTAGATGAAGGGCCTAGCCAAGCCGACATGACCTGTAACATTTGGGTTTAATCATGATTGCTTTATGTCGACAATTTTTATTTTTATCCTACACGCGGTTATACTTTAACCCACAAATACATATAATTATTGCCATAATGAAAGTACATTGAGAAGGAGTTACATTGCCTGAAATGCAGTACATTCACAGTAAATATTATAACAAAGACACTAATTGGAATAACACACCTCTAGTCAAAACTATTGGTGAATTTAAAGAAGGATTTACGGTGTCTGTCTGCGGAATATCGAAATCAATAATCAATAATATACAGTAATACGGGTCACGACATCTCTTCAAATATAAAAGGTCTTCTTCTGATATTTTGTTTGGTGAGATGTTATAAAACGATACAATGACACATAGTTGCTCGTGTAATATGATGCGAAGTCTTATCCAGTGTCCGATTCCGCCCACTTTACCTCCCCTCCTTGCTTCAAAGCAACATAATCAACTTACGTGAGAGAGCGCGCCACGAACCAGAGCCAAATATGTGATTTGCAGAGCATTCGTACTAAATATCTCACGTCTCCATTATTGCTTGGATCACGCTCATATTTCGTGTCCGTATTAACAGTGATACTGTAATGTTACGAAAATAGAGTTTTTGTTCAAATTCGATCTAGTTCGGACACAAACAATTTTTAAACGGGGACTAAAAATTACGATAAACGAACAAATTTAGGGAAGTTGAAACCTGAAAACAAAAACTCTATGTACGTAAAACAACAGTTTAGTTCTGGAAATGCTGGTTCAAACAGAATCGAAATAAGTGAATTTTTGTGCACGTAGTTTGTATAGTACGAAAGACGAAAGTACTGCACGCCGGACGCTCATAGTCGTACTCTGGCCGCATGTTGTTGTTTGTATCACGGCTAACTTGTTTCCATACACAATGATCAAACCAAAACCAAACCACGAGTATTTCGATCGCGGGTGGGAACGTCACGTTCCAGGACGCACTTCCATTGCGTTGTGGTCTAAAAACTTACAATCAGCGCAAAACGCATGATCTAATAATATCTCTCGTAACGAGAAATATTGTAAGATCATGCGCAAAATGTAAGTTTTGTTTGTCACGTGACCCGCCAGCCACCTTCTTTAGGAAGTGACTGCCAACTTGCTTTGGGTCACTGGGAGGGAATGATTGCCGGCGACGGACACCGAACCCAGTACCGTGACCCGCCAAGCCACCTTCTTAAGGAAGTGACTGCCAACTTGCCTTGGGTCACTGGGAGGGAATGATTGCCGGCGGCGGACACCAAACCCAGTACCGTGACCCGCCAGCCACCTTCTTAAGGAAGTGACTGCCAACTTGCCTTGGGTCACTGGGAGGGAATGATTGCCGGCGACGGACACCGAACCCAGTACCGTGACCCGCCAAGCAGCCTTCTCAAGGAAGTGACTGCCAACTTGCCTTGGGTCACTGGGAGGGAATGATTGCCGGCGACGGACACCGAACCCAGTACCGTGACCCGCCAGCCACCTTCTTAAGGAAGTGACTGCCAACTTGCCTTGGGTCACTGGGAGGGAATGATTGCCGGCGACGGACACCGAACCCAGTACCGTGACCCGCCAAGCCACCTTCTTAAGGAAGTGACTGCCAACTTGCCTTGGGTCACTGGGAGGGAATGATTGCCGGCGGCGGACACCGAACCCAGTACCGTGACCCGCCAGCCACCTTCTTAAGGAAGTGACTGCCAACTTGCCTTGGGTCACTGGGAGGGAATGATTGCCGGCGACGGACACCGAACCCAGTACCGTGACCCGCCAAGCCACCTTCTTAAGGAAGTGACTGCCAACTTGCCTTGGGTCACTGGGAGGCAATGATTGCCGGCGACGGACACCGAACCCAGTACCGTGACCCGCCAAGCAGCCTTCTTAAGGAAGTGACTGCCAACTTGCCTTGGGTCACTGGGAGGGAATGATTGCCGGCGACGGACACCGAACCCAGTACCGTGACCCGCCAGCCACCTTCTTTAGGAAGTGACTGCCAACTTGCCTTGGGTCACTGGGAGGGAATGATTGCCGGCGACGGACACCGAACCCAGTACCGTGACCCGCCAAGCAGCCTTCTTAAGGAAGTGACTGCCAACTTGCCTTGGGTCACTGGGAGGGAATGATTGCCGGCGACGGACGTCGAACCCAGTACCGTGACCCGCCAAGCCACCTTCTTAAGGAAGTGACTGCCAACATGCCTTGGGTCACTGGGAGGGAATGATTGCCGGCGACGGACACCGAACCCAGTACCGTGACCCGCCAGCCACCTTCTTAAGGAAGTGACTGCCAACTTGCCTTGGGTCACTGGGAGGGAATGATTGCCGGCGACGGACACCGAACCCAGTACCGTGACCCGCCAGCCACCTTCTTAAGGAAGTGACTGCCAACTTGCCTTGGGTCACTGGGAGGGAATGATTGCCGGCGGCGGACACCGAACCCAGTACCGTGACCCGCCAAGCAGCCTTCTTAAGGAAGTGACTGCCAACTTGCCTTGGGTCACTGGGAGGGAATGATTGCCGGCGACGGACACCGAACCCAGTACCGTGACCCGCCAGCCACCTTCTTAAGGAAGTGACTGCCAACTTGCCTTGGGTCACTGGGAGGGAATGATTGCCGGCGGCGGACACCGAACCCAGTACCGTGACCCGCCAAGCAGCCTTCTTAAGGAAGTGACTGCCAACTTGCCTTGGGTCACTGGGAGGGAATGATTGCCGGCGGCGGATACCGAACCCAGTACCGTGACCAACCAAGCAGCCTTCTTTAGGAAGTGACTGCCAACTTGCCTTGGGTCACTGGGAGGGAATGATTGCCGGCGGCGGACACCGAACCCAGTACCGTGACCCGCCAGCCACCTTCTTTAGGAAGTGACTGCCAACTTGCCTTGGGTCACTGGGAGGGAATGATTGCCGGCGACGGACACCGAACCCAGAACCGTGACCCGCCAAGCAGCCTTCTTTAGGAAGTGACTGCCAACTTGCCTTGGGTCACTGGGAGGGAATGATTGCCGGCGGCGGATACCGAACCCAGTACCGTGACCAACCAAGCAGCCTTCTTTAGGAAGTGACTGCCAACTTGCCTTGGGTCACTGGGAGGGAATGATTGCCGGCGGCGGACACCGAACCCAGTACCGTGACCCGCCAGCCACCTTCTTTAGGAAGTGACTGCCAACTTGCCTTGGGTCACTGGGAGGGAATGATTGCCGGCGACGGACACCGAACCCAGAACCGTGACCCGCCAAGCAGCCTTCTTTAGGAAGTGACTGCCAACTTGCCTTGGGTCACTGGGAGGGAATGATTGCCGGCGACGGACACCGAACCCAGAACCGTGACCCGCCAAGCAGCCTTCTTTAGGAAGTGACTGCCAACTTGCCTTGGGTCACTGGGAGGGAATGATTGCCGGCGGCGGATACCGAACCCAGTACCGTGACCAACCAAGCAGCCTTCTTTAGGAAGTGACTGCCAACTTGCCTTGGGTCACTGGGAGGGAATGATTGCCGGCGACGGACACCGAACCCAGTACCGTGACCCGCCAAGCAGCCTTCTTAAGGAAGTGACTGCCAACTTGCCTTGGGTCACTGGGAGGGAATGATTGCCGGCGGCGGACACCGAACCCAGTACCGTGACCCGCCAGCCACCTTCTTAAGGAAGTGACTGCCAACTTGCCTTGGGTCACTGGGAGGGAATGATTGCCGGCGGCGGACACCGAACCCAGTACCGTGACCCGCCAAGCAGCCTTCAAAGGAAGTGACTGCCAACTTGCCTTGGGTCACTGGGAGGGAATGATTGCCGGCGGCGGACACCGAACCCAGTACCGACAACGCCGTCAATTGTTCGAGGGTCAATTAGATGAAGACGCGTATAATGATAATTATGTAGAACGCATTACTGCATCTCAGCTACGCCCGACTACGGCCGGCGTGCGACCAGCATGTACCGCTCTATAGGCGTATGTAACGTCATCCCCCCCCCTGGAAGAAACCTTATCGGAATAGATTTGTAGTTATTTCCATTTCAAGAAACATAGGTGACACAATTTTATATTGGCCCCTACATTTGACCTACCAGGTAATACCGACATACGTAGCCTACTTTAGGATGAAGATTGAGAAGTACATTTTAGTTTAATTCCAAAGAGGTATTTTTTAACTTTTTTCCCTCATTGTATATATCCATTGTTATGTCGACCGTCTGATCGTTATGCTCTTGTATTATTTTTATGTTAAAATGTTGAGAGTTATCAACTCAGGGAATTTTATACCGAATGTATGTAATTTTTTGATTGCTTATTATTTAATAAATAGTGTTTCTTCATTAGCATTCTAGGTTAGTAATGCATATTGTGATTAGAAAACGTTCCGCTGACAATAGTGGTCGACAAGCCTACAACGACTATCGTTATAATAATATTAGGAATAAAATAAAATATTGTTGTAGACTATAAAGAATGGTGTAGTTATAAAAGAATGAAAGGTAACTTTCAGCGCACGACTAAAAATGTATCATATTTTTTGTTTAGATGCTTAATCGGAACAAATCATTGCAATGCTCAGCCCAAGCTCGACATTGCATTCACACTCAAGCGATCTGCATCAGTTTTAGCAAATTATATATAAAAGTAGGTACCGGTCAAACGCCACAAAAGGACCTTACTAATAAAATTTATAAAATAATAGGCATTTTAGGGCAAAATGAAATACCTATTTTTGGCATCAGTAACACTTGAAGATGTAACCTATGTTTAGACATATATTTACAAATAGAAGAAAATGGAGTTGTCAGGAACACCCGCGCCCTAGTTCTACCAGATCACCCAAGCCAGTGAATGTCTTGAGTACAATATATCACCTTGATCTCCATTGGTGCATCAATGAAGTAGTAACAGTGAGGTGCGTAGCGCGCAACAACCAGCCTTGGCATTTCACACACATCGGCTCGCGGCCAGCTGCCTTTATTAGCCGGTCGATAGTTGATTGAATCGATAGAGACTTAACACAACGATACATCGCGATAGTGAAACACAAGAGTACAACTATACACTCGCCGACACATAAAGTTGCCCCAACGATACATCGCGATAGTGAAACACAAGAGTACAACTATACACTCGCCGACACATAAAGTGGCCCCAACGATACATCGCGATAGTGAAACACAAGAGTACAACTATACACTCGCCGACACATAAAGTGGCCCCAACGATACATCGCGATAGTGAAACACAAGAGTACAACTATACACTCGCCGACACATAAAGTGGCCCCAACGATACATCGCGATAGTGAAACACAAGAGTACAACTATACACTCGCCGACACATAAAGTGGCCCCAACGATACATCGCGATAGTGAAACACAAGAGTACAACTATACACTCGCCGACACATAAAGTGGCCCCAACGATACATCGCGATAGTGAAACACAAGAGTACAACTATACACTCGCCGACACATAAAGTGGCCCCAACGATACATCGCGATAGTGAAACACAAGAGTACAACTATACACTCGCCGACACATAAAGTGGCCCCAACGATACATCGCGATAGTGAAACACAAGAGTACAACTATACACTCGCCGACACATAAAGTTGCCACAACGATACATCGCGATAGTGAAACACAAGAGTACAACTATACACTCGCCGACACATAAAGTGGCCCCAACGATACATCGCGATAGTGAAACACAAGAGTACAACTATACACTCGCCGACACATAAAGTGGCCCCAACGATACATCGCGATAGTGAGACACAAGAGTACAACTATACACTCGCCGACACATAAAGTGGCCCCAACGATACATCGCGATAGTGAAACACAAGAGTACAACTATACACTCGCCGACACATAAAGTGGCCCCAACCATACATCGCGATAGTGAAACACAAGAGTACAACTATACACTCGCCGACACATAAAGTGGCCCCAACGATACATCGCGTTAGTGAAACACAAGAGTACAACTATACATCGCGATAGTGAAACACAAGAGTACAACTATACACTCGCCGACACATAAAGTGGCCCCAACCATACATCGCGATAGTGAAACACAAGAGTACAACTATACACTCGCCGACACATAAAGTGGCCCCAACCATACATCGCGATAGTGAAACACAAGAGTACAACTATACACTCGCCGACACATAAAGTGGCCCCAACCATACATCGCGATAGTGAAACACAAGAGTACAACTATACACTCGCCGACACATAAAGTGGCCCCAACCATACATCGCGATAGTGAAACACAAGAGTACAACTATACACTCGCCGACACATAAAGTGGCCCCAACGATACATCGCGATAGTGAAACACAAGAGTACAACTATACACTCGCCGACACATAAAGTGGCCTCAACGATACATCGCGATAGCGAAACACAAGAGTACAACTATACACTCGCCGACACATAAAGTGGCCCCAACCATACATCGCGATAGTGAAACACAAGAGTACAACTATACACTCGCCGACACATAAAGTGGCCCCAACGATACATCGCGATAGTGAAACACAAGAGTACAACTATACACTCGCCGACACATAAAGTGGCCTCAACGATACATCGCGATAGCGAAACACAAGAGTACAACTATACACTCGCCGACACATAAAGTGGCCCCAACCATACATCGCGATAGTGAAACACAAGAGTACAACTATACACTCGCCGACACATAAAGTGGCCCCAACCATACATCGCGATAGTGAAACACAAGAGTACAACTATACACTCGCCGACACATAAAGTGGCCCCAACGATACATCGCGATAGTGAAACACAAGAGTACAACTATACATTCGCCGACACATAAAGTTGCCCCAACGATACATCGCGATAGTGAAACACAAGAGTACAACTATACACTCGCCGACACATAAAGTGGCCCAACGATACATCGCGATAGTGAAACACAAGAGTACAACTATACACTCGCCGACACATAAAGTTGCCTCAACGATACATCGCGATAGTGAAACACAAGAGTACAACTATACCCTCGCCGACACATAAAGTGGCCCCAACGATATATCGCGATAGTGAAACACAAGAGTACAACTATACACTCGCCGGATACATCGCGATAGTGAAACACAAGAGTACAACTATACACTCGCCGACACATAAAGTGGCCCCAACGATACATCGCGATAGTGAAACACAAGAGTACAACTATACACTCGCCGGATACATCGCGATAGTGAAACACAAGAGTACAACTATACACTCGCCGACACATAAAGTGGCCCCAACGATACATCGCGATAGTGAAACACAAGAGTACAACTATACACTCGCCGACACATAAAGTGGCCCCAACGATACATCGCGATAGTGAAACACAAGAGTACAACTATACACTCGCCGACACATAAAGTGGCCCCAACGATACATCGCGATAGTGAAACACAAGAGTACAACTATACACTCGCCGACACATAAAGTGGCCCCAACGATACATCGCGATAGTGAAACACAAGAGTACAACTATACACTCGCCGACACGTAAAGTGGCCCCAACGATACATCGCGATAGTGAAACACAAGAGTACAACTATACACTCGCCGACACATAGAGTGGCCCCAACGATACATCGCGATAGTGAAACACAAGAGTACAACTATACACTCGCCGACACGTAAAGTGGCCCCAACCATACATCGCGATAGTGAAACACAAGAGTACAACTATACACTCGCCGACACATAAAGTGGCCCCAACGATACATCGCGATAGTGAAACACAAGAGTACAACTATACACTCGCCGACACGTAAAGTTGCCTCAACGATACATCGCGATAGTGAAACACAAGAGTACAACTATACACTCGCCGACACATAAAGTTGCCCCAACGATACATCGCGATAGTGAAACACAAGAGTACAACTATACACTCGCCGACACATAAAGTGGCCCCAACGATACATCGCGATAGTGAAACACAAGAGTACAACTATACACTCGCCGACACATAAAGTGGCCCCAACCATACATCGCGATAGTGAAACACAAGAGTACAACTATACACTCGCCGACACATAAAGTGGCCCCAACAATACATCGCGATAGTGAAACACAAGAGTACAACTATACACTCGCCGACACATAAAGTGGCCCCAACCATACATCGCGATAGTGAAACACAAGAGTACAACTATACACTCGCCGACACATAAAGTGGCCCCAACGATACATCGCGATAGCGAAACACAAGAGTACAACTATACACTCGCCGACACATAAAGTGGCCCCAACGATACATCGCGATAGTGAAACACAAGAGTACAACTATACACTCGCCGACACATAAAGTGGCCCCAACGATACATCGCGATAGTGAAACACAAGAGTACAACTATACACTCGCCGACACATAAAGTGGCCCCAACCATACATCGCGATAGTGAAACACAAGAGTACAACTATACACTCGCCGACACATAAAGTGGCCCCAACCATACATCGCGATAGTGAAACACAAGAGTACAACTATACACTCGCCGACACATAAAGTGGCCCCAACCATACATCGCGATAGTGAAACACAAGAGTACAACTATACCCTCGCCGACACATAAAGTTGCCACAACGATACATCGCGATAGTGAAACACAAGAGTACAACTATACACTCGCCGACACATAAAGTGGCCCCAACCATACATCGCGATAGTGAAACACAAGAGTACAACTATACACTCGCCGACACATAAAGTTGCCCCAACGATACATCGCGATAGTGAAACACAAGAGTACAACTATACACTCGCCGACACATAAAGTTGCCCCAACGATACATCGCGATAGTGAAACACAAGAGTACAACTATACACTCGCCGACACATAAAGTTGCCCCAACGATACATCGCGATAGTGAAACACAAGAGTACAACTATACACTCGCCGACACATAAAGTGGCCCCAACCATACATCGCGATAGTGAAACACAAGAGTACAACTATACACTCGCCGACACATAAAGTGGCCCCAACCATACATCGCGATAGTGAAACACAAGAGTACAACTATACACTCGCCGACACATATAGTGGCCCCAACGATACATCGCGATAGTGAAACACAAGAGTACAACTATACATTCGCCGACACATAAAGTGGCCCCAACGTAAACCAAATAAGCCGAGAGTACATTTCTCTAGTAACTATAGCATCTACCTGAAAACTTCTAACAAAGCGGGCGTGACAGATGAGGCTGAAAGAAGCCGATGTAGGAATCTGTTGTATTTCGTTGCCGCAGCGTGCATGGAAGGGGCGGTAGATAACGGCAACTTTAGGAGATATTCATCCAATGATCCTATGATTGTAAACTCGGAAAGTATCGCCCGTCGACGAGGTAGCAATGAACTGTATATGATGAACCTGTCATGACATTATGACATTCTGTATCTCAACTCGGTCATGAAGAAATCATTGATTCTTTCTTGTTTTATAACGTAATCTAGCCTAGGTCACATGACGTTTTCCGAATCAGGTCCATACATTGCGGGAGTCGTCATAAGGGGAGCCCAGCAAGGGAACGCAAGGCCAAGTGGGAGGGTGAAACAGTGGCGGGGAAAGGAACAGCGTCTGCTCTTACGACTGGCAGAGTCACGCTGGGCCTACATGAGATTCAACACAGGATATGTAGAAGAATGATACTCGAGACACAGTTTTCTTTCATTTATTAATAGTAAGTCGGCGATTAAATGCATTTTAAATAACTATAGCGCAAGTTTAAGGTTTAGAAACGACTCTTTCACAGGGTTGGACGACACACTAAACAATGCAGCCAAGGTGGTCCATGTTTCACGTGAATGCGAGTGTACCGTACAACAAGTGGTCAACAACTAACGCTTATTACAGGTGGTCCATGTTTCACGTGAATGCGAGTGTACCGTGCAACAAGTGGTCAACAACTAACGCTTAATACAGGTGGTCCATGTTTCACGTGAATGCGAGTGTACCGTACAACAAGTGGTCAACAACTAACGCTTATTACAGGTGGTCCATGTTTCACGTGAATGCGAGTGTACCGTGCAACAAGTGGTCGACAACTAACGCTTATTACAGGTGGTCCATGTTTCACGTGAATGCGAGTGTACCGTGCAACAAGTGGTCAACAACTAACGCTTATTACAGGTGGTCCATGTTTCACGTGAATGCGAGTGTACCGTGCAACAAGTGGTCGACAACTAACGCTTATTACAGGTGGTCCATGTTTCACGTGAATGCGAGTGTACCGTGCAACAAGTGGTCAACAACTAACGCTTAATACAGGTGGTCCATGTTTCACGTGAATGCGAGTGTACCGTACAACAAGTGGTCAACAACTAACGCTTATTACAGGTGGTCCATGTTTCACGTGAATGCGAGTGTACCGTGCAACAAGTGGTCAACAACTAACGCTTATTACAGGTGGTCCATGTTTCACGTGAATGCGAGTGTACCGTACAACAAGTGGTCGACAACTAACGCTTATTACAGGTGGTCCATGTTTCACGTGAATGCGAGTGTACCGTGCAACAAGTGGTCGACAACTAACGCTTATTACAGGTGGTCCATGTTTCACGTGAATGCGAGTGTACCGTACAACAAGTGGTCGACAACTAACGCTTATTACAGGTGGTCCATGTTTCACGTGAATGCGAGTGTACCGTACAACAAGTGGTCGACAACTAACGCTTATTACAGGTGGTCCATGTTTCACGTGAATGCGAGTGTACCGTACAACAAGTGGTCGACAACTAACGCTTATTACAGGTGGTCCATGTTTCACGTGAATGCGAGTGTACCGTGCAACAAGTGGTCAACAACTAACGCTTAATACAGGTGGTCCATGTTTCACGTGAATGCGAGTGTACCGTACAACAAGTGGTCAACAACTAACGCTTATTACAGGTGGTCCATGTTTCACGTGAATGCGAGTGTACCGTGCAACAAGTGGTCCACAACTAACGCTTATTACAGGTGGTCCATGTTTCACGTGAATGCGAGTGTACCGTGCAACAAGTGGTCAACAACTAACGCTTATTACAGGTGGTCCATGTTTCACGTGAATGCGAGTGTACCGTGCAACAAGTGGTCAACAACTAACGCTTATTACAGGTGGTCCATGTTTCACGTGAATGCGAGTGTACCGTGCAACAAGTGGTCAACAACTAACGCTTATTACAGGTGGTCCATGTTTCACGTGATTGCGAGTGTACCGTGCAACAAGTGGTCGACAACTAACGCTTATTACAGGTGGTCTATGTTTCACGTGAATGCGAGTGTACCGTGCAACAAGTGGTCAACAACTAACGCTTATTACAGGTGGTCCATGTTTCACGTGAATGCGAGTGTACCGTGCAACAAGTGGTCAACAACTAACGCTTTTTACAGGTGGTCCATGTTTCACGTGAATGCGAGTGTACCGTGCAACAAGTGGTCAACAACTAACGCTTATTACAGGTGGTCCATGTTTCACGTGAATGCGAGTGTACCGTGCAACAAGTGGTCAACAACTAACGCTTATTACAGGTGGTCCATGTTTCACGTGAATGCGAGTGTACCGTGCAACAAGTGGTCAACAACTAACGCTTATTACAGGTGGTCCATGTTTCACGTGAATGCGAGTGTACCGTGCAACAAGTGGTCAACAACTAACGCTTATTACAGGTGGTCCATGTTTCACGTGAATGCGAGTGTACCGTGCAACAAGTGGTCAACAACTAACGCTTATTACAGGTGGTCCATGTTTCACGTGAATGCGAGTGTACCGTGCAACAAGTGGTCAACAACTAACGCTTATTACAGGTGGTCCATGTTTCACGTGAATGCGAGTGTACCGTGCAACAAGTGGTCGACAACTAACGCTTATTACAGGTGGTCCATGTTTCACGTGAATGCGAGTGTACCGTGCAACAAGTGGTCAACAACTAACGCTTATTACAGGTGGTCCATGTTTCACGTGAATGCGAGTGTACCGTGCAACAAGTGGTCAACAACTAACGCTTATTACAGGTGGTCCATGTTTCACGTGAATGCGAGTGTACCGTGCAACAAGTGGTCAACAACTAACGCTTATTACAGGTGGTCCATGTTTCACGTGAATGCGAGTGTACCGTGCAACAAGTGGTCGACAACTAACGCTTATTACAGGTGGTCTATGTTTCACGTAAATGCGAGTGTACCGTGCAACAAGTGGTCAACAACTAACGCTTATTACAGGTGGTCCATGTTTCACGTGAATGCGAGTGTACCGTACAACAAGTGGTCAACAACTAACGCTTATTACAGGTGGTCCATGTTTCACGTGAATGCGAGTGTACCGTGCAACAAGTGGTCGACAACTAACGCTTATTACAGGTGGTCTATGTTTCACGTGAATGCGAGTGTACCGTACAACAAGTGGTCGACAACTAACGCTTATTACAGGTGGTCCATGTTTCACGTGAATGCGAGTGTACCGTGCAACAAGTGGTCAACAACTAACGCTTATTACAGGTGGTCCATGTTTCACGTGAATGCGAGTGTACCGTGCAACAAGTGGTCAACAACTAACGCTTATTACAGGTGGTCCATGTTTCACGTGAATGCGAGTGTACCGTGCAACAAGTGGTCAACAACTAACGCTTATTACAGGTGGTCCATGTTTCACGTGAATGCGAGTGTACCGTGCAACAAGTGGTCAACAACTAACGCTTATTACAGGTGGTCTATGTTTCACGTGAATGCGAGTGTACCGTGCAACAAGTGGTCAACAACTAACGCTTATTACAGGTGGTCCATGTTTCACGTGAATGCGAGTGTACCGTGCAACAAGTGGTCAACAACTAACGCTTATTACAGGTGGTCCATGTTTCACGTGAATGCGAGTGTACCGTGCAACAAGTGGTCAACAACTAACGCTTATTACAGGTGGTCCATGTTTCACGTGAATGCGAGTGTACCGTGCAACAAGTGGTCGACAACTAACGCTTATTACAGGTGGTCCATGTTTCACGTGAATGCGAGTGTACCGTGCAACAAGTGGTCAACAACTAACGCTTATTACAGGTGGTCCATGTTTCACGTGAATGCGAGTGTACCGTGCAACAAGTGGTCAACAACTAACGCTTAATACAGGTGGTCCATGTTTCACGTGAATGCGAGTGTACCGTGCAACAAGTGGTCAACAACTAACGCTTATTACAGGTGGTCCATGTTTCACGTGAGTGCGAGTGTACCGTACAACAAGTGGTCAACAACTAACGCTTATTACAGGTGGTCCATGTTTCACGTGAATGCGAGTGTACCGTGCAACACGTGGTCGACAACTAACGCTTATTACAGGTGGTCCATGTTTCACGTGAGTGCGAGTGTACCGTGCAACAAGTGGTCGACAACTAACGCTTATTACAGGTGGTCCATGTTTCACGTGAATGCGAGTGTACCGTGCAACAAGTGGTCAACAACTAACGCTTATTACAGGTGGTCCATGTTTCACGTGAATGCGAGTGTACCGTGCAACACGTGGTCGACAACTAACGCTTATTACAGGTGGTCCATGTTTCACGTGAGTGCGAGTGTACCGTGCAACAAGTGGTCGACAACTAACGCTTATTACAGGTGGTCCATGTTTCACGTGAATGCGAGTGTACCGTGCAACAAGTGGTCAACAACTAACGCTTATTACAGGTGGTCCATGTTTCACGTGAATGCGAGTGTACCGTGCAACAAGTGGTCAACAACTAACGCTTATTACAGGTGGTCTATGTTTCACGTGAATGCGAGTGTACCGTGCAACAAGTGGTCAACAACTAACGCTTATTACAGGTGGTCCATGTTTCACGTGAATGCGAGTGTACCGTGCAACAAGTGGTCAACAACTAACGCTTATTACAGGTGGTCCATGTTTCACGTGAATGCGAGTGTACCGTGCAACAAGTGGTCGACAACTAACGCTTATTACAGGTGGTCCATGTTTCACGTGAATGCGAGTGTACCGTACAACAAGTGGTCAACAACTAACGCTTATTACAGGTGGTCCATGTTTCACGTGAATGCGAGTGTACCGTACAACAAGTGGTCAACAACTAACGCTTATTACAGGTGGTCCATGTTTCACGTGAATGCGAGTGTACCGTACAACAAGTGGTCGACAACTAACGCTTATTACAGGTGGTCCATGTTTCACGTGAATGCGAGTGTACCGTACAACAAGTGGTCGACAACTAACGCTTATTACAGGTGGTCCATGTTTCACGTGAATGCGAGTGTACCGTGCAACAAGTGGTCAACAACTAACGCTTATTACAGGTGGTCCATGTTTCACGTGAATGCGAGTGTACCGTACAACAAGTGGTCAACAACTAACGCTTATTACAGGTGGTCCATGTTTCACGTGAATGCGAGTGTACCGTGCAACAAGTGGTCAACAACTAACGCTTATTACAGGTGGTCTATGTTTCACGTGAATGCGAGTGTACCGTGCAACAAGTGGTCAAACTAACGCTTATTACAGGTGGTCCATGTTTCACGTGAGTGCGAGTGTACCGTACAACAAGTGGTCAACAACTAACGCTTATTACAGGTGGTCCATGTTTCACGTAAATGCGAGTGTACCGTGCAACAAGTGGTCGACAACTAACGCTTATTACAGGTGGTCCATGTTTCACGTGAATGCGAGTGTACCGTGCAACAAGTGGTCGACAACTAACGCTTATTACAGGTGGTCCATGTTTCACGTGAATGCGAGTGTGCCGTGCAACAAGTGGTCAACAACTAACGCTTATTACAGGTGGTCCATGTTTCACGTGAATGCGAGTGTACCGTGCAACAAGTGGTCAACAATTAACGCTTATTACAGGTGGTCCATGTTTCACGTGAATGCGAGTGTACCGTGCAACAAGTGGTCAACAACTAACGCTTATTACAGGTGGTCCATGTTTCACGTGAATGCGAGTGTACCGTGCAACAAGTGGTCGACAACCAACGCTTATTACAGGTGGTCCATTTTTCACGTGAATGCGAGTGTACCGTGCAACAAGTGGTCAACAACTAACGCTTATTACAGGTGGTCCATGTTTCACGTGAATGCGAGTGTACCGTGCAACAAGTGGTCAACAACTAACGCTTATTACAGGTGGTCCATGTTTCACGTGAATGCGAGTGTACCGTGCAACAAGTGGTCAACAACTAACGCTTATTACAGGTGGTCCATGTTTCACGTGAATGCGAGTGTACCGTGCAACAAGTGGTCAACAACTAACGCTTATTACAGGTGGTCCATGTTTCACGTGAATGCGAGTGTACCGTGCAACAAGTGGTCGACAACCAACGCTTATTACAGGTGGTCCATTTTTCACGTGAATGCGAGTGTACCGTGCAACAAGTGGTCAACAACTAACGCTTATTACAGGTGGTCCATGTTTCACGTGAATGCGAGTGTACCGTGCAACAAGTGGTCAACAACTAACGCTTATTACAGGTGGTCCATGTTTCACGTGAATGCGAGTGTACCGTGCAACAAGTGGTCAACAACTAACGCTTATTACAGGTGGTCCATGTTTCACGTGAATGCGAGTGTACCGTGCAACAAGTGGTCGACAACTAACGCTTATTACAGGTGGTCCATGTTTCACGTGAATGCGAGTGTACCGTGCAACAAGTGGTCAACAACTAACGCTTATTACAGGTGGTCCATGTTTCACGTGAGTGCGAGTGTACCGTGCAACAAGTGGTCAACAACTAACGCTTATTACAGGTGGTCCATGTTTCACGTGAATGCGAGTGTACCGTGCAACAAGTGGTCAACAACTAACGCTTATTACAGGTGGTCCATGTTTCACGTGAATGCGAGTGTACCGTGCAACAAGTGGTCAACAACTAACGCTTATTACAGGTGGTCCATGTTTCACGTGAATGCGAGTGTACCGTGCAACAAGTGGTCAACAACTAACGCTTATTACAGGTGGTCCATGTTTCACGTGAATGCGAGTGTACCGTGCAACAAGTGGTCAACAACTAACGCTTATTACAGGTGGTCCATGTTTCACGTGAATGCGAGTGTACCGTGCAACAAGTGGTCAACAACTAACGCTTATTACAGGTGGTCCATGTTTCACGTGAATGCGAGTGTACCGTACAACAAGTGGTCGACAACTAACGCTTATTACAGGTGGTCCATGTTTCACGTGAATGCGAGTGTACCGTGCAACAAGTGGTCAACAACTAACGCTTATTACAGGTGGTCCATGTTTCACGTGAATGCGAGTGTACCGTGCAACAAGTGGTCAACAACTAACGCTTATTACAGGTGGTCCATGTTTCACGTGAATGCGAGTGTACCGTGCAACAAGTGGTCAACAACTAACGCTTATTACAGGTGGTCCATGTTTCACGTGAATGCGAGTGTACCGTACAACAAGTGGTCAACAACTAACGCTTATTACAGGTGGTCCATGTTTCACGTGAATGCGAGTGTACCGTGCAACAAGTGGTCAACAACTAACGCTTATTACAGGTGGTCCATGTTTCACGTGAATGCGAGTGTACCGTGCAACAAGTGGTCAACAACTAACGCTTATTACAGGTGGTCCATGTTTCACGTGAATGCGAGTGTACCGTGCAACAAGTGGTCAACAACTAACGCTTATTACAGGTGGTCCATGTTTCACGTGAATGTGAGTGTACCGTGCAACAAGTGGTCAACAACTAACGCTTATTACAGGTGGTCCATGTTTCACGTGAATGCGAGTGTACCGTGCTACAAGTGGTCGACAACTAACGCTTATTACAGGTCCCTAACACAGACGTGCCAATAAACGTATAATCATAGCAACGGATGATTAATTATTTATGTAAACTAAGAGTCGCACCAAATTAACACCTTTCAAAAGATATTTGCAAATTGCAAAGTAATTGGAATAAATGAGACGGGCGGGCGTGTGTGATGGGGCATCTTCGCTAGCTGACTTGTTCGGAGATGACGTCACCGCTACTCTACATTGCACGGAAGGAGTTTGTTGTGTTCATACACACACTTGTAACTGTAATAAAACTAAATGTAAAACTGTGAAAAAAAAAAAAAACTAACTGTATAGGATTAAATGGAATCACTTGTTCCTCGGCCATGAACGGACAAAACGTGGACGTGCAGCGCCTAAAGGTGGCGAGGATGAAAGGAAACACCGAAACACTTGAAGCTAACATTCTGCATAGCACCTAGGATGGATGTACAAATAAGGGCCCCCACAACTAGGAAACCTCGCGCTGCATCTGGGCTAAATGATGCAACAACTCTGTACACTCATGCCTTCTTGCAACAATTTTAAAGGAAAACGAAATTTAAAATAATAAACGTAGATAGTTGTATACTTGTCCCAAGACTACCTTACACATGCTTTCGTCACAGGCGAGGCACTCACAGCCAACCAGCGAACCACCCGAGACTACCTTACACATGCTTTCGTCACAGGCGAGGCGCTCGTAGCCAACCAGCGAACCGCCCAAGACACACCCGTGTAAATACCGATCGCTGATTGTCTACGTGTCCCTCATCAGTAACGAAAACATCTATAAGTACGAAACTGTGAGACCTGTGCAGTCCTAACATAAATCAAGGCTCTGATTAATGTATTATTTGTTGTTTAAATGACGTACTCGACAAAGGTCATATGACGTCGGGGGTTGATTTGAGGAAAGGGACAAGTAGGACGTAACGGAGAGGACGTGGACTGCGTTTCGTCTGGCTTCTCCCTCTCTACCTGTTCGGCTAGGGTAGGGTGGTCCTACCAGAAGCATACGCTTCTGCCGGCATAGCTCTCGGGATGAGCATAGCACGCAGACCTGCTCACCACGATAAGGCAGCAGACCCTGGGCAAGCGATAAAAACGAGCGAGCGCGGTATTCGAACCCAAGAGTAGCCTCGAACCACGACCTATATCCACCATCTACGTCATAACAATCAGGTGACACCGATCTGTGTGTGCGAGGCGCGGGGGCGAAGCTGCTCTCTCTCTCTCTCTCTCTCTCTCTCTCACTCTCTCTCTCTCTCTCTCTCTCTCTCTCTCTCTCTCTCTCTCTCTCTCTCTCTCTCTCTCTCCCCCTCTCTCTCTCACAGTACGGCAAGTGGAAACATACGGGCTAAATGATGAATTGAGCGGCTGTGTCATCTCATTTGCGCGGCAACCCGCAACACACAACACACAACACACAACACACAACACACAACACACAACACACAACACACCCCGCGACACACAACACACAACACACAACACACCCCGCGACACACAACACACAACACACAACACACAACACACAACACACAACACACGCCGACGACAATCACATCATATTTGTTATGCTGGGCTAGGGTGGAGCTTCAAACTATGTCAAACTTATAATATCACATCTCTTCATAGAAGATTAACACAGTTGGTGGATTCGGAGCTTATTTTATTATGTAAGCTTGACTAATATTAATAGAGCGATGACATGACAGCGATAACAGCAATAAAAGTTTGCTCTGCCTGGGACTCGAACCCATGGACCCTAGACCTACGATGTATCGATGCGCTCCATTGAGCATACGACCCAACTGTGTAACCCCCCCAACCCATCAGCAAATACAACAACAAACAGTCCGCCACGACCCGTACAGGCCACCTTGGATGTCGGCAATGTCAACAAGCAAATACAACAACAAACAGTCCGCCACGACCCGTACAGGCCACCTTGGATGTCGGCAATGTCAACAAGCAAATACAACAACAAACAGTCCGCCACGACCCGTACAGGCCACCTTGGATGTCGGCAATGTCAACAAGGAAGCGTTTTATCGCAGGGCTGTCCTATATGTGCGCGACATTGTGTTTGTTTACCCTACACCGGCGCCCCTGATAGCCACAGATGCGACATTGTGTTTGTTTACCCTACACCGGCGCCCCTGATAGTCACAGATGCGACATTGTGTTTGTTTAGCTTACACCGGCGCCCCTGATGCGCGGGGCATATTGTACGATAGACATCAGCGTCGCAGCTGCACCTGATGCGCGGGGCATATTGTACGATAGACATCAGCGTCGCAGCTGCACCTGATGCGCGGGGCATATTGTACGATAGACATCAGCGTCGCAGCTGCACCTGATGCGCGGGGCATATTGTACGATAGACATCAGCGTCGCAGCTGCACCTGATGCGCGGGGCATATTGTACGATAGACATCAGCAGCTGCACCTGATGCGCGGGGCATATTGTACGATAGACATCAGCGTCGCAGCTGCACCTGATGCGCGGGGCATATTGTACGATAGACATCAGCGTCGCAGCTGCACCTGATGCGCGGGGCATATTGTACGATAGACATCAGCGTCGCAGCTGCACCTGATGCGCGGGGCATATTGTACGATAGACATCAGCGTCGCAGCTGCACCTGATGCGCGGGGCATATTGTACGATAGACATCAGCGTCGCAGCTGCACCTGATGCGCGGGGCATATTGTACGATAGACATCAGCGTCGCAGCTGCACCTGATGCGCGGGGCATATTGTACGATAGACATCAGCGTCGCAGCTGCACCTGATGCGCGTGGCATATTGTACGATAGACATCAGCGTCGCAGCTGCACCTGATGCGCGGGGCGTATTGTACGATAGACATCAGCGTCGCAGCTGCCCCTGATGCGCGGGGCATATTGTACGATAGACATCAGCGTCGCAGCTGCACCTGATGCGCGGGGCATATTGTACGATAGACATCAGCGTCGCAGCTGCACCTGATGCGCGGGGCATATTGTACGATAGACATCAGCGTCGCAGCTGCACCTGATGCGCGGGGCATATTGTACGATAGACATCAGCGTCGCAGCTGCACCTGATGCGCGGGGCATATTGTACGATAGACATCAGCGTCGCAGCTGCACCTGACCTGACAATATCAGGCGTGAAAATATTGTAAGCGATTAGACCAACTTTGACCGGACATGAAGTACGAACCCTATATTTTACATTTGGAAACTATGATTGATTAGGTTGCTGATTTGCTGTTTAACAACGCACTCGTAGGTCATATGACGTCGGGGCGTTATTGGAGGAGAGGGAAAGGGAAGTCGTCTGGCTTCTCCCCCTCGACCTGTCCGGGGTGGCCCTACCAGAAGCATACGCTTCCGCCGGCATAGCTCTCGGGATCAGCACAGCACGCAGACCTGCCCACCGCGATAAGGCAGCAGGGCAGCAACTTGGAAACTATAATTTTAAGTTATTCTACTCTGTATACCAACCTAAGAAACACCCTGCCAATCACTACACAAAGGGCGACTTAGCCGTCGCCTCCTTTTTTGACAGTCGTAATTTGTAAATATCAATCTTATCTCAAATCTCATGCGGCGGTCAACGGGGTGGACACACAGTTACAAAAAGGGGACCTTCCCCTATATACGGGGAGCGATACCCGTCCGTACTCGTGTCGAGGCGACATTCTTCACGTTCAGCTGTCGGTACTGACTGAGCAGATGAGTGCTTTGCTGAATAATGGGGATGATTTACATTTATGATCTCCGCGATACCATCGCCTTCCTTTGAGGTTAGTGATTGGGAGGGTGCTTCTTAGGTTGGCAAGCAGAGTACTAAGCTTTTTTATAAGGGGTACGTACGTGTGAGAAGCAAGAATATGTGTACGTGTGAGAAGCAAGAATATGTGTACGTGTGAGAAGCAAGAATATGTGTATACGTGTGATTAGCAAGAATATGTGTACGTGAGGGAAGCAAGAATATGTGTACGTGTGAGAAGCAAGAATATGTGTTTACGTGTGAGATGCAAGAATATGTGTACGTGTGAGAAGCAAGAATATGTGTACGTGTGAGATGCAAGAATATGTGTACGTGTGAGAAGCAAGAATATGTGTATACGTGTGATAAGCAAGAATATGTGTACGTGTGAGAAGCAAGAATATGTGTACGTGTGAGAAGCAAGAATATGTGTTTACGTGTGAAAAGCAAGAATATGTGTACGTGTGAGAAGGAAGAATATGTGTATACGTGTGAGAAGCAAGAATATGTGTATACGTATGAGAAGCAAGAATATAAGTACGTGTGAGAAGCAAGAATATGTGCACGTGTAGGAAGGAAGAATATGTGTATACGTGTGATAAGCAAGAATATGTGTACGTGTGAGAAGCAAGAATATGTGTACGTGTGAGAAGGAAGAATATGTGTAGGCTTATACGTGTGAGAAGCAAGAATATGTGTACGTGTGAGAAGCAGAATATGTGTATACGTGTGAGAAGCAAGAATATAAGTAGGCCTACGTGTGAGAAGCCAGAATATGTATTTTTAATTATTTACTATTTTATTTGTAGGTAATACTGAATCTACCGCGACGCCGAATTATATACAGCCTCTCTTTTCAAAACCCATTCCTCCAATACTTTCCCGTTTGCCAATACTTAGTATAGAAAGGAACCCGTTTAAAACTCCACACACCAGATGCCGCAGTGTATATAAACAGTACAGTGTATAGAGGAGAGACACTTGTTGCAACGCGAGCGTCAGCCTTCATCGCTAGAACGATATTTATGGCGAATACTGGGAAATGTGAACATGTTGCAGAGACGCAATATTTGCCAAAGATCAAACCCCGAAGAAATAATAATTAACACATTCTCGGAACAACAAGTTTCAACAACACGTGTTAGATGAACACACCACACAAGGTACGTGAACAAGCTGCACCACCACGCTTGTAGGGGGGGGGGGGGGAGGATTCCCCCCCCACACACAATCAACACACCACACAAGGTACGTGAACAAGCTGCAACACCACGCCAAGTAGGGGGGGGGGGGGGGGGTGCTAGGATGCCCCCCCCCCCAAATAAATTAATTGTTTTAACTATCCCCTTGTAAAGAAAAGTTTTTGTGTTCATCGACCCTGAAGAGATACAATATCTTCACCATTCCTATTCAGTTCAGCTTCTTGCCATAAAAATGAAAATATGAAGTTAAAGTAATCAAGATGGGGCAAGAAGCCAAGAAGCCTATTTCATGATCACCGCCTATATAGCGGAGAAGGCTCGAAGTAAGTGCTTACGACATAGTATGGTACTTCTCTAGTTCCTACCATATAATAATTGAAACAGGTCCATTGGGGATCATATACGATCTTCCGTTGGTTGTGGGCGTGGCCAAACAGGCGTGAGCACTCTAATTAATCAGCGGAAGAATACATTTACGAATTTGTGAAGGAACGCCAGGAATCTGTTGATTTCCGTTGAATTAGCGCCCATGGAATGGACAGGAGATCTGAGGTCGGTCGGATTACTGCGCGCCCCCCAGCAAGAGTTGAGTCCTCCGAGGCTTCTGCACTGGTCTGCACTGGTCTGCACTGGCCTGCACTGGTCTGCACTGGTCTGCACTGGTCTGCACTGGTCTGCACTGGCCTGCACTGGCCTGCACTGGCCTGCACTGGCCTGCACTGGTCTGCACTGGCCTGCACTGGCCTGCACTGGTCTGCACTGGCCTGCACTGGCCTGCACTGGCCTGCACTGGCCTGCACTGGTCTGCACTGGCCTGCACTGGCCACGGATGGGAATTGTTTTGGTTTGCTTCGGACTCCAGCGATGACGCGGTCGGTCCGCGACCACTCGCCCAGGGTGAGCCCAGCGGTCCGCGACCACTCGCCCAGGGTGAGCCCAGCGGTCGGCGACCACTCGCCCAGGGTGAGCCCAGCGGTCCGCGACCACTCGCCCAGGGTGAGCCCAGCGGTCCGCGACCACTCGCCCAGGGTGAGCCCAGCGGTCGGCGACCACTCGCCCAGGGTGAGCCCAGCGGTCGGCGACCACTCGCCCAGGGTGAGCCCAGCGGTCCGCGACCACTCGCCCAGGGTGAGACCAGCGGTCGGCGACCACTCGCCCAGGGTGAGCCCAGCGGTCCGCGACCACTCGCCCAGGGTGAGCCCAGCGGTCCGCGACCACTCGCCCAGGGTGAGACCAGCGGTCGGCGACCACTCGCCCAGGGTGAGCCCAGCGGTCCGCGACCACTCGCCCAGGGTGAGCCCAGCGGTCCGCGACCACTCGCCCAGGGTGAGCCCAGCGGTCCGCGACCACTCGCCCAGGGTGAGACCAGCGGTCGGCGACCACTCGCCCAGGGTGAGCCCAGCGGTCCGCGACCACTCGCCCAGGGTGAGCCCAGCGGTCCGGCCCCACTCGCCCAGGGTGAGACCAGCGGTCGGCGACCACTCGCCCAGGGTGAGCCCAGCGGTCCGCGACCACTCGCCCAGGGTGAGCCCAGCGGTCGGCGACCACTAGCCCAGGGTGAGCCCAGCGGTCCGCGACCACTCGCCCAGGGTGAGCCCAGCGGTCCACGACCACTCGCCCAGGGTGAGCCCAGTGGTCCGGCCCCACTCGCCCAGGGTGAGACCAGCGGTCGGCGACCACTCGCCCAGGGTGAGCCCAGCGGTCCGCGACCACTCGCCCAGGGTGAGCCCAGCGGTCCGGCCCCACTCGCCCAGGGTGAGCCCAGCGGTCGGCGACCACTCGCCCAGGGTGAGCCCAGCGGTCCGCGACCACTCGCCCAGGGTGAGCCCAGCGGTCCGCGACCACTAGCCCAGGGTGAGCCCAGCGGTCGGCGACCACTCGCCCAGGGTGAGCCCAGCGGTCGGCGACCACTCGCCCAGGGTGAGCCCAGCGGTCCGCGACCACTCGCCCAGGGTGAGCCCAGCGGTCCGCGACCACTCGCCCAGGGTGAGCCCAGCGGTCGGCGACCACTCGCCCAGGGTGAGCCCAGCGGTCCGCGACCACTTATAAACAAGTGGCTCTACAAATTTCCGATGAATCTTGAGTGTTGTTCACTACAAGACTCATCTTTATATTTTGTTCTCGTCTGTTCATATTAGTGTTAGTTATAGTCTTATGAGTTTGTAATAACATTAGTTTTGTGTATTTTTATGTAAAGTCAACAAAACTTGTTATGTTCTTTTTTCATTAAAATGTGGGCTTGTAGGCCTAGTCCAATTTTAATTATAATTAAACTTAGTCCTATCATATCATATACGCCTTTTAAAGTGGTAAAATACATAATTGCGCAATATAAATAACATCAACATAATTTAATTCTTTTGTTTCTGGACTTCTAGTAGTAGACATTTTCAATCCAAATATCTCAAAATTTAATTCTATACATTATCATGTTTCATAATTCTTACGATCTATTATAATAAGAACGTATGCCCCGCCTCAAGATTAATCTTGCAGGGGCATACAAATATTGAAATTGTATTATGCATGTATGTATGACTCACTTGAAAAATAAAACTTAACTAACTATTACGTCGCCTAACTGAGCGCATAACGATATAGCAACATTCCTTGGACACATCTGACGTGATACTACGTCGCCTAACCGAGCGCATAACGATATAGCAACATTCCTTGGACACATCTGACGTGATATTACGTCGCCTAACTGAGCGCATAACGATATAGCAACATTCCTTGGACACATCTGACGTGATATTACGTCGCCTAACTGAGCGCATAACGATATAGCAACATTCCTTGGACACATCTGACGTGATATTACGTCGCCTAACTGAGCGCATAACGATATAGCAACATTCCTTGGACACATCTGACGTGATATTACGTCGCCTAACCGAGCGCATAACGATATAGCAACATTCCTTGGACACATCTGACGTGATATTACGTCGCCTAACTGAGCGCATAACGATATAGCAACATTCCTTGGACACATCTGACGTGATATTACGTCACCTAACTGAGCGCATAACGATATAGCAACATTCCTTGGACACATCTGACGTGATATTACGTCGCCTCACTGAGCGCATAGCGATATAGCAACATTCCTTGGACACATCTGACGTGATATTACGTCGCCTCACTGAGCGCATAGCGATATAGCAACATTCCTTGGACACATCTGACGTGATATTACGTCGCCTAACTGAGCGCATAACGATACAGCAACATTCCTTGGACACATCTGACGTGATATTACGTCGCCTCACTGAGCGCATAGCGATATAGCAACATTCCTTGGACACATCTGACGTGATATTACGTCGCCTCACTGAGCGCATAGCGATATAGCAACATTCCTTGGACACATCTGACGTAAAATTACGTCGCCTAACTGAGCGCATAACGATACAGCAACATTCCTTGGACACATCTGACGTGATATTACGTCGCCTCACTGAGCGCATAGCGATATAGCAACATTCCTTGGACACATCTGACGTGATATTACGTCGCCTCACTGAGCGCATAGCGATATAGCAACATTCCTTGGACACATCTGACGTGATATTACGTCGCCTAACTGAGCGCATAACGATGTAGCAACATTCCTTGGACACATCTGACGTGATATTACGTCGCCTAACCGAGCGCATAACGATATAGCAACATTCCTTGGACACATCTGACGTGATATTGCGTCGCCTAACTGAGCGCATAACGATATAGCAACATTCCTTGGACACATCTGACGTGATATTACGTCGCCTAACTGAGCGCATAACGATATAGCAACATTCCTTGGACACATCTGACGTGATATTACGTCGCCTAACTGAGCGCATAGCGATATAGCAACATTCCTTGGACACATCTGACGTGATATTACGTCGCCTAACCGAGCGCATAACGATATAGCAACATTCCTTGGACACATCTGACGTGATATTACGTCGCCTAACTGAGCGCATAACGATATAGCAACATTCCTTGGACACATCTGACGTGATATTACGTCGCCTAACCGAGCGCATAACGATATAGCAACATTGCTTGGACACATCTGACGTGATACTACGTCGCCTAACTGAGCGCATAACGATATAGCAACATTCCTTGGACACATCTGACGTGATATTACGTCGCCTAACTGAGCGCATAACGATATAGCAACATTCCTTGGACACATCTGACGTGATATTACGTCACCTAACCGAGCGCATAACGATATAGCAACATTCCTTGGACACATCTGACGTGATATTACGTCGCCTAACTGAGCGCATAACGATATAGCAACATTCCTTGGACACATCTGACGTGACACTGTTGACAGTAATCACATATGAGGCCCGGGGCCCAGTATTAAGGTGGTATCGTTCAGTATATCAACACTACAAAGATCCAAGAAGAACGAAATAATGCATTACGAACACGCCTTTTCAGAACACAAACCATTCGATAATATTTTTATTATCGAAAGTCAAACAATAATTGCAATGATTGTGTACGCTAATGTGTCCCTAACCGAGACTCGAAGCCTGGACCAGCTGCATTGAAAGCAAATCTTAGTTAGTTGGGCCAAGTAAGTCAAACAGTTGTGAGTTATTTCCATCCCACGCACAGGGCTGGTCCTTATTTCAGTCGATTAGCGCGCAGTGCATCATGGGTATATCGAGCACAGTAGTGTGTGTTTTAAACGGTCAAGGCAACATGTGGTTCGTTTACAGTCCGAATCCCAAACTTCCTGTCTCGAGACGGGTTTCCGTCATAAAACTGTTCAGAAACACAAGTGAGCGTGCCCACTTTTACCACTCGGTCACGTGGTCACCAGAGGCAGGCCTGATGCGCGGGGGGGGGGGGGGGGGCAAGTTATCAACCCTCCCGCACCCCGCCATATTTATTGTTTTTTGTGTGTGTGTAAAAGTGAGGAAATCACGCTGCAATCTTCTTATTCCTGATACTTTCTTATTATTGATTTATTGATAATGATGATCTTCACTTTTGTTTTTGCTGCTTCAAATCAGAATCGGTAATAACACGCAAGGGATTCTATTACAACCACAGCATAAAAGCAACCCAACATTTTTAGAAAACCAGGGAATAAAAAATATCTATAAGATTTTTGATATTTAACCTCCCTAACTAAACCTCCCTAGGATATATATATATATATATATAGCCTGGTAGTGGTAAGACATATATCTCTCTACTAGAAACATTGGGTATATACCGGGTACCCGTAAAGTCGACCTGCAGAAACCCAACAGTAGATAACCCCCTAACCGGTGTACTGATAGCGTAGTAGTAGTTGAGCAGTAACGTCTAGTGGTTAAACCCAACAGTAGATAACCCCCTAACCGGTGTACTGATAGCGTAGTAGTAGTTGAGCAGTAACGACTAGTGGTTAAACCCAACAGTAGATAACCCCCTAACCGGTGTACTGATAGCGTAGTAGTAGTTGAGCAGTAACGTCTAGTGGTTAAACCCAACAGTAGATAACCCCCTAACCGGTGTACTGATAGCGTAGTAGTAGTTGAGCAGTAACGTCTAGTGGTTAAACCCAACAGTAGATAACCCCCTAACCGGTGTACTGATAGCGTAGTAGTAGTTGAGCAGTAACGTCTAGTGGTTAAACCCAACAGTAGATAACCCCCTAACCGGTGTACTGATAGCGTAGTAGTAGTTGAGCAGTAACGTCTAGTGGTTAAACCCAACAGTAGATAACCCCCTAACCGGTGTACTGATAGCGTAGTAGTAGTTGAGCAGTAACGTCTAGTGGTTAAACCCAACAGTAGATAACCCCCTAACCGGTGTACTGATAGCGTAGTAGTAGTTGAGCAGTAACGTCTAGTGGTTAAACCCAACAGTAGATAACCCCCTAACCGGTGTACTGATAGCGTAGTAGTAGTTGAGCAGTAACGTCTAGTTGTTAAACCCAACAGTAGATAACCCCCTAACCGGTGTACTGATAGCGTAGTAGTAGTTGAGCAGTAACGTCTAGTGGTTAAACCCAACAGTAGATAACCCCCTAACCGGTGTACTGATAGCGTAGTAGTAGTTGAGCAGTAACGTCTAGTGGTTTATGTTTCCTTATGACCTTCAGTCAAGATTACCGACAGCCGGAATCGAACCCGAACAGTCGATACCAAGATGTCGTCTCGATCTCACTCTGCTCTCAATCGGCCAAGGTTCCTCTCACAAACTATTTGCATGACGTCAGCAATATTCATGGGGAGAGGATCCGATGCGGAGGTCACGACGAGATGTCATTCGAGGCTATCACACGGCTCTAGAGCCCGGGGCCGGGTTCTAGGCCCGGCCGTCATATCACACGGCTCTAGAGCCCGGGGCCGGGTTCTAAGCCCGGCCGTCATATCACACGGCTCTAGAGCCCGGGGCCGGGTTCTAAGCCCGGCCGTCATATCACACGGCTCTAGAGCCCGGGGCCGGGTTCTAAGCCCGGCCGTCATATCACACGGCTCTAGAGCCCGGGGCCGGGTTCTAAGCCCGGCCGTCATATCACACGGCTCTAGAGCCCGGGGCCGGGTTCTAAGCCCGGCCGTCATATCACACGGCTCTAGAGCCCGGGGCCGGGTTCTAAGCCCGGCCGTCATATCACACGGCTCTAGAGCCCGGGGCCGGGTTCTAAGCCCGGCCGTCATATCACACGGCTCTAGAGCCCGGGGCCGGGTTCTAAGCCCGGCCGTAGTATCACACGGTGACGTCACACGGCTCTAGAGCCCGGGGCCGGGTTCTAGGCCCGGCCGTAGTATCACACGGCTCTAGAGCCCGGGGCCGGGTTCTAAGCCCGGCCGTAGTATCACACGGCTCTAGAGCCCGGGGCCGGGTTCTAGGCCCGGCCGTCATATCACACGGCTCTAGAGCCCGGGGCCGGGTTCTAGGCCCGGCCGTAGTATCACACGGCTCTAGAGCCCGGGGCCGGGTTCTAAGCCCGGCCGTCATATCACACGGCTCTAGAGCCCGGGGCCGGGTTCTAGGCCCGGCCGTAGTATCACACGGCTCTAGAGCCCGGGGCCGGGTTCTAGGCCCGGCCGTAGTATCACACGGCTCTAGAGCCCGGGGCCGGGTTCTAAGCCCGGCCGTAGTATCACACGGCTCTAGAGCCCGGGGCCGGGTTCTAAGCCCGGCCGTCATATCACACGGCTCTAGAGCCCGGGGCCGGGTTCTAAGCCCGGCCGTCATATCACACGGCTCTAGAGCCCGGGGCCGGGTTCTAAGCCCGGCCGTCATATCACACGGCTCTAGAGCCCGGGGCCGGGTTCTAAGCCCGGCCGTCATATCACACGGCTCTAGAGCCCGGGGCCGGGTTCTAAGCCCGGCCGTAGTATCACACGGTGACGTCACACGGCTCTAGAGCCCGGGGCCGGGTTCTAGGCCCGGCCGTAGTATCACACGGCTCTAGAGCCCGGGGCCGGGTTCTAAGCCCGGCCGTAGTATCACACGGCTCTAGAGCCCGGGGCCGGGTTCTAGGCCCGGCCGTCATATCACACGGCTCTAGAGCCCGGGGCCGGGTTCTAGGCCCGGCCGTAGTATCACACGGCTCTAGAGCCCGGGGCCGGGTTCTAAGCCCGGCCGTCATATCACACGGCTCTAGAGCCCGGGGCCGGGTTCTAGGCCCGGCCGTAGTATCACACGGCTCTAGAGCCCGGGGCCGGGTTCTAGGCCCGGCCGTAGTATCACACGGCTCTAGAGCCCGGGGCCGGGTTCTAAGCCCGGCCGTAGTATCACACGGCTCTAGAGCCCGGGGCCGGGTTCTAGGCCCGGCCGTAGTATCACACGGCTCTAGAGCCCGGGGCCGGGTTCTAGGCCCGGCCGTAGTATCACACGGCTCTAGAGCCCGGGGCCGGGTTCTAGGCCCGGCCGTCATATCACACGGCTCTAGAGCCCGGGGCCGGGTTCTAGGCCCGGCCGTAGTATCACACGGCTCTAGAGCCCGGGGCCGGGTTCTAAGCCCGGCCGTAGTATCACACGGCTCTAGAGCCCGGGGCCGGGTTCTAGGCCCGGCCGTAGTATCACACGGCTCTAGAGCCCGGGGCCGGGTTCTAGGCCCGGCCGTCATATCACACGGCTCTAGAGCCCGGGGCCGGGTTCTAGGCCCGGCCGTAGTATCACACGGCTCTAGAGCCCGGGGCCGGGTTCTAGGCCCGGCCGTCATATCACACGGCTCTAGAGCCCGGGGCCGGGTTCTAGGCCCGGCCGTAGTATCACACGGCTCTAGAGCCCGGGGCCGGGTTCTAGGCCCGGCCGTAGTATCACACGGCTCTAGAGCCCGGGGCCGGGTTCTAAGCCCGGCCGTAGTATCACACGGCTCTAGAGCCCGGGGCCGGGTTCTAGGCCCGGCCGTAGTATCACACGGCTCTAGAGCCCGGGGCCGGGTTCTAGGCCCGGCCGTAGTATCACACGGCTCTAGAGCCCGGGGCCGGGTTCTAAGCCCGGCCGTAGTATCACACGGCTCTAGAGCCCGGGGCCGGGTTCTAGGCCCGGCCGTAGTATCACACGGCTCTAGAGCCCGGGGCCGGGTTCTAAGCCCGGCCGTCATATCACTCTGCTGATTCAAGAACGCACCGACAGAGAAGGATCGCTCTGAGCCGGGAGGCTGCGGCTTCGATTCTCGTCACCGGAAGTCCTTAGTCCTCTTACACGAGCAGTCTTCGTGCGAGCACATTAACATGGTCCTGGTTTCTATTGGTAGAACATGTCCACGTGACACTTTACCGTTAACCTATTGGTCGACTGCGCTGGCAATATTGCTGAAAACTAGAGCACATTTCTACTAGAAGCAATTATTTTCTAAGGATTATTTGATCAATTGAGTAAGTGACCGATTTTTAGACTGATATTTTTAATGTCGTACTAATTGTTTGTTTTTTAATTCGTGTGACTTTAAAGTGTGTTTTGTGTTAAGTGTGAATGGAATGAGACGAGTTAAGTTCTATGTACAATCTACAATCTATGAATGAATAATGAATGAAGAGAAATGAAATTGCCAGCAATGTCAATTTGTTGAAAAGTCGTTTAAACGCGCCATGCGAAATGTGTGTATTCAATATGCCAGCAACATATCACGGCAATGCAACAACCCCCCACCCAAGTGCTACAACAGTCACCAACACAGGTAGAGTATTCTTCAACCCGTCTTCCTGAAGGACTCTCTCCAACTGAGCACTATTACACCCGCCTACATTGGTGACTGTTACGTTACGCAACCACGGTAATCGAGACGATAAAACGTTCTGTTTCAAGACCGGTCCTGGATATGGTCTGAAACGTTACCAGCCAGCCTATCATACATGCATCGAAAACTAATACCAAAGGCCCTCCGTGCCCGGCCAGGACTCGAACCCAAAACCATTGGCCGGGTTCTTCTCCCGGTATCGCACAGCTTGGCCCTGCCCGCTTTGCTCCGTAATAATCATAAAACTCAATTTAAGAAAGTCAACTCAATTAAGCCGAGTGAGACTGAGATGTCAAGGGTATAGGGATTATTACCAACTATTCTCAGTCATCGCTGAGAGAAACGCACGAAATATGGTAATCTAGTTGGGTTAGTTCTTATAGTTCTAGTTTGCTATTGGACTTGCGGAGAGAGTCAAGAAGGGACATGTTCGTCCTCCGCGTAGGATTCAGAGCATAGATACTGACTAACTGACTGACTGACTGACTGACTGACTAACTAACTGACTGACTGACTGACTAACTAACTGACTGACTGACTGACTGACTGACTGACTGACTGACTGACTGACTGACTGACTGACTGACTGACTGACTGACTGACTGACTGACTGACTGACTGACTGACTGACTGACTGACTGACTGACTAACTAACTGACTGACTGACTGACTGACTGACTGACTGACTGACTGACTGACTGACTGACTGACTGACGGGTACATGTCTTATGGCCAACGGGAAAAGTACCTACAGGGAAAAGCACCTATATTCTATGCGGAAAAGTGCCAACTGTCAAACCCATGTCATGCCCCAGTCAGTGCGGCAGCCTTTGAGGAAACCAGTTTATTCAAAGTCACCGCCAACCAATTAAGATGAACAATATTCAACAGTATAGATAAACCACCCCCTAACCCAGGGGTGCCCAACTTAATTTAGAAGTGGGCCACATGGCATAATTATTCAATGTTGGCGGGCCACGTATATACACGAATATAGTCTGGTTATTCTATATCTATATCAAATTCACCGTCAGAAAATGGTCATCCCCCCACTGCTAGTATTTGTGTGCAACACGAAAACTAGCGCGGACAGACGCTTGATTCTCATTTACCTTCTTTTTAAACATACTGTGCTGCGATACAAGATTTTTCATAAGTTTATTTACCTTTTCTATTCGAATTAATCCTTTATTTATGTATTTATCACACTCGTTTTTGTGCTTCGAGTCATGATACCTTTGCAAGATCACAACTAAAATGGTGAAACATATTTGCGGGGACATTTAGTAGACCAGTAGCATTTGTTGTTCGTGCCAGAGACCTCGCCAATTAGTAAATCGGACGTCGCCACAGAAAACAATAATACCACCCCTTCCTCGGTTTTCAAGAAACTAGGCTTGACCGAGAACAAAACTAGATGTAGATACAAAATAATTCTGATAATTGTTTGCTGCGAAGTCTAAAATATAGTTATACACATATCCACCGAATAAATTTCAAAACGATGTGCTTTCAGATAAAATGATTTTCTTTCGTGGGTTTAGTCGTAAGACTAGAATGTAAGTGGGAGGTGTGGGCCAGATGAAATGGCTTGGCGGGCCGCATGCGGCCCGCGGGCCGTATGTTGGGCACCCCTGCCCTAACCTGTTGCCTTAATATCCAGGTAGCCAGTGGTCATTTTCCCGTAGGTAAAAGTACGGGTTCCCTGACTGACTGACTGACTGACTAACTAACTAACTGACTGACTGACTGACTGACTGACTGACTGACTGACTGACTGACTGACTGACTGACTGACTGACTGACTGACTGACAGTAGTATGATATGTTTTATTATTTGCTGTTTAACGACATTCTGGACAGTAGGTCACGGCTCACGGTTGATTGGAGGAAAGAGCCAAGTACGTACGTAAGGACGTGGACTGCATTTCATGTGGTCTCTCGTCTGGACTCTGGCTCATCCCTATTGCATCTGTCTCGGGGTAGTATTGGAGTCGGCTTGTTCCATGGCTATAGTTCGTAAGCGTGAGAATAGACAGACTTTCGGGCAACTTTACTGATAGTAACTACAATAAGACACAAATCTAGGTACCCAGCCAACCTCGCGTTTAGCTTCCCAGTGATATGGAGACGAAATAGATTGAAACACGTCTGATCTCGTCACAATAGAGGGCAGCACATTCGCTTTGTGTCTCGCGCAACACAATCCGGCCGCGTTTTGCTCGCATACTTGCCCGATGCGAGGCAGCACATTCGCTTCGTGTCCCGCGCAACACAATCCGGCCGCGTTTTGCTCGCATACTTGCCCGATGCGAGGCAGCACATTCGCTTCGTGTCTCGCGCAACACAATCCGGCCGCGTTTTGCTCGCATACTTGCCCGATGCGAGGCAGCACATTCGCTTCGTGTCTTGGCAAACACAATCCGGCCGCGTTTTGCTCGCATACTTGCCCGATGCGAGGCAGCACATTCGCTTCGTGTCCCGCGCAACACAATCCGGCCGCGTTTTGCTCGCATACTTGCCCGATGCGAGGCAGCACATTCGCTTCGTGTCTCGCGCAACACAATCCGGCCGCGTTTTGCTCGCATACTTGCCCGATGCGAGGCAGCACATTCGCTTCGTGTCTTGGCAAACACAATCCGGCCGCGTTTTGCTCGCATACTTGCCCGATGCGAGGCAGCACATTCGCTTCGTGTCCCGCGCAACACAATCCGGCCGCGTTTTGCTCGCATACTTGCCCGATGCGAGGCAGCACATTCGCTTCGTGTCTCGCGCAACACAATCCGGCCGCGTTTTGCTCGCATACTTGCCCGATGCGAGGCAGCACATTCGCTTCGTGTCTCGCGCAACACAATCCGGCAGCGTTTTGCTCGCATACTTGCCCGATGCGAGGCAGCACATTCGCTTCGTGTCCCGCGCAACACAATCCGGCCGCGTTTGCTCGCATACTTGCCCGATGCGAGGCAGCACATTCGCTTCGTGTCTCGCCAAACACAATCCGGCCGCGTTTTGCTCGCATACTTGCCCGATGCGAGGCAGCACATTCGCTTCGTGTCTCGCGCAACACAATCCGGCCGCGTTTTGCTCGCATACTTGCCCGATGAGAGGCAGCACATTCGCTTCGTGTCCCGCGCAACACAATCCGGCCGCGTTTTGCTCGCATACTTGCCCGATGCGAGGCAGCACATTCGCTTCGTGTCTCGCGCAACACAATCCGGCCGCGTTTTGCTCGCATACTTGCCCGATGAGACGAGAACCATCTGAACTAAGACCCCACACATGAATACGATCAATGGGTATATCACAACAGTGACTCGACTGAATCCAGCCAATCACAGCGTCACGGTCTTACGGAGCCGTCACGAGCGAATGACAACGCTCATTACACTACTCGAGGAGCAGATAACATTCGCGAGAACGCACCCACACCCACTTTACATACACGCACACTCACTATGCGCACACGCACCCACACCCACTTTACATACACGCACACTCACGCACACGCACTATGCGCACTATACATACACTCACACTCACGCACACGCACCCACACGCACTCACACTCACGCACCCACACCCACTTTACACACACTCACACGCACCCACACGCACTTTACAAGTTTACACACACTCACACTCACGCTCACGCACCCACACGCACTCACACTCACGCACCCACACGCACTTTACACACACTCACACGCACCCACACGCACTTTACAAGTTTACACACACTCACACACCCACACGCACTTTACACACACTCACACACTCACGCACACGCACCTACACCAAACTACAACACACTCTACCGCCAGAGCTCGCGGCCTATTATCACAACATCCATCTATACGAGTACTGGCTGTTGATGACGTCATTGAGAGGCGATAATCACGGGTGAAAAACACATCTAGGTCGGTTGTCCTGTCTCAGATCGGAAGAGATTCGACGTTAAGTAAAAACTCTGACCCACCATCTGAACGTAATGAGAATGATGCAACTGCATCCACAACCGCCTTCACTACCACACCTCCTGTCAAACATACGTCCCTGATAGCTATATTTCCTCAACCAAGCCACCCGTATAATATAGCCTGTAAGCTTATAGCAGTTTCCTTTACAAGCAAGAATGCACCTCCTGCCAAACATACGTTCTTGATAGCTATTTTTTCCTCAATCACCAGCAGGTTTCCTTTTCAAGCGAGAATACACCACCATTCAAACGTACGTCCCTGATAGCTATTTCCTCCACATCCCAGCCACCCTTAAAGGGGTTCTCACCCGCTAGATTTATTTTTTACCATATGATCTACTGCACCACACCAATCGATAATGAACCAGTAAACATCGTAAGTTGAAACCTGTGAATTGTTATTAATTAATGAAATTTCTGGTTACCTGCCGCGGCAACTGTTGGTGTCAGCCGGCTTTTGGTGCGAGTGTACTCGAAGCGATATATCTAGACGGCCTTGGTGTACTCCATTCGACACTGCATAGCAGACCGCGTTCATTGTGCATGCGTTGACTATTTCCCCTCCCAATACTACTACTACTCTCTCTCTCTCTCTCTCTCTCTCTCTCTCTCTCTCTCTCTCTCTCTCTCTCTCTCTCTCTCTCTCTCTCTCGCTTGGCTTACTTGACACCAACTCGACAGTCGACACCCGCCGACTCGACGTGCACAGCAACGCTCAAAACGAAATGGAGCACCCGATTACACATCTTTATTTTGTACCTGAACGGAAGCTCCGATTACAAAACCAAAATATACGAAATACGCAAAAAAGAATGACGCAGCGAAAAGTATTACATCATTTTTTTTTTGGAGCAGAATCCTCCAAGGTCCCAAGGCAAACAGGTCGTCCCAATGCTATTTCTTATGGGAGATTTTCGCCGATGGGACCTAGCTCGAAAATCACTAACTTTGATATTTTTTCCCCGGGTTATGGTGAACCCGATTTCTTTTCATTTAGTCGCTAATTTCATAGCTAATCAGCCTTAGTTAAACATACTTTTTTGGTGTAGCGGGTGAGAACCCCTTTAAGCAAGAATGCACCTGTCAAACATACGACCCTGATAGCAATTAACTAGTCCATCAAGAATCTTCTTCAGTCGAATATGCCAGCCTTAGTATGTCTAAACAATGCAACAAATAGCTCCTGTCAAACATATGCTTCTAATGGTATTGAGATAAAAGAAAAATGCACCTCACCATTAAATTATATAGCCTGATGGTTAAGTATTTATTCCTTAACTTGAAATACACCTCCAGAAGCACGTTATCCTGACAGCACTTCTGTTGAAGGATGTAACCCAGACATCACTTCTGTTGAAGCACGTTATCCTGACAGCACTTCTGTTGAAGCACGTTATCCTGACAGCACTTCTGTTGAATCAAATCGTACTTTCTAATTTCTATCAAACATGCGACCCTGATCACTGGTCAGCTCCACTCGTCAGATCACTTGGCGCCCTCTGGAATATGGCCCAACCACAGCCACGCAGCCGCTATGGATCACATAGTGGCGAGGTGATCTGTTGTCAAACATGCGATCCTGATCACTGGTCAGTATCTTCACTTATCGCCCACTAGAATATCACCCAACCCCAGCCGGGCGGCCGCCATGGATCGCATACAGGCGAGGGTGACCTCCTGTCAAACATGCGACCCTGATCACTGGTCAGTATCTTCACTTATCGCCCACTAGAATATCACCCAACCCCAGCCGGGCGGCCGCCATGGATCGCATACAGGCGAGGGTGACCTCCTGTCAAACATGCGACCCTGATCACTGGTCAGTATCTTCACTTATCGCCCACTAGAATATCACCCAACCACAGCCGGGCGGCCGCCATGGATCGCATAGTGGCGAGGTGACCTTCTGTCAAACGTGCGACCCTGATCAATATCACCCAACCAAAGACAACACAGGGGACGAGGAAGAATCGCAATGGCAGTGACATTGCCGCACCTGCTACAGTTGTCCTCCTGTCAAACATGCGACCCTGATAGCGGTAAGTCACCGCACGCCAAGAATGCGACTCCAAAGACAGACAGACAGACAGTCGCCGACATCAAAGCCGAGACTAAAACAATGTAATTTATGTTCGTGTGATTCAGCCCACCGAAATAGCCGGCTGAGTTGAAAGCTCTCTGGCAGCGAGGCTATAGCAGCGAGGCGACGCTATAGCAGCGAGGCGATGCTATAGCAACGAGGCGATGCTATAGAGGCGAGGCTATAGCAGCGAGGCGACGCTATAGCAGCGAGGCGACGCTATAGCAGCGAGGCGATGCTATAGCAGCGAGGCGACGCTATAGCAGCGAGGCGATGCTATAGCAGCGAGGCGACGCTATAGCAGCGAGGCGATGCTATAGCAGCGAGGCGACGCTATAGCAGCGAGGCGATGCTATAGCAGCGAGGCGACGCTATAGCAGCGAGGTGACGCTATAGCAGCGAGGCGACTCTATAGCAGCGAGGCGATGCTATAGCAGCGAGGCGACGCTATAGCAGCGAGGCGATGCTATAGCAGCGAGGCGACGCTATAGCAGCGAGGCGACGCTATAGCAGCGAGGCGACGCTATAGCAGCGAGGCGACGCTATAGCAGCGAGGCGATGCTATAGCAGCGAGGCGATGCTATAGCAGCGAGGCGACGCTATAGCAGCGAGGCGACGCTATAGCAGCGAGGCGATGCTATAGCAGCGAGGCGACGCTATAGCAGCGAGGCGACGCTATAGCAGCGAGGCGATGCTATAGCAGCGAGGCGACGCTATAGCAGCGAGGCGACGCTATAGCAGCGAGGCGATGCTATAGCAGCGAGGCGACGCTATAGCAGCGAGGCGATGCTATAGCAGCGAGGCGACGCTATAGCAGCGAGGCGACGCTATAGCAGCGAGGCGACGCTATAGCAGCGAGGCGATGCTATAGCAGCGAGGCGATGCTATAGCAGCGAGGCGACGCTATAGCAGCGAGGCGACGCTATAGCAGCGAGGCGATGCTATAGCAGCGAGGCGACGCTATAGCAGCGAGGCGACGCTATAGCAGCGAGGCGACGCTATAGCAGCGAGGCGATGCTATAGCAGCGAGGCGACGCTATAGCATCGAGGCGATGCTATAGCAGCGAGGCGATGCTATAGCAGCGAGGCGATGCTATAGCAACGAGGCGACGCTATAGCAGCGAGGCGATGCTATAGCAGCGAGGCGACGCTATAGCAGCGAGGCGATGCTATAGCAGCGAGGCGACGCTATAGCAGCGAGGTGACGCTATAGCAACGAGGCGACGCTATAGCAGCGAGGCGATGCTATAGCAGCGAGGCGACGCTATAGCAGCGAGGCGATGCTATAGCAGCGAGGCGACGCTATAGCAACGAGGCGAAGCTATAGCAGCGAGGCGATGCTATAGCAGCGAGGCGACGCTATAGCAGCGAGGCGACGCTATAGCAGCGAGGCGACGCTATAGCAGCGAGGCGACGCTATAGCAGCGAGGCGATGCTATAGCAGCGAGGCGATGCTATAGCAGCGAGGCGATGCTATAGCAACGAGGCGACGCTATAGCAGCGAGGCGATGCTATAGCAGCGAGGCGATGCTATAGCAGCGAGGCGACGCTATAGCAGCGAGGCGACGCTATAGCAGCGAGGCGACGCTATAGCAGCGAGGCGACGCTATAGCAGCGAGGCGATGCTATAGCAGCGAGGCGACGCTATAGCAGCGAGGCGACGCTATAGCAGCGAGGCGATGCTATAGCAGCGAGGCGACGCTATAGCAGCGAGGCGACGCTATAGCAGCGAGGCGACGCTATAGCAGCGAGGCGATGCTATAGCAGCGAGGCGACGCTATAGCAGCGAGGCGACGCTATAGCAGCGAGGCGATGCTATAGCAACGAGGCGACGCTATAGCAGCGAGGCGATGCTATAGCAACGAGGCGACGCATGCGTTGAAGACAGCGGACGACGTCGATGATGGGTTGTCACCGCTTGCTAATCAAATAGGAGTAACAACGAGCAGAACAAATTGATTGATTATTTTCAAAAGAAATTAGATGTTTTCTGTAAATTTTTGCATTAGAAGTTATGGACATTGTATTTAGTAGTGCGCCGGACTGCGCCCCAAAATAGTTCAATTTGGTTCCTATACGGCCAAAATTTGCGAGCAAAGATTGTCAGCACTTCGGTACAACGTCGGCCTTACAGACGTCTGTATTACCGACAATAGTATTGATACCAGAATAAGTATTCGTGCAAGAATATCGCCCCGACAGGTAAATGGACAAAGGTTGTCAGTGCCGCTCTTACAGCCGTCTCTATAACCGACAACAGTATTGATACCAGAATAAGTATTCGTGCTAGAATATCGCACCGACAGGTAAATGGACAAAGGTTGTCAGTGCCGCTCTTACAGACGTCTCTATTACCGACAACAGTATTGATACCAGAATAAGTATTCGTGCAAGAATATCGCACTAACAGGTAAGTAGACAAAGGTTGCCAGTGCCGCCCTTACAGACGTCTGTATTATCGACCCAACAAGTAGATGGACAAAGGTTGTCAGTGCCACTTTTATAGAAGTCTGTATTATCGACCCAAAAAGTAGATGGACAAAGGTTGTCAGTGCCGCCCTTACAGACGTCTGTATTATCGACCCAACAAGTAGATGGACAAAGGTTGTCAGTGCCACTTTTATAGAAGTCTGTATTATCGACCCAAAAAGTAGATGGACAAAGGTTGTCAGTGCCGCCCTTACATACGTCTGTATTATCGACCCAACAAGTAGATGGACAAAGGTTGTCAGTGCCGCCCTTACATACGTCTGTATTACCGACCCAAAAGGTAGATGGACAAAGGTTGTCAGTGCCGCCCATGCAGACGGCTGTATTACCGACCCAAAAGGTAGATGGACAAAGGTTGTCAGAGCCGCCCTTACAGACGTCTGTATTACCGACACAACAGGTAAATTGGACAAAGGTTGTCAGTGCCGCCCATACAGACGTCTGTATTACCGACCCAACAGGTAGATGGACAAAGGTTGTCAGTGCCGCCCATACAGACGTCTGTATTACCGACCCAACAGGTAAATGGACAAAGGTTGTCGGAGCCGCCCTTACAGACGTCTCTATTACCGACCTCGTGATTAAGCTGTCGACAGGCCAGACTGCTAATAGGATAAACGTCTGGTTGTTCCGAGTGGAGTTAATTGAGCTGTCAGTTAGTTATGTCATGTCCAGCAGAGGGGGAGCACAACTTTGGACACGATGCCGTGTGAGGACATAATGGGCCTCCAACCACAGTATAAGAATGAATACAGTACCGACTCCTACCACTCAAAATAGACTAGACGCATTCTAGTGGTAAGAAAATGAACTATTATTATGAGGAGGAGTTTAGCTGTCAATTGTTCAACCATCAATATGGCCAGCATAGTTTGAAGGTGAGGTGTGTATATGGAAGTCAAGGCCTGCGAGTGTGCGATCAAGTCACGAGTGATCGCTCATCGCGCAACGTGGCCCATCACGTGACGTCATCAAGCACGTGTCGGCGTCGCTACTTCTCACTGTTCAACACGTGAACCACTACACTTACAGCAAATACTATGTTTTTACTTACTTACTTACATACTTATTTATTCATTCATTTAGAAACCCAAAGAGATCCTTATCTGAAACGCGTTGCATCATCGCACACTTGAGTGGGTCAGAAGCAAAACCACCGACCATCTCCAATTTGCACTACAAACGACTTAGATATATGGTTGGTTAGCTATTATTGCCAGCTTCTTCCACGACAATCCATTTCGGTGCTAAATCGACCATCTCCAATGTTATTCCAGGGAGAATTCATGCATTAGATTCAAAACCTAACATCTCCATGCACTACTGAGTTTCAAAACCACGCCACCTATGAAGTCCATATACCAAGGTTGTGGAGGAGTATAACAATACATTTTTCAACGCCTGAAATTATTAGAAAGTACTTGAAAACAGAACAGTACTTGAAAACGCCTACAAATAACAGAAACCCATTTTCTACATTTCCCACAAATCAGTCGCCTTTGAGATGGTAGGTTTTGCTTCTGACCCACTCTACTAAACTAAGGACTAATAATATTACATGAAAAAAATAATTTTTTTAAAAAACAACGCTTATATTTAAATGCACTAAAAAGTAAAAAATAAATTTTCTCCCAACAAATTTTTGCCTCACTCGGAAAATAAAAGCGTTGGGCGCTTTCGGTATTGACATAGATTGCAGTATTCTGCTGTTTATGCAGGGAAAGCGCCCAACGCTTTTATTTTCCGAGTGAGGCAAAAATTTGTTGGGCGAACATTTATTTTTTACTTTTTAATGCATTTAAATATAAGCGTTGTTTTTTAAAAAAATTATTTTTTTCATGTAATATTATTTTATACTTTTTAGTCTCAAAGAATCTTGCAATCGAATATATATCGAATATCGATTAATTAATTATGATGGTTTAATTTATTATTTAGTAAATATGACAATTGATTCATGTATTGTCATTAAGAATACGTATGTGTGAAAAATTTCAGCTCAATTTGACGTTCGAAAGTGGGTGTTTTATCGATTCCCATATAAAACCTCAATTAATTAATAATGATGGCTTAATTGATTATTTAGTAAATATGACAATTGATTCATGTATTGTCATTAAGAATACGTCTGTGTGAAAACTTTCAACTCGATTCGACGTTGGGAAGTGGGTGAAACATCGATTCCCATATAAAACATTAATTTATTATGATGAATTAATTGACTATTTTTAGTAAATATGACAATTGATTCGTGTATTGTCATTAAGAATACGACTGTGTGAAAACTTTCAGCTCAATTCGACGTTCGGAAGTGGGTTAAACATCGATTCCCATATAAAACATTAATTAATTATGATGAATTAATTGAATATTTGGTAAATATGACAATTGATTCGTGTATTGTCATTAAGAATACGTCTGTGTGAAAACTTTTAACTCAATTTGACGTTTGGAAGTGGGTAAAATATCGATTCCCATATAAAACATCAATTAATTAATTATGATAGCTTAATTGATTATTTAGTAAATATGACAATTGATTCATGTATTGTAATTAAAAATACGTCTGTGTAAAAACTTTCAGCTCAATTCAACGTTGGAAAATGGGTGAAATATCGATTCCCATATAAAACATCAATTAATTTATTACGATGAATCAATTAATTATTTAGTAAATATGACAATTGATTTGTGTATTGTTATTAAGAATACGTCTGTGTGAAAACTTTCAACTCGATTTGACGCTGGGAAGTGGGTTAAACATCGATTTCCATATAAAACATTAATTAATTAATTATGGTGAATTAATTGACAATTTAGTAAATATGACAGTTGATTCATGTATTGTCATTAGGAATACGTCTGTGTAAAAAATTTTAGCTTGATCGGACATTTCGAAGTAGGTGGAATATAAACATCGATTTCCATATAAAACATTAATTAATTATGATGAATTAATTGACAATTTAGTAAATATGACAGTTGATTCATGTATTGTCATCAGGAATACGTCTGTGTAAAAAATTTCAGCTTTATCAGACATCTAGAAGTGGGTGGAATATCGATTCAAAGATTACGTCCAGACAAACAAGGCAAGCTAATATAAGCGTTGTAATAAAAATAAGGAAACGGTGGTCTAACAAATTGAACGAACCAGAAACAAGGCAAACGTATTCGTTTTGAGTTCTTGGATATAGGTTAGAATATATTCAAAACTGGCAAAAAAGTGATCCTAAAATTACAAATCTACAAATTTACTTCGTTTTTTAAATGTCAATAACGAGAATATTATTTCAGAACAAGGGCAGCCCCCCTACAATGCGTAGCCCTCGAGCAGGAAGCGGGCGTAGCAGACAATGCGTAGCCCTCGGGCAGGAAGCGGGCGTAGCAGACAATGCGTAGCCCTCGAGCAGGAAGCGGGCGTAGCAGACAATGCGTAGCCCTCGAGCAGGAAGCGGGCGTAGCAGACAATGCGTAGCCCTCGAGCAGGAAGCGGGCGTAGCAGACAGGAAGCGGGCGTAGCAGACAATGCGCAGCCCTCGAGCAGGAAGCGGGCGTAGCAGACAATGCGCAGCCCTCGAGCAGGAAGCGGGCGTAGCAGACAGGAAGCGGGCGTAGCAGATAATGCGTAGCCCTCGAGCAGGAAGCGGGCGTAGCAGACAATGCGCAGCCCTCGAGCAGGAAGCGGGCGTAGCAGACAGGAAGCGGGCGTAGCAGACAATGCGCAGCCCTCGAGCAGGAAGCGGGCGTAGCAGACAGGAAGCGGGCGTAGCAGACAATGCGTAGCCCTCGAGCAGGAAGCGGGCGTAGCAGACAATGCGTAGCCCTCGAGCAGGAAGCGGGCGTAGCAGACAATGCGTAGCCCTCGAGCAGGAAGCGGGCGTAGCAGACAGGAAGCGGGCGTAGCAGACAATGCGCAGCCCTCGAGCAGGAAGCGGGCGTAGCAGACAATGCGCAGCCCTCGAGCAGGAAGCGGGCGTAGCAGACAGGAAGCGGGCGTAGCAGATAATGCGTAGCCCTCGAGCAGGAAGCGGGCGTAGCAGACAATGCGCAGCCCTCGAGCAGGAAGCGGGCGTAGCAGACAGGAAGCGGGCGTAGCAGACAATGCGCAGCCCTCGAGCAGGAAGCGGGCGTAGCAGACAGGAAGCGGGCGTAGCAGACAATGCGTAGCCCTCGAGCAGGAAGCGGGCGTAGCAGACAATGCGTAGCCCTCGAGCAGGAAGCGGGCGTAGCAGACAATGCGTAGCCCTCGAGCAGGAAGCGGGCGTAGCAGACAGGAAGCGGGCGTAGCAGACAATGCGCAGCCCTCGAGCAGGAAGCGGGCGTAGCAGACAATGCGCAGCCCTCGAGCAGGAAGCGGGCGTAGCAGACAGGAAGCGGGCGTAGCAGACAATGCGTAGCCCTCGAGCAGGAAGCGGGCGTAGCAGACAATGCGTAGCCCTCAAGCAGGAAGCGGGCGTAGCAGACAATGCGTAGCCCTCGAGCAGGAAGCGGGCGTAGCAGACAATGCGCAGCCCTCGAGCAGGAAGCGGGCGTAGCAGACAGGAAGCGGGCGTAGCAGACAATGCGCAGCCCTCGAGCAGGAAGCGGGCGTAGCAGACAGGAAGCGGGCGTAGCAGACAATGCGTAGCCCTCGAGCAGGAAGCGGGCGTAGCAGACAATGCGTAGCCCTCAAGCAGGAAGCGGGCGTAGCAGACAATGCGTAGCCCTCGAGCAGGAAGCGGGCGTAGCAGACAATGCGTAGCCCTCGAGCAGGAAGCGGGCGTAGCAGACAATGCGTAGCCCTCGAGCAGGAAGCGGGCGTAGCAGACAATGCGCAGCCCTCGAGCAGGAAGCGGGCGTAGCAGACAATGCGTAGCCCTCGAGCAGGAAGCGGGCGTAGCAGACAGGAAGCGGGCGTAGCAGACAATGCGCAGCCCTCGAGCAGGAAGCGGGCGTAGCAGACAGGAAGCGGGCGTAGCAGACAATGCGCAGCCCTCGAGCAGGAAGCGGGCGTAGCAGACAGGAAGCGGGCGTAGCAGACAATGCGTAGCCCTCGAGCAGGAAGCGGGCGTAGCAGACAATGCGTAGCCCTCAAGCAGGAAGCGGGCGTAGCAGACAATGCGTAGCCCTCGAGCAGGAAGCGGGCGTAGCAGACAATGCGTAGCCCTCGAGCAGGAAGCGGGCGTAGCAGACAATGCGTAGCCCTCGAGCAGGAAGCGGGCGTAGCAGACAATGCGCAGCCCTCGAGCAGGAAGCGGGCGTAGCAGACAATGCGTAGCCCTCGAGCAGGAAGCGGGCGTAGCAGACAGGAAGCGGGCGTAGCAGACAATGCGTAGCCCTCGAGCAGGAAGCGGGCGTAGCAGACAATGCGCAGCCCTCGAGCAGGAAGCGGGCGTAGCAGACAATGCGTAGCCCTCGAGCAGGAAGCGGGCGTAGCAGACAGGAAGCGGGCGTAGCAGACAATGCGTAGCCCTCGAGCAGGAAGCGGGCGTAGCAGACAATGCGTAGCCCTCGAGCAGGAAGCGGGCGTAGCAGACAATGCGTAGCCCTCGAGCAGGAAGCGGGCGTAGCAGACAATGCGCAGCCCTCGAGCAGGAAGCGGGCGTAGCAGACAATGCGCAGCCCTCGAGCAGGAAGCGGGCGTAGCAGACAATGCGCAGCCCTCGAGCAGGAAGCGGGCGTAGCAGACAATGCGCAGCCCTCGAGCAGGAAGCGGGCGTAGCAGACAATGCGCAGCCCTCGAGCAGGAAGCGGGCGTAGCAGACAATGCGTAGCCCTCGAGCAGGAAGCGGGCGTAGCAGACAGGAAGCGGGCGTAGCAGACAATGCGTAGCCCTCGAGCAGGAAGCGGGCGTAGCAGACAATGCGTAGCCCTCGAGCAGGAAGCGGGCGTAGCAGACAGGAAGCGGGCGTAGCAGACAATGCGTAGCCCTCGAGCAGGAAGCGGGCGTAGCAGACAATGCGTAGCCCTCGAGCAGGAAGCGGGCGTAGCAGACAATGCGCAGCCCTCGAGCAGGAAGCGGGCGTAGCAGACAGGAAGCGGGCGTAGCAGACAATGCGTAGCCCTCGAGCAGGAAGTGGGCGTAGCAGACAATGCGCAGCCCTCGAGCAGGAAGCGGGCGTAGCAGACAGGAAGCGGGCGTAGCAGACAATGCGTAGCCCTCGAGCAGGAAGTGGGCGTAGCAGACAATGCGCAGCCCTCGAGCAGGAAGCGGGCGTAGCAGACAGGAAGCGGGCGTAGCAGACAATGCGTAGCCCTCGAGCAGGAAGCGGGCGTAGCAGACAATGCGCAGCCCTCGAGCAGGAAGCGGGCGTAGCAGACAATGCGCAGCCCTCGAGCAGGAAGCGGGCGTAGCAGACAGGAAGCGGGCGTAGCAGACAATGCGTAGCCCTCGAGCAGGAAGCGGGCGTAGCAGGCAGGAAGCGGGCGTAGCAGACAATGCGTAGCCCTCGAGCAGGAAGTGGGCGTAGCAGACAATGCGCAGCCCTCGAGCAGGAAGCGGGCGTAGCAGACAGGAAGCGGGCGTAGCAGACAATGCGTAGCCCTCGAGCAGGAAGCGGGCGTAGCAGACAGGAAGCGGGCGTAGCAGACAATGCGTAGCCCTCGAGCAGGAAGTGGGCGTAGCAGACAATGCGCAGCCCTCGAGCAGGAAGCGGGCGTAGCAGACAGGAAGCGGGCGTAGCAGACAATGCGTAGCCCTCGAGCAGGAAGCGGGCGTAGCAGACAATGCGTAGCCCTCGAGCAGGAAGCGGGCGTAGCAGACAATGCGTAGCCCTCGAGCAGGAAGCGGGCGTAGCAGACAGGAAGCGGGCGTAGCAGACAATGCGTAGCCCTCGAGCAGGAAGCGGGCGTAGCAGACAATGCGTAGCCCTCGAGCAGGAAGCGGGCGTAGCAGACAGGAAGCGGGCGTAGCAGACAATGCGTAGCCCTCGAGCAGGAAGCGGGCGTAGCAGACAATGCGTAGCCCTCGAGCAGGAAGCGGGCGTAGCAGACAATGCGTAGCCCTCGAGCAGGAAGCAGGCGTAGCAGACAATGCGTAGCCCTCGAGCAGGAAGCGGGCGTAGCAGATCGAGTGTTTGACCTCACAAGCACGTTCGCCATGTTTTATAATGTTATGTTTGTTTTCTTGACGTAATCATGACAATTGGATTCTGGTTGATAATCGTGCGCAGGGTGTTAAGTACATTAGCACAGCGATCAGTGCTGGTGTCCAAAGCACTCGACAACAAGAGACAACACTCGTCCCCAAGTCTAAGCACTTGGAACACAGATAGTTCAGAACATAATCTCTCTCACTGGGAGCAGAGTTGAACAGGCCTAGGCTGTACGTTCACTCAGCCTGCGGAACTCTTGATTTTGGTCTGTAAACATTCCTTTAAAATGTATTTAAACTGTCCCAAATGTAAATCAAAATATCTCGTCCTCTAGAGAGTTTAGCGCTCTTTCTTATGAATGTTTCTTTGTTCCAATCAATATTTCCGCTTTTCAGATGTTTGTAATGTGATGTTGCTGGGCACCTTTGACACGTAATTAAGAACATCTGCAAAACGGAAATATTTATTGGAATAAAAAAAACATTCATAAGAAAGAACATTAAATTACATATTTTGATTTTTTGGGGGGGGGGGGGGGGGGGGGACAATTTCAAAACAAGTTAAACAGACCGACATCGGGAGTTCCGCAAGGTAGGTGGACATATTCTACTCCTATAGTTGCTACACCAACAACTGCTTGGTACTTACTTACGTGTATGCGACACCTGCGGGCCTGACTAATGAAACTTGTCCAACGTCCACTCTATGCAAGAGGAAGATCGTCTTAACGAATATTTGAAAGAACGACCGGAATCTGTTGATTTTCGCTGAATGATCGTGCGAGCCAAGGCTCTTAGCTCGGCATGAGACTACAGTTACGTTATGACAACTTTACAAAGCTTTCATAACAAGATCTAACTACTTAAATACAAGGACACCATAGATATTGATGTATTCTACTACTGAAACATGTATTCGATCAGCTTTCGTCCTGCCAACAAGTTATTGCTCAAGAAATTGGACGAAAACACTGAACCGTGCAAATTACTTCAGCTTTGGTATTTGAAGGCAAGGCTCGCACTCTTTCATGCATCCGAGAACACTGAACCGTGCAAATTACTTCAGGTTGGCATTTGAAGGCAAGGCTCGCACTCTTTCATGCATCCGAGAACACTGAACCGTGCAAATTACTTCAGGTTGGCATTTGAAGGCAAGGCTCGCACTCTTTCATGCATCCGAGAACACTGAACCGTGCAAATTACTTCAGGTTGGCATTTGAAGGCAAGGCTCGCACTCTTTCATGCATCCGAGAACACTGAACCGTGCAAATTACTTCAGGTTGGCATTTGAAGGCAAGGCTCACGCTCTTTCATGCATCCGAGAACACTGAACCGTGCAAATTACTTCAGGTTGGCATTTGAAGGCAAGGCTCGCACTCTTTCATGCATCCGAGAACACTGAACCGTGCAAATTACTTCAGGTTGGCATTTGAAGGCAAGGCTCGCACTCTTTCATGCATCCGAGAACACTGAACCGTGCAAATTACTTCAGGTTGGCATTTGAAGGCAAGGCTCGCACTCTTTCATGCATCCGAGAACACTGAACCGTGCAAATTACTTCAGGTTGGCATTTGAAGGCAAGGCTCGCACTCTTTCATGCATCCGAGAACACTGAACCGTGCAAATTACTTCAGGTTGGCATTTGAAGGCAAGGCTCGCACTCTTTCATGCATCCGAGAACACTGAACCGTGCAAATTACTTCAGGTTGGCATTTGAAGGCAAGGCTCGCACTCTTTCATGCATCCGAGAACACTGAACCGTGCAAATTACTTCAGGTTGGCATTTGAAGGCAAGGCTCGCACTCTTTCATGCATCCGAGAACACTGAACCGTGCAAATTACTTCAGGTTGGCATTTGAAGGCAAGGCTCGCACTCTTTCATGCATCCGAGAACACTGAACCGTGCAAATTACTTCAGGTTGGCATTTGAAGGCAAGGCTCACGCTCTTTCATGCATCCGAGAACACTGAACCGTGCAAATTACTTCAGGTTGGCATTTGAAGGCAAGGCTCGCACTCTTTCATGCATCCGAGAACACTGAACCGTGCAAATTACTTCAGGTTGGCATTTGAAGGCAAGGCTCGCACTCTTTCATGCATCCGAGAACACTGAACCGTGCAAATTACTTCAGGTTGGCATTTGAAGGCAAGGCTCGCACTCTTTCATGCATCCGAGAACACTGAACCGTGCAAATTACTTCAGGTTGGCATTTGAAGGCAAGGCTCACGCTCTTTCATGCATCCGAGAACACTGAACCGTGCAAATTACTTCAGGTTGGCATTTGAAGGCAAGGCTCGCACTCTTTCATGCATCCGAGAACACTGAACCGTGCAAATTACTTCAGGTTGGCATTTGAAGGCAAGGCTCGCACTCTTTCATGCATCCGAGAACACTGAACCGTGCAAATTACTTCAGGTTGGCATTTGAAGGCAAGGCTCGCACTCTTTCATGCATCCGAGAACACTGAACCGTGCAAATTACTTCAGGTTGGCATTTGAAGGCAAGGCTCGCACTCTTTCATGCATCCGAGAACACTGAACCGTGCAAATTACTTCAGGTTGGCATTTGAAGGCAAGGCTCACGCTCTTTCATGCATCCGAGAACACTGAACCGTGCAAATTACTTCAGGTTGGCATTTGAAGGCAAGGCTCGCACTCTTTCATGCATCCGAGAACACTGAACCGTGCAAATTACTTCAGGTTGGCATTTGAAGGCAAGGCTCGCACTCTTTCATGCATCCGAGAACACTGAACCGTGCAAATTACTTCAGGTTGGCATTTGAAGGCAAGGCTCGCACTCTTTCATGCATCCGAGAACACTGAACCGTGCAAATTACTTCAGCTTTGGTATTTGAAGGCAAGGCTCGCGCTCTTTCATGCATCCGAGAACACTGAACCGTGCAAATTACTTCAGGTTGGCATTTGAAGGCAAGGCTCGCACTCTTTCATGCACCCGAGAACACTGAACCGTGCAAATTACTTCAGGTTGGTATTTGAAGGCAAGGCTCACACTCTTTCATGCATCCGAGAAGATCGTTAATCGTCCTGTATTGTTGTCCATAGTCATGCAATTGTACAACAATGAACAGGAAGCTGAAACCTTAGCACTCAGGTAATCTTTGTAGTGACGGAGGACCAGCCACACCACCCAAATGACATAGCGAGAGAAGGATAATAGGTAACTGCCCTTCAATGCAGTGAGCTATGACGTCACCCCGCGTATGTTGGCATAAACCTGCTTGTATATTTACATCAACGTCATGTTTTATGGCTGCACAGTACAGGACGGTCATTGATGGTTTGCGTCGTCCATCTGTTGAAATATTTATCGAAATTTAACAAGAATCAACAAATAAAGGCATCGATGTGTGTATTAAAAAAAACAAGAAACCAAACGGAAAGAATAAATTATACGGTTGTAACATTACAGTCATCGAACACACCCGTCATCGAAACTCGTCTAGAAACTCGTCTAGAAACGCAAAGTATCGCAACTGTGACTCCTCATTATTCTCTCTTGCTACAGATAGCAAACTCGTTCAATAAGACACGAATATAAACACGCAAGGAAAACATACTCGAATATTCAGAGCCAAAAATATAAATTCCAGAAACTGAGCGGGGGCAGTAAATATCAAGCACTCATACTCGGAAAGAAGTTAGAGGAAAGAAGGTTTACGTTTTCAGGAATCGTATCGTATATTTCTGTCCGTTCCCCCCCCCCCCCCCCTCTTTGCCCACCCACGCTAGCAATTACGATATTCCGGGCCACATCCGAGCCTTATCGTACTTGGGTACATGGATTCTTATCAAGGTATATAACGTAACCTCACACCCTCTAAATAAAACACAGTACCCTGCTTGCGTTGATCCAACGCAACCCACTGCATTCTTAAAATATCTTTTAACTTTCATCACGTCACATGATCCGCGTACCGTGCGTTGATAGCTTGACGCGTCACATGATCCGCGTACCGTGCGTTGATTACTTGACGCGTCACATGATCCGCGTACCGTGCGTTGATTACTTGACGCGTCACATGATCCGCGTACCGTGCGTTGATAGCTTGACGCGTCCCATGATCCGCGTACCGTGCGTTGATAGCTTGACGCGTCACATGATCCGCGTACCGTGCGTTGATTACTTGACGCGTCACATGATCCGCGTACCGTGCGTTGATTACTTGACGCGTCACATGATCCGCGTACCGTGCGTTGATAGCTTGACGCGTCACATGATCCGCGTACCGTGCGTTGATAGCTTGACGCGTCACATGATCCGCGTACCGTGCGTTGATAGCTTGACGCGTCACATGATCCGCGTACCGTGCGTTGATAACTTGACGCGTCACATGATCCGCGTACCGTGCGTTGATAACTTGACGCGTCACATGATCCGCGTACCGTGCGTTGATAGCTTGACGCGTCCCATGATCCGCGTACCGTGCGTTGATAGCTTGACGCGTCACATGATCCGCGTACCGTGCGTTGATTACTTGACGCGTCACATGATCCGCGTACCGTGCGTTGATTACTTGACGCGTCACATGATCCGCGTACCGTGCGTTGATAACTTGACGCGTCACATGATCCGCGTACCGTGCGTTGATAACTTGACGCGTCACATGATCCGCGTACCGTGCGTTGATAACTTGACGCGTCACATGATCCGCGTACCGTGCGTTGATAACTTGACGCGTCACATGATCCGCGTACCGTGCGTTGATAACTTGACGCGTCACATGATCCGCGTACCGTGCGTTGATAACTTGACGCGTCACATGATCCGCGTACCGTGCGTTGATAGCTTGACGCGTCACATGATCCGCGTACCGTGCGTTGATTACTTGACGCGTCACATGATCCGCGTACCGTGCGTTGATAACTTGACGCGTCACATGATCCGCGTACCGTGCGTTGATAACTTGACGCGTCACATGATCCGCGTACCGTGCGTTGATTACTTGACGCGTCACATGATCCGCGTACCGTGCGTTGATAGCTTGACGCGTCACATGATCCGCGTACCGTGCGTTGATAGCTTGACGCGTCACATGATCCGCGTACCGTGCGTTGATAGCTTGACGCGTCGAAACTTAAACAAAATTTAAGTTATCTGCGTCTACGCAATGGGTTGCGTTGAAACTACGCAAGCATTCGAACTCAGCGTTCCTCGTAAGCTCCGTGAATGTTCGGTATAGGCTGGACGCCGTAGGAAAGAAAGTTGTGTCGTCACGGATGATGTAATAGCAAGTGACCTCACACCTTGTAATACTAACTTAAATGTAGACTACTACTCTTTGCCTTACCAGAAGTAAACATGTATTGTTATTTCATAGGTTGGTGGACATGGGCCCTGGATTAAATGCTATTTTTCTCCCTCTTGGTATGTGTTTGCGGTTTAATTATGCAGGAATAAACTTTAGTTTCTTATTATCTAATTTATTATATTCACTTATAAATTAACAACTACTTAATTATGTTTGGGAAAATTCAAAGTAGTTCCGTCCCATCATGCTAGGCATGAAGGTATGAAGAAGGAACATCTACGGACGACCTACCTTTGTCATTTGCTTTGTCTGTCTGCATATTGTCGTACCCTAAAGGCACAGGGAACGCATATGACCACTCTGAAAGATCCCGAGTAATGTTTTCAGTGTCAATGTTTCTTGATATCGGTAATAAATTTTCATAAATAATATTACAGGGTAAATCAGCCGAACACGGGCGTCACAGTTATAGAAAAACGCCGCCATGTTATTCCCGCGTGAACTCAACTCCTGTCAAACACGAAACGGCAATAAAAACAACAGACCATCAAATGACAAAGAAATACATCAAGTATCCTAGCAACACACAGAAGTCAAAGCTTTCTTGATGGTAGTAATTTTAAGTCACGGCCTACCAAAGCTACTATTTTCTAACACCGCCTTGCCAATCAGTGTATTATCTCTCTGACAGGTTTAGTGCGCGGATGAGCACTGCGTAAACGTCCACATATCACTACGCCGGCCAGAGTAATTAGTTATGACGACACAACTTTCTTTCCTACGGCGTCCGGACTATACCATCCACCCACCGCCTTCCTCAGCGTATCACATCGCGTCTGAGGCAGCCAATGGGCGGTGCCCACAGTTGTTCAACCCGCACAGTGTTCTGCGCTTTATTCCGCTCGTGTCGAGTGTTGTTGTTAAAAGGTCCCGGCTTATATCAACAATATTTTTATTACCATAATTATTTGTTTAAACAAAACCGCGCGGGCGTTTAAACGCGGGACACTAGCTCTAGCAACACACTAAGTGTTTACTAACAATGCCGCGTGGATGAGGACGCATGATGCGTGTGTGCGTGCGTGTGGTCCCTACGATTCACTTGCCGGCTGATTATCTCGTAATTAAGAGTTTTGTGTCGCTATTAGACAATCCGTGATTCTCTGCATGAGTCCGTCCATTCATGTGAGTCAGGGCAGCGGTGAGTTGTGGTACCACCCAGCATGGGACGCGTCATCGGGAGTGTGCTACGTGCCAAGACAGGGCAGCGGCTGTGGTACCACCCAGCATGGGACGCGTCATCGGGAGTGTGCTACGTGCCAAGACAGGGCAGCGGCTGTGGTACCACCCAGCATGGGACGCGTCATCGGGAGTGTGCTACGTGCCAAGACAGGGCAGCGGCTGTGGTACCACCCAGCATGGGACGCGTCATCGGGAGTGTGCTACGTGCCAACCATACACTAGCCCCAATGTAAGTGATCGCATCATGCACGGTAATTCAACGCGTTCTGGCGTTCTTTCACACATTCGTAAGTGCAGTATTCTGCTGAGTAGAGTGCACACGCCACATTAGTCATTAGCCACGCCCACCGTTCCAGATCACCCTGTTTCAATTAGGATCTAGAGAAGTAGACAATTAAGTTGGTACCATTGGACCCGGCTCTGATATGTCGTATGAGAATATTTGCGTTGGGCAAACTTGACCACCCAGGATATAGCTGGATGTCTTTGTTAGACATTGGATGCGTGACCCGTCTGGTCCTGGGGTAGGATAGGGACCAGGGTGACTCTGTCAGTCGTAAGAGGCGACAAAAGGAGACCCGGTATATTGGAATATCTTTACGCATAGCCCATCATTACTAATACCCGCGCTCACTAAAGCAGCCGTTACACGTTGCGAACAACGAAAAGGTTAAGCTACGTTATACTAAGGTTATAATGGGTTAGATTAGGTTAGGTTAGGTTAGGTACGGTTAGGTTAGGTTAGAATAGGTTAGGATAAGTTAGGCTACGTTAGGTTAGGTTAAGGTTATTTTGAGACCCCACGTTTTCTTCTGAAGTTCGCTTCGCAACGTGTAACGCAATCTGAGTAATAATATTCCAAGGGTAAAGATATTCTGTTGCACCTGTCCCTTTCCCCCCACGAAGATTACTCCTCCCACTTGGCCCTGCCCTCCCTTGCTGGGCCCTCGTTATGACGACCCCCGCGATGTGCAATGGTTCTGATTCCGACATGTAGCGGTTTTTGAAATTTTATGTTCATATTTCCCCCACCCATCGTCTCGATTAGCCAAAGTTGCAAAAATATGTGAGGTAAAACACAAATATCACTGTCATCGAGAGTGGACTACGTGCCGTAACAGGGTTCCACCCAAAGATGTTGGTCGTTTCCTTAGGTTGGGATCAGACAACTCTTCTAAAGTGGCCATGCAATCAATTGCTGTTCTTTGTTTAGTCATCCGCGCACAAGTTACGCAAACAGATTAATCAAGCTCGAATTGACTTCGGTTCAATTAATTTCCTCGCTAAAGTTTCCCCAACGTAACTAGTCCCATGCTTTCGATATAGCCAAGTCCAATAGTACCAACGTAACTAGTCCCATGCTTTCGATGTAGCCAAGTCCAATAGTACCAACGTAACTAGTCCCATGCTTTCGATGTAGCCAAGTCCAATAGTACCAACGTATCTAGTCCCATGCTTTCGATGTAGCCAAGTCCAATAGTACCAACGTAACTAGTCCCATGCTTTCGATGTAGCCAAGTCCAATAGTACCAACGTAACTAGTCCCATGCTTTCGATGTAGCCAAGTCCAATAGTACCAACGTAACTAGTCCCATGCTTTCGATATAGCCAGGTCCAATAGTACCAACGTAACTAGTCCCATGCTTTCGATATAGCCAGGTCCAATAGTACCAACGTAACTAGTCCCATGCTTTCGATATAGCCAGGTCCAATAGTACCAACGTAACTAGTCCCATGCTTTCGATGTAGCCAAGTCCAATAGTACCAACGTAACTAGTCCCATGCTTACGATGTAGCCAAGTCCAATAGTACCAACGTAACTAGTCCCATGCTTACGATGTAGCCAAGTCCAATAGTACCAACGTAACTAGTCCCATGCTTTCGATGTAGCCAAGTCCAATAGTACCAACGTAACTAGTCCCATGCTTTCGATGTAGCCAAGTCCAATAGTACCAACTTAATATTCTATACGTCGAACTTCCGCTTGAAACTGGTCAATTAGGGATAATCACGCCCTTGGGTTGGATACCTGTAAGTTCCTCACGAGCGGGCGTGACTATTGACTAATGAGGCTTGTGTACTCTACTAAGCGGAAGACTGTTGAAACAGCGTGCATGTATAGGTCGGCAGGAGACTATAATATTGTTACGTTGGGGCCAGTATATAACTTACATATGTGGCACCTGTTGAAACGGCTGAAATGACTTCTATTTATTTATTTATAATATATCGTTAATAGGGCAAAGCCCCACCAGTAATGTATAATAAAAATAAAAATCAAGTACATGTACAACATACATGCACAAGAAATATACACAAAATCACAAATACATAAAAATGTTACAAAAAAACAAACAAAAAAACATGACAGTGTAACTGCCAAAGTAAATTTTAAAATTAAAACATTAACACAAACACAAATTTACGCACATTCCCGCATTTCATTCTTGAACGAACTCAATGATATATTAAACGGATCACGCTCTGAAGGAGCCATATCATTGTAAACTTGCTGAACACGATTCAGGCAAGTGTAACACACAAATCAAGACGATAGCTGCGACCATGCAAGCCACACAGCTAAGCTTCGACATCAGAGCCCGAGGCTTCCCGTACAGACCACTCCATCTCGATGAGTCGAAATCGAAGCAAGATCGACTATCTACGCTTCGTTCTACGGCGCTGCCGGTACTGTCTTGTAAACACCTTGTTGTGGCCTTGGCCTATGTTACGTTGGCCAATGTCGGGGACAGCAAACAAATAAATTAATTAATTAATTAAATACTTCAGTTCTATATACGAACATATTGGTACGTCCTTTTTAAGGGCTTCCAAGAAAAACGAAACACAATTTGTGTTCGGTTAGTATTGAAAACGATTTATCGACTTGCAGTAAACACATTCTTGAGGCTAAGTTACAAACTTGTAGGGACCAACGAATGGAGAAGAGATCTAAAACTTATACCTGAAGAGGAAATTTAAATAACAAAAAACCGTGTAACCGAAGGAAAACAGAGAGCAGCTCTAAACTCGAATCTGTCGGGAAATAGTTTCAATATCGATTGATTCTGATCGAAAACTTTCAAAAACCTCGATTTACTTGTTTTTTTCTGATTTATCAATAACTGATGGACGTAATAGAATCAAGAACTCGACCAAGAATTGACCCGTCTCGGCCCGGGGTAGTACAGGCCCAGAGTGACTCTGCTAGTCGTAAGAGGCGACGAAAGGAGACCCTGTCCCTTCCCCTCAACCCTCCCCCCCCCCCCCCACTGTCCCACTGAAGATTTCTCCTCCCACATGGCCCTGCCCTCCCTTGCTGGACTCCCCTTATGACGACTCCCGCGATATAGATGGACCTGATTCGGAAGACGTCATATGACCTAAGCTGTCGAGTACGTCGTTAAACACCACCAATCATCATCGACCAAGAATTATCAACGGTCAAAGACACGCCCTTCGAAACGTTGGGCGAAAATGTTCTGGGCCAATCAGGAGGCTTGGGAAGTGAATTGAGTGAAACACATAACAAATTACAACGTTTAACTTTAGTCGCTCTCTTGTTTAAACAAAACCTATCCAAACAATAAATAAATACATCAAAAACTCAATCAATCAATCAATCAATCAATCAATCAATAAATAAATATAAATAAATAAATACATAAAAAAAAAAAAAAATAATAATAATAATAATAATAGCTCTTCTATCATGAAAACGAAACCAAAGATTCAAAACCATTCAGAAGAAACCAAAGAAGAAAAGAGTGCGTATGAAAGACCCCCCGGGCATCTAGGGGGTGTAACTGTATCTCAGCGTGATGCGTGACTTATAATTAGGGGGTGTTGGTCCGTGTTAGGGATGCTGTCTTGATAACATTCCTCACCTGGGCTCACTGGAGATGCTTGGCGTGATAGCCCGGCGTGATTTACAGGCGCCGTACGCAACACACACGCACGCACGTACTGGTCTCGTGCGTGCGTGGAGCTATATGTTATAACCTAGTCTCATGCTTATACGACACATAGCAGCGTCCATAGTACCGAGTTAATTTACTACTTCTCTAATAGTTCCTACAAACTATAAATTGAAACAGATCCTTTAGGGATTCTTTACACTTTCCGTTGGTTACCTGCAACGGTGCGGGTCGGCGTCGTCATAGAGGTACACACAATTATACATTGGCGCGGGGGGAGGGGGGGGGGAGGGAGGGGGGGGGGGGGGTAGTCGTTTATATTACAAAGCCGCAAAGAGAGCTTTAGCCCGAATAATAATTTGAAGAGAGCCAGAGAAGAAAAATGGAAAAAGTGAGTGTAAGACCACGATGTGCGGGCACCGGTCACCACGGGGAGGGACTTGGATACGCTCAACACCAGAGTCAGTGAGTGCCCCAGCTCTACGGGCACCGGTCACCACGGGGAGGGACTTGGATACGCTCCACACCAGAGTCAGTGAGTGCCCCAGCTCTACGGGCACCGGTCACCACGGGGAGGGACTTGGATACGCTCAACACCAGAGTCAGTGGGTGAACCAGCTCTACGGGCACCGGTCACCAAGTGGAGGGACTTGGATACGCTCAACACCAGAGTCAGTGAGTGAGCCAGCTCTACGGGCACCGGTCACCACGGGGAGGGACTTGGATACGCTCAACACCAGAGTCAGTGAGTGAACCAGCTCTACGGGCACCGGTCACCACGGGGAGGGACTTGGATACGCTCAACACCAGAGTCAGTGAGTGAACCAGCTCTACGGGCACCGGTCACCACGGGGAGGGACTTGGATACGCTCAACACCAGAGTCAGTGAGTGAACCAGCTCTACGGGCACCGGTCACCACGGGGAGGGACTTGGATACGCTCAACACCAGAGTCAGTGAGTGCCCCAGCTCTACGGGCACCGGTCACCACGGGGAGGGGCTTGGATACGCTCAACACCAGAGTCAGTGAGTGCCCCAGCTCTACGGGCACCGGTCACCACGGGGAGGGACTTGGATACGCTCAACACCAGAGTCAGTGAGTGCCCCAGCTCTACGGGCACCGGTCACCACGGGGAGGGACTTGGATACGCTCAACACCAGAGTCAGTGAGTGAACCAGCTCTACGGGCACCGGTCACCACGGGGAGGGACTTGGATACGCTCAACACCAGAGTCAGTGAGTGAACCAGCTCTACGGGCACCGGTCACCACGGGGAGGGACTTGGATACGCTCAACACCAGAGTCAGTGAGTGAACCAGCTCTACGGGCACCGGTCACCACGGGGAGGGACTTGGATACGCTCAACACCAGAGTCAGTGAGTGAACCAGCTCTACGGGCACCGGTCACCACGGGGAGGGACTTGGATACGCTCAACACCAGAGTCAGTGAGTGCCCCAGCTCTACGGGCACCGGTCACCACGGGGAGGGACTTGGATACGCTCAACACCAGAGTCAGTGAGTGAACCAGCTCTACGGGCACCGGTCACCACGGGGAGGGACTTGGATACGCTCCACACCAGAGTCAGTGAGTGAACCAGCTCTACGGGCACCGGTCACCACGGGGAGGGACTTGGATACGCTCAACACCAGAGTCAGTGAGTGCCCCAGCTCTACGGGCACCGGTCACCACGGGGAGGGACTTGGATACGCTCAACACCAGAGTCAGTGAGTGAACCAGCTCTACGGGCACCGGTCACCACGGGGAGGGACTTGGATACGCTCAACATCAGAGTCAGTGAGTGAACCAGCTCTACGGGCACCGGTCACCACGGGGAGGGACTTGGATACGCTCAACACCAGAGTCAGTGAGTGCCCCAGCTCTACGGGCACCGGTCACCACGGGGAGGGGCTTGGATACGCTCCACACCAGAGTCAGTGAGTGCCCCAGCTCTACGGGCACCGGTCACCACGGGGAGGGACTTGGATACGCTCAACACCAGAGTCAGTGAGTGCCCCAGCTCTACGGGCACCGGTCACCACGGGGAGGGACTTGGATACGCTCAACACCAGAGTCAGTGAGTGAACCAGCTCTACGGGCACCGGTCACCACGGGGAGGGACTTGGATACGCTCAACACCAGAGTCAGTGAGTGCCCCAGCTCTACGGGCACCGGTCACCACGGGGAGGGACTTGGATACGCTCAACACCAGAGTCAGTGAGTGCCCCAGCTCTACGGGCACCGGTCACCACGGGGAGGGACTTGGATACGCTCAACACCAGAGTCAGTGAGTGCCCCAGCTCTACGGGCACCGGTCACCACGGGGAGGGACTTGGATACGCTCAACACCAGAGTCAGTGAGTGCCCCAGCTCTACGGGCACCGGTCACCACGGGGAGGGACTTGGATACGCTCAACACCAGAGTCAGTGAGTGCCCCAGCTCTACGGGCACCGGTCACCACGGGGAGGGACTAGGATACGCTCAACACCAGAGTCAGTGAGTAAACCAGCTCTACGGGCACCGGTCACCACGGGGAGGGACTTGGATACGCTCAACACCAGAGTCAGTGAGTGCCCCAGCTCTACGGGCACCGGTCACCACGGGGAGGGACTTGGATACGCTCAACACCAGAGTCAGTGAGTGCCCCAGCTCTACGGGCACCGGTCACCACAGGGAGGGACTTGGATACGCTCAACACCAGAGTCAGTGAGTGCCCCAGCTCTACGGGCACCGGTCACCACGGGGAGGGACTTGGATACGCTCAACACCAGAGTCAGTGAGTGCCCCAGCTCTACGGGCACCGGTCACCACGGGGAGGGACTTGGATACGCTCAACACCAGAGTCAGTGAGTGCCCCAGCTCTACGGGCACCGGTCACCACGGGGAGGGACTTGGATACGCTCAACACCAGAGTCAGTGAGTGAACCAGCTCTACGGGCACCGGTCACCACGGGGAGGGACTTGGATACGCTCAACACCAGAGTCAGTGAGTGAACCAGCTCTACGGGCACCGGTCACCACGGGGAGGGACTTGGATACGCTCAACACCAGAGTCAGTGAGTGCCCCAGCTCTACGGGCACCGGTCACCACGGGGAGGGACTTGGATACGCTCAACACCAGAGTCAGTGAGTGCCCCAGCTCTACGGGCACCGGTCACCACAGGGAGGGACTTGGATACGCTCAACACCAGAGTCAGTGAGTGCCCCAGCTCTACGGGCACCGGTCACCACGGGGAGGGGCTTGGATACGCTCAACACCAGAGTCAGTGAGTGCCCCAGCTCTACGGGCACCGGTCACCACGGGGAGGGGCTTGGATACGCTCAACACCAGAGTCAGTGAGTGCCCCAGCTCTACGGGCACCGGTCACCACGGGGAGGGGCTTGGATACGCTCAACACCAGAGTCAGTGAGTGCCCCAGCTCTACGGGCACCGGTCACCACGGGGAGGGACTTGGATACGCTCAACACCAGAGTCAGTGAGTGCCCCAGCTCTACGGGCACCGGTCACCACGGGGAGGGACTTGGATACGCTCAACACCAGAGTCAGTGAGTGAACCAGCTCTACGGGCACCGGTCACCACGGGGAGGGGCTTGGATACGCTCAACACCAGAGTCAGTGAGTGCCCCAGCTCTACGGGCACCGGTCACCACGGGGAGGGACTTGGATACGCTCAACACCAGAGTCAGTGAGTGCCCCAGCTCTACGGGCACCGGTCACCACGGGGAGGGACTTGGATACGCTCAACACCAGAGTCAGTGAGTGCCCCAGCTCTACGGGCACCGGTCACCACGGGGAGGGACTTGGATACGCTCAACACCAGAGTCAGTGAGTGCCCCAGCTCTACGGGCACCGGTCACCACGGGGAGGGACTTGGATACGCTCAACACCAGAGTCAGTGAGTGCCCCAGCTCTACGGGCACCGGTCACCACGGGGAGGGACTTGGATACGCTCAACACCAGAGTCAGTGAGTGAACCAGCTCTACGGGCACCGGTCACCACGGGGAGGGACTTGGATACGCTCAACACCAGAGTCAGTGAGTGCCCCAGCTCTACGGGCACCGGTCACCACGGGGAGGGGCTTGGATACGCTCAACACCAGAGTCAGTGAGTGCCCCAGCTCTACGGGCACCGGTCACCACGGGGAGGGACTTGGATACGCTCAACACCAGAGTCAGTGAGTGCACCAGCTCTACGGGCACCGGTCACCACGGGGAGGGGCTTGGATACGCTCAACACCAGAGACAGTGAGTGAACCAGCTCTACGGGCACCGGTCACCACGGGGAGGGACTTGGATACGCTCAACACCAGAGTCAGTGAGTGCCCCAGCTCTACGGGCACCGGTCACCACGGGGAGGGACTTGGATACGCTCAACACCAGAGTCAGTGAGTGAACCAGCTCTACGGGCACCGGTCACCACGGGGAGGGACTTGGATACGCTCCACACCAGAGTCAGTGAGTGAACCAGCTCTACGGGCACCGGTCACCACGGGGAGGGACTTGGATACGCTCAACACCAGAGTCAGTGAGTGAACCAGCTCTACGGGCACCGGTCACCACGGGGAGGGACTTGGATACGCTCAACACCAGAGTCAGTGAGTGCCCCAGCTCTACGGGCACCGGTCACCACGGGGAGGGACTTGGATACGCTCAACACCAGAGTCAGTGAGTGCCCCAGCTAATCGCAAGACAGGTGGAGCCAAACAGCACCAGAGTCAGTGAGTGCCCCAGCTAATCGCAAGACAGGTGGGGCCAAACAGCACCAGAGTCAGTGATCCCCAGCTAATCGCAAGACAGGTGGAGCCAAACAGCACCAGAGTCAGTGAGTGACCCAGCTAATCGCAAGACAGGTGGAGCCAAACAGCACCAGAGTCAGTGAGTGCCCCAGCTAATCGCAAGACAGGTGGAGCCAAACAGCACCAGAGTCAGTGAGTGCCCCAGCTAATCGCAAGACAGGTGGAGCCAAACAGCACCAGAGTCAGTGAGTGTCCCGGCTAATCGCAAGACAGGTGGAGCCAAACAGCACCAGAGTCAGTGAGTGCCCCAGCTAATCGCAAGACAGGTGGAGCCAAACAGCACCAGAGTCAGTGAGTGCCCCAGCTAATCGCAAGACAGGTGGAGCCAAACAGCACCAGAGTCAGTGAGTGCCCCAGCTAATCGCAAGACAGGTGGAGCCAAACAGCACCAGAGTCAGTGAGTGCCCCAGCTAATCGCAAGACAGGTGGAGCCAAACAGCACCAGAGTCAGTGAGTGCCCCAGCTAATCGCAAGACAGGTGGAGCCAAACAGCACCAGAGTCAGTGAGTGCCCCAGCTAATCGCAAGACAGGTGGAGCCAAACAGCAGCAGAGTCAGTGAGTGCCCCAGCTAATCGCAAGACAGGTGGAGCCAAACAGCACCAGAGTCAGTGAGTGACCCAGCTAATCGCAAGGCAGGTGGAGCCAAACAGCACCAGAGTCAGTGAGTGCCCCAGCTAATCGCAAGACAGGTGGAGCCAAACAGCACCAGAGTCAGTGAGTGCCCCAGCTAATCGCAAGAACGGTGGAGCCAAACAGCACCAGAGTCAGTGAGTGAACCAGCTAATCGCAAGACAGGTGGAGCCAAACAGTACCAGAGTCAGTGAGTGCCCCAGCTAATCGCAAGACAGGTGGAGCCAAACAGCACCAGAGTCAGTGAGTTCCCCAGCTAATCGCAAGACAGGTGGAGCCAAACAGTACCAGAGTCAGTGAGTGCCCCAGCTAATCGCAAGACAGGTGGAGCCAAACAGTACCAGAGTCAGTGAGTGCCCCAGCTAATCGCAAGACAGGTGGAGCCAAACAGCACCAGAGTCAGTGAGTGCCCCAGCTAATCGCAAGACAGGTGGAGCCAAACAGTACCAGAGTCAGTGAGTGCCCCAGCTAATCGCAAGACAGGTGGAGCCAAACAGTACCAGAGTCAGTGAGTGCCCCAGCTAATCGCAAGACAGGTGGAGCCAAACAGTACCAGAGTCAGTGAGTGCTCCAGCTAATCGCAAGACAGGTGGAGCCAAACAGCACCAGAGTCAGTGAGTGCTCCAGCTAATCGCAAGACAGGTGGAGCCAAACAGCACCAGAGTCAGTGAGTGAACCAGCTAATCGCAAGACAGGTGGAGCCAAACAGCACCAGAGTCAGTGAGTGCCCCAGCTAATCGCAAGACAGGTGGAGCCAAACAGCACCAGAGTCAGTGAGTGACCCAGCTAATCGCAAGACAGGTGGAGCCAAACAGCACCAGAGTCAGTGAGTGCCCCAGCTAATCGCAAGACAGGTGGAGCCAAACAGCACCAGAGTCAGTGAGTGCCCCAGCTTATCGCAAGACAGGTGGAGCCAAACAGCACCAGAGTCAGTGAGTGCCCCAGCTAATCGCAAGACAGGTGGAGCCAAACAGTACCAGAGTCAGTGAGTGCTCCAGCTAATCGCAAGACAGGTGGAGCCAAACAGCACCAGAGTCAGTGAGTGCCCCAGCTAATCGCAAGACAGGTGGAGCCAAACAGCACCAGAGTCAGTGAGTGAACCAGCTTATCGCAAGACAGGTGGAGCCAAACAGCACCAGAGTCAGTGAGTGAACCTGCTTATCGCAAGACAGGTGGAGCCAAACAGCACCAGAGTCAGTGAGTGCCCCAGCTAATCGCAAGACAGGTGGGGCCAAACAGCACCAGAGTCAGTGAGTGCCCCAGCTAATCGCAAGACAGGTGGAGCCAAACAGCACCAGAGTCAGTGAGTGCCCCAGCTAATCGCAAGACAGGTGGAGCCAAACAGCACCAGAGTCAGTGAGTGCCCCAGCTTATCGCAAGACAGGTGGAGCCAAACAGCACCAGAGTCAGTGAGTGCCCCAGCTAATCGCAAGACAGGTGGAGCCAAACAGCACCAGAGTCAGTGAGTGCCCCAGCTAATCGCAAGACAGGTGGAGCCAAACAGTACCAGAGTCAGTGAGTGCCCCAGCTAATCGCAAGACAGGTGGAGCCAAACAGCACCAGAGTCAGTGAGTGCCCCAGCTAATCGCAAGACAGGTGGAGCCAAACAGCACCAGAGTCAGTGAGTGCTCCAGCTAATCGCAAGACAGGTGGAGCCAAACAGCACCAGAGTCAGTGAGTGCCCCAGCTAATCGCAAGACAGGTGGAGCCAAACAGCACCAGAGTCAGTGAGTGCCCCAGCTAATCGCCAGACAGGTGGAGCCAAACAGCACCAGAGTCAGTGAGTGCCCCAGCTTATCGCAAGACAGGTGGAGCCAAACAGCACCAGAGTCAGTGAGTGCCCCAGCTAATCGCAAGGCAGGTGGAGCCAAACAGCACCAGAGTCAGTGAGTGCCCCAGCTAATCGCAAGACAGGTGGAGCCAAACAGCACTAGAGTCAGTGAGTGCCCCAGCTAATCGCAAGACAGGTGGAGCCAAACAGCACCAGAGTCAGTGAGTGCCCCAGCTAATCGCAAGACAGGTGGAGCCAAACAGCACCAGAGTCAGTGAGTGCCCCAGCTAATCGCAAGACAGGTGGAGCCAAACAGCACCAGAGTCAGTGAGTGAACCAGCTAATCGCAAGACAGGTGGAGCCAAACAGCACCAGAGTCAGTGAGTGAACCAGCTAATCGCTGGACAGGTGGAGCCAAACAGCACCAGAGTCAGTGAGTGAACCAGCTAATCGCAAGACAGGTGGAGCCAAACAGCACCAGAGTCAGTGAGTGAACCTGCTTATCGCAAGACAGGTGGAGCCAAACAGCACCAGAGTCAGTGAGTGAACCAGCTAATCGCAAGACAGGTGGAGCCAAACAGCACCAGAGTCAGTGAGTGCCCCAGCTTATCGCAAGACAGGAGGAGCCAAACAGCACCATTGTCCTTCATTTAACTGACACAATATTGAAAAATAGTCTCAATCATATGGGCAAAGGGTATCATATATGGTTGGATTCACAGAACTTCAAGGAATAACGCCTTTTATGATACTTTGGAAATCACCGACTCAACGAGGCGTCACGACGCTTTGAACTTGAACGACGCCTCTTTTTTTCGCTAGCGCATGCGACCATTAAAATCACTATAACTCAAGACGATACAAACCAATCATGTTTATTCTTAGTATATTCTATTGAAAAGACCTCATTTAGTAACAATAATGAAAATTATTTGTGGTTTGTTCGACAAAACAGTCTGTTTCAAATGTAAATAGACCTTGTTTTATAATTTATTTTAGAATCGCCTTACTTTCGATTGCTCTGAAATCTACAATTTAAATCATACACACGTTATATTCAACAGTAGTATAAATCAAACAATTATAAATCATATGGTTATCTTGAAATGTGTATAAAAAATTTTGTTTGTATTTTAGATCATGTTTTGTATTTTGACGTGCCGCGCATTGTGGATATGCTGCACCTACGGCCGCACCGCGTACACAAACATTAGAGCTACGTTTCGTCTCGTTTTTGAACACTGAATATTTTATGACATTATAGGACATTTATGTTTGTATTGTTATTGATTATTGATTAAATTTGTATGTTGATAGTCTGTTTTTCTGTTTTTGTAAAAAAAAAAAAAAAAAAAAAAAATATATATGTATAACACATTTCACGTGTGCTGTAATCAATCAACAATCAATCAATCATTCAATCAATCAATCAACAAATCAAACAATTATCTTTATTTAGCTTACGCTATCAGTCTACAGTATTAGTATACAGATTGACTTAGAATGTATTTGAAAGAAGTAGCCTATACCATGGTCAACCTAAATCTGCGAACATGATTTACTTATATACTATGATTAGTAATTGTTCTTGTATTGCACGTTTGGTCAGAATAATCATGTTGGTCGTTGTGTTATAATCGTAAAGATTGAATGTGCCTGGAAATAGAGGTTTAGTAAAAGCAACGTTTTAGTTAGTATTTTATTCGGTGTCCTCGTTTTCAGAATCGGTAGAATCCATGGGCTGAACATCAAAGTTCTCGCCATCGTTCTCAACTCACCATTACTTTTCATTGGCATTTCTTTAAGTTTTAATTGCACACATGTCCGTACATCGGAGTCCATTCATAATACAAAGCAAAGAAGTCAGAAATCAGCTCCAGTACTGCAGTAGGTGCCGGCCGGTTCGCAGCTCATGCACTCAATCTCAATCAAGTCGCCAATATTTTTCCATCCATGAAGATCTTGTGGAGAATTGTTTTGGTTGCATTTCAATTTTAAATGCTCAGACTCAGATACCTGCCTGGTAGTGGTATTTTTCTTTAAATATGTGTTTTAGAAGTGCATGTTGGCATGTTGGAAGGTTTTGAGAGTCAATAAGTCGCTTCCTCGCCCAGAAGAGGGAATAGTTGACATCTGACAAGCTCCAGTGTTTAATGTTGTGGCCTCTGCAATTTTTCAGAATAAATGCAAGGTTCCAGCCGTCTGAGTTTTTAACCTCAAAATAAATATCAGTCAAATTCCATGTCTATTCGCTTAGCGTCTCCAGAGTCTTGCAATCTTCAAAACAAATATCTTGAAACACCGTTGAATGTTGTAAATTGTAATAGAATATCTTACCTTTTGCACTAAACTCAAACCATCGATTAGATACCGATAGAGGTGGCTCAACGGTAAGACGGATACCCTAATTCAACAGGTCGCTGGTTCGATACCGGCCCCCGGCAATACTGACTGAAGGTTTTTCCGAGGTTTCCCTCAGTCACAAGATGAGTGCTAGGATTGAGTCATACTAACAGCCCTCGGAAATTCCATCCCAACTACTCCAAATACCGCAATACCTAGTTACTCACCCACCTGATAAGGGACATGGATTGTCCCTACGCAGGTTTTCTACGAAACAAATATTATACTTACCACCAATTAGGTAGACCCTATACCTATGCTGGTGAAAAGATCACATCACTGGTTTCCAGTACGTCCACAGCAGCAAAACTTTCATAAGGCTGTATTTTGCTTTTTTACGTGGAGCTGCATCTAATGAAGCGAGAGCCCATGAAAGTGATTCTACCTCATGTATAGTTGCCTATTTGTAGCAACTAATGTGATATCTGAAAATAGCTCTCTGTCCGCTCGACGGATCAACATTTTCTCCTTGGTTGTAATAACAGTTTTTTCTTCTTTGTGCCATTAAAGGTCTTTAGTTTCATTCCTGGTAGTGCAAGGATTCCTTGTGTTTGTTCTGTTTCGAATGACAGATACCTGCATTTGTGTTTTCTGCCTCCCTTTTCTTGTGCTTGTGGTAAATCGTTTGTAATGGATGAGAAATAATCAAGCCTTTCGTTTTGTTATACTAACTAGTAGTGATTTTTCGAATGGAATATTCTAGTTGGTCACCATTACTTCCACTGGGACCATAACAGATCCCCTAGTGTATAGACCTACTTTATTCTAGCCAACGATATCGTGGTGCACAATGCCTTTGGAATTTTCTACAATCAGTGAACTATCTAAATAGGTGGAGAAACGTCTCCCTCACTTCTGAATTGAGAATGTACCACTCAACTACATCTCTATTGCCTCTATCCCAACTAGGACACGATTTTGACTTGTCTGTCTATGTCCAATTTGGATCAAAGATGTTTGTATGCCAATTATATGGTGGCAAGAACATCAGAAGTCAACAGCCTTCGCTATTCCCTCTTCTGTTCGAGGAAGGGACTTATTGAATCTCAAAACCTTCCACCATGCCAACATACCCTTCTGAAACACTAAGAGCAACTATCATATAGGTATCTGGGTTCGAGCACTGGAATGAAATCTAAATATTCCTCTAGCAGATATTCCAGCAGATAATTGTAGATTTCAGAGCAATCGAAAGTAAGGCGATTCTAAAATAAATTATGACAAGGTCTATTTACATTTGTAACAGACTGTTTTGTTGAACAAACCACAGATAATTTTCATTAAGGCTGGTTTACACAGATGTTTTAAGCATAAGATTTAAGGTTTTAAGACGTTGTTTTAAGAACAACAATGAAAACAATGTCTTAAAACTAAAACGTTGTGTGAACGCCAGTACGTGTTTCCTATGATCCAACTTTACGACTACGCGTTAAACCTTAAATCTTATGCTTAAAAAATCTGTGTGGACCATCCTTTATTGTTACTAAATGAGGTCTTGCCAATAGAATATATTAAGAATAAACATGATTGGTTTGTATCGTCTTTAGTTATAGTGATTTTAATGTTCGCATGCGCTAGCGAAAAAAAGAGGCGTAGTTCATGTTCAAAGCGTCGTGACGCCTCGTTGAGTCGGTGATTTCAAAAGTATCATAAAAGGCGTTATTTCCTGAAGTCCTGTGAATCCAACCATATATGATACCCTTTGCCCATATGATTGAGACTATTTTTCACGATAAATTAAATTCCAAGGCTAGAAAAACTCAGTATGTGTGATAAAAAAGCTTGTATTTCACAATGAACAATGTTGATTGTTTAATTATTATTAATATTATTGCTTTTATTATTATTATTATTATTATTATTATTATTATTATTATTATTATTATTATTTTTTTTTTATTTTTTTTATTTTTTTTTTTTTTACCAAAACAGACTATCAACATACAAATACAATCATCCTAAATGATTATCTCAAGTCCTCCAATGTTATAAAATACTCAGTGTTCAAAAATGAGACGAAACGTAGCTTTAATGTCGGTGTAAGCGGGGCGGGCGTAAGCGCGAGATACATACAATGCGCGGCACGCCATAATACAGAAAATTATGTAAAATACAAAACAAATTCTTTGTAGACAATCCAAAATAGCCATATTATTGGCAATAATATGTTTCATATTATTGGTGAATATTAAAAGTGTATGATTTAAACTGTAGATTTCAGAGCAATCGAAAGTCAAGTGTTTCTAAAATAAATTATAAAACAAGGTCTATTTGCCTTTGAAACAGACGGTCTTGCTAACAAAAACACTAATAATTGATAATGTTGTTACTAAATAAGGTCTTGTGAATAGAATACAACTACAATAAACATGGTATGTTCGTATTTTCTTTAGTTATAGTGATTTTAATGGTCGCATGCGCTACCAAAAAAAAGAGGCGTCGGTCAAGTTCAAAGCGTCGTGACGCCTCGTTGAGTCGGTGATTTCAAAAGTATCATAAAAGGCGTTACTCCCTGAAGTTCTGTGAATCCAACCATATATGATACCCTTTGCCCATATGATTGAGACTATTTTTCACGTTAAATGAAGGACTACCAGAGTCAGTGAGGGACCCAGCTAATCGCAAGACAGGTGGAGCCAAACAGCACCAGAGTCAGTGAGTGACCCAGCTAATCGCAAGACAGGTGGAGCCAAACAGCACCAGAGTCAGTGAGTGCCCCAGCTAATCGCAAGACAGGTGGAGCCAAACAGCACCAGAGTCAGTGAGTGCCCCAGCTAATCGCAAGACAGGTGGAGCCAAACAGCACCAGAGTCAGTGAGTGCCCCAGCTAATCGCAAGACAGGTGGAGCCAAACAGCACCAGAGTCAGTGAGTGCCCCAGCTAATCGCAAGACAGGTGGAGCCAAACAGCACCAGAGTCAGTGAGTTCCCCAGCTAATCGCAAGACAGGTGGAGCCAAACAGCACCAGAGTCAGTGAGTGAACCAGCTAATCGCAAGACAGGTGGAGCCAAACAGCACCAGAGTCAGTGAGTGCCCCAGCTAATCGCAAGACAGGTGGAGCCAAACAGCACCAGAGTCAGTGAGTGAACCAGCTAATCGCAAGACAGGTGGAGCCAAACAGCACCAGAGTCAGTGAGTGCCCCAGCTTATCGCAAGACAGGTGGAGCCAAACAGCACCAGAGTCAGTGAGTGCCCCAGCTTATCGCAAGACAGGTGGAGCCAAACAGCACCAGAGTCAGTGAGTGAACCTGCTTATCGCAAGACAGGTGGAGCCAAACAGCACCAGAGTCAGTGAGTGCCCCAGCTAATCGCAATACAGGTGGAGCCAAACAGCACCAGAGTCAGTGAGTGCCCCAGCTAATCGCAAGACAGGTGGAGCCAAACAGCACCAGAGTCAGTGAGTGCCCCAGCTTATCGCAAGACAGGTGGAGCCAAACAGCACCAGAGTCAGTGAGTGCCCCAGCTTATCGCAAGACAGGTGGAGCCAAACAGCACCAGAGTCAGTGAGTGCCCCAGCTAATCGCAAGACAGGTGGAGCCAAACAGCACCAGAGTCAGTGAGTGCCCCAGCTTATCGCAAGACAGGTGGAGCCAAACAGCACCAGAGTCAGTGAGTGCCCCAGCTAATCGCAAGACAGGTGGAGCCAAACAGCACCAGAGTCAGTGAGTGCCCCAGCTTATCGCAAGACAGGTGGAGCCAAACAGCACCAGAGTCAGTGAGTGCCCCAGCTAATCGCAAGACAGGTGGAGCCAAACAGCACCAGAGTCAGTGAGTGAACCAGCTAATCGCAAGACAGGTGGAGCCAAACAGCAGCAGAGTCAGTGAGTGAACCAGCTAATCGCAAGACAGGTGGAGCCAAACAGCACCAGACATATTGGTGACGTTCGCACCAAAAAAACATCCCAACCAAGTCGTAAACTCGCCTCGGTTTTATGACGAGACGAAACGAGAAATAAAACAGTTTTTAATTCCAACTTGTAGACATGTTTATGATCTCCGATCTGTGACTGCGGAAAATATGATCGTAATATTCAATGTTTTATTTTAGCATTTTATCTATTTACTTATTTAGAGCTGTTCAGATCTGTATGCTGATGCACCATCTTCTATCAATATCTGATGATGTAGGCTGCTGCAGTGAGGAGGCTTCTGGAAGTCCCCGCCAACTGTTCTGTTTCTATGTACAATTATATGGCTATTTATTGGAGAAGCGCTCTTGTGGGTGTTGTGAAAGACCGACACTTAAAAAACAACCCCGTCCAGGGGTCGAACCCAGGACTAACACTTACCGGGTGGGCGCCTTGACCAAAAGACCACTCAGCTACGCCACATGATTGCGTGTAATACGGCAAGAGAAACCGTCGCGAGAGACACGACAAGAACTCCCTATCAGCCCCGAAGGTAACTTTTCGAATTTGATTAAATTCCGATTTGTTAAAATGGGTTATGAATGAACGAATTGAATTTGAAACACATGTTTGTTAGCCGGTATAGTTATAAACAATCCTGGAAGGCAGGGGGGCGGGAAAGAGTATTCCCCCCCACCCCGCGACGCCCATGTACAACTATAGGTAACAGTTGGAGCCGCAGAACACTGTAAAATAGATCAAGGAATTGTCCCTATTCTTTAAAATTTATGTTACACCTCTTCAACCATTTAGGTACAGTAATACCACGAAGTTTGTAATCTGTTATCTGTGGTGAATACTAGATGGGTAACAACTTACAAAAGACACGCGCTTTAAACGCGGGGCGTAATTTCGCCGATTCTGCCAAGTCCAAGGAGGGCACGTGCAACCCCTTGCCCCCCACCATCTACCTATGTGGGGCCGGGGAAGAATAGGCGCAGGGTGACTCTGCCAGTCGTAACACGCGACAAACAGAGACCCTGTCCCCCCCGTGTCCCGCAAAATACCCCACTTAAGATTCCTCCTCCCACTTGACCCGCCCTCCCTTGCTGGACTCACCTTATGACTACCCCCTGTATCATGATCTGATTCGGAAGACGTCATATTACCTAAGCTGTCGAGTACGTCACTAAACACCACATAAAGTGCCCCCCCCCCTTACGGCGCCCGTGTCTCCGACCCAGTCATGCAGCCAGCAAGTCTCTCTCCTCAGTACGAGCCAGTAGGGGTACGGGGGTCTGTCAGGCCCAGGGGGGCAAGTGCCCCCCCCCCCCTTACGGCGCCCGTGTCTCCGACCCAGTGATGCAGCCAGCAAGTCTCTCTCCTCAGTACGTGCCAGTAGGGGTACGGGGGTCTGTCAGGCCCAGGGGGGCAAGTGCCCCCCCCCCCCTTACGGCGCCCGTGTCTCCGACCCAGTGATGCAGCCAGCAAGTCTCTCTCCTCAGTACGAGCCAGTAGGGGTACGGGGGTCTGTCAGGCCCAGGGGGGCAAGTGCCCCCCCCCCCTTACGGCGCCCGTGTCTCCGACCCAGTGATGCAGCCAGCAAGTCTCTCTCCTCAGTACGAGCCAGTAGGGGTACGGGGGTCTGTCAGGCCCAGGGGGGCAAGTGCCCCCCCCCCCCCCTTACGGCGCCCGTGTCTCCGACCCAGTGATGCAGCCAGCAAGTCTCTCTCCTCAGTACGAGCCAGTAGGGGTACGGGGGTCTGTCAGGCCCAGGGGGGCAAGTGCCCCCCCCCCCTTACGGCGCCCGTGTCTCCGACCCAGTGATGCAGCCAGCAAGTCTCTCTCCTCAGTACGAGCCAGTAGGGGTACGGGGGTCTGTCAGGCCCAGGGGGGCAAGTGCCCCCCCCCCCCCCTTACGGCGCCCGTGTCTCCGACCCAGTGATGCAGCCAGCAAGTCTCTCTCCTCAGTACGAGCCAGTAGGGGTACGGGGGTCTGTCAGGCCCAGGGGGGCAAGTGCCCCCCCCCCCCCTTACGGCGCCCGTGTCTCCGACCCAGTGATGCAGCCAGCAAGTCTCTCTCCTCAGTACGAGCCAGTAGGGGTACGGGGGTCTGTCAGGCCCAGGGGGGCAAGTGCCCCCCCCCCCCCCTTACGGCGCCCGTGTCTCCGACCCAGTGATGCAGCCAGCAAGTCTCTCTCCTCAGTACGAGCCAGTAGGGGTACGGGGGTCTGTCAGGCCCAGGGGGGCAAGTGCCCCGCCCCCCCCCCCCCCCCTTACGGCGCCCGTGTCTCCGACCCAGTGATGCAGCCAGCAAGTCTCTCTCCTCAGTACGAGCCAGTAGGGGTACGGGGGTCTGTCAGGCCCAGGGGGGCAAGTGCCCCGCCCCCCCCCCCCCCCTTACGGCGCCCGTGTCTCCGACCCAGTGATGCAGCCAGCAAGTCTCTCTCCTCAGTACGAGCCAGTAGGGGTACGGGGGTCTGTCAGGCCCAGGGGGGCAAGTGCCTCCCCCCCCCCCCTTACGGCGCCCGTGTCTCCGACCCAGTGATGCAGCCAGCAATTGTCTCTCTCCTCAGTACGAGCCAGTAGGGGTACGGGGGTCTGTCAGGCCCAGGGGGGCAAGTGCCCCCCCCCCCCTTACGGCGCCCGTGTCTCCGACCCAGTGATGCAGCCAGCAAGTCTCTCTCCTCAGTACGAGCCAGTAGGGGTACGGGGGTCTGTCAGGCCCAGGGGGGCAAGTGCCCCCCCCCCTTACGGCGCCCGTGTCTCCGACCCAGAGATGCAGCCAGCAAGTCTCTCTCCTCAGTACGAGCCAGTAGGGGTACGGGGGTCTGTCAGGCCCAGGGGGGCAAGTGCCCCCTCCCCCTTACGGCGCCCGTGTCTCCGACCCAGTGATGCAGCCAGCAAGTCTCTCTCCTCAGTACGAGCCAGTAGGGGTACGGGGGTCTGTCAGGCCCAGGGGGGCAAGTGCCCCCCCCCCCCCCCTTACGGCGCCCGTGTCTCCGACCCAGAGATGCAGCCAGCAAGTCTCTCTCCTCAGTACGAGCCAGTAGGGGTACGGGGGTCTGTCAGGCCCAGGGGGGCAAGTGCCCCCCCCCCCCCTTACGGCGCCCGTGTCTCCGACCCAGTGATGCAGCCAGCAAGTCTCTCTCCTCAGTACGAGCCAGTAGGGGTACGGGGGTCTGTCAGGCCCAGGGGGGCAAGTGCCCGGGCCCCCCTTACGGCGCCCGTGTCTCCCACCCAGTGATGCAGCCAGCAAGTCTCTCTCCTCAGTACGTGCCAGTAGGGGTACGGGGGTCTGTCAGGCCCAGGGGGGCAAGTGCCCGGGCCCCCCTTACGGCGCCCGTGTCTCCGACCCAGTGATGCAGCCAGCAAGTCTCTCTCCTCAGTACGAGCCAGTAGGGGTACGGGGGTCTGTCAGGCCCAGGGGGGCAAGTGCCCGGGCCCCCCTTACGGCGCCCGTGTCTCCGACCCAGTGATGCAGCCAGCAAGTCTCTCTCCTCAGTACGAGCCAGTAGGGGTACGGGGGTCTGTCAGGCCCAGGGGGGCAAGTGCCCCCCCCCCCCCCTTACGGCGCCCGTGTCTCCGACCCAGAGATGCAGCCAGCAAGTCTCTCTCCTCAGTACGAGCCAGTAGGGGTACGGGGGTCTGTCAGGCCCAGGGGGGCAAGTGCCCCCTCCCCCTTACGGCGCCCGTGTCTCCGACCCAGTGATGCAGCCAGCAAGTCTCTCTCCTCAGTACGAGCCAGTAGGGGTACGGGGGTCTGTCAGGCCCAGGGGGGCAAGTGCCCGGGCCCCCCTTACGGCGCCCGTGTCTCCGACCCAGTGATGCAGCCAGCAAGTCTCTCTCCTCAGTACGAGCCAGTAGGGGTACGGGGGTCTGTCAGGCCCAGGGGGGCAAGTGCCCCCCCCCCCCCCCCCCTTACGGCGCCCGTGTCTCCGACCCAGTGATGCAGCCAGCAAGTCTCTCTCCTCAGTACGAGCCAGTAGGGGTACGGGGGTCTGTCAGGCCCAGGGGGGCAAGTGCCCCCCCCCCTTACGGCGCCCGTGTCTCCGACCCAGTGATGCAGCCAGCAAGTCTCTCTCCTCAGTACGAGCCAGTAGGGGTACGGGGGTCTGTCAGGCCCAGGGGGGCAAGTGCCCGGGCCCCCCTTACGGCGCCCGTGTCTCCGACCCAGTGATGCAGCCAGCAAGTCTCTCTCCTCAGTACGAGCCAGTAGGGGTACGGGGGTCTGTCAGGCCCAGGGGGGCAAGTGCCCCCCCCCTCTTACGGCGCCCGTGTCTCCGACCCAGTGATGCAGCCAGCAAGTCTCTCTCCTCAGTACGAGCCAGTAGGGGTACGGGGGTCTGTCAGGCCCAGGGGAGCAAGTGCCCGGGCCCCCCTTACGGCGCCCGTGTCTCCGACCCAGTGATGCAGCCAGCAAGTCTCTCTCCTCAGTACGAGCCGGTAGGGGTACGGGGGTCTGTCAGGCCCAGGGGGGCAAGTGCCCGGGCCCCCCTTACGGCGCCCGTGTCTCCGACCCAGTGATGCAGCCAGCAAGTCTCTCTCCTCAGTACGAGCCAGTAGGGGTACGGGGGTCTGTCAGGCCCTGGGGGGCAAGTGCCCCCCCCCCCCCCCTTACGGCGCCCGTGTCTCCGACCCAGTGATGCAGCCAGCAAGTCTCTCTCCTCAGTACGAGCCAGTAGGGGTACGGGGGTCTGTCAGGCCCTGGGGGGCAAGTGCCCCCCCCCCCCCCCTTACGGCGCCCGTGTCTCCGACCCAGTGATGCAGCCAGCAAGTCTCTCTCCTCAGTACGAGCCAGTAGGGGTACGGGGGTCTGTCAGGCCCAGGGGGGCAAGTGTCCCCCCCCTCTTACGGCGCCCGTGTCTCCGACCCAGTGATGCAGCCAGCAAGTCTCTCTCCTCAGTACGAGCCGGTAGGGGTACGGGGGTCTGTCAGGCCCAGGGGGGCAAGTGCCCGGGCCCCCCTTACGGCGCCCGTGTCTCCGACCCAGTGATGCAGCCAGCAAGTCTCTCTCCTCAGTACGAGCCAGTAGGGGTACGGGGGTCTGTCAGGCCCAGGGGGGCAAGTGCCCGGGCCCCCCTTACGGCGCCCGTGTCTCCGACCCAGTGATGCAGCCAGCAAGTCTCTCTCCTCAGTACGAGCCAGTAGGGGTACGGGGGTCTGTCAGGCCCAGGGGGGCAAGTGCCCGGGCCCCCCTTACGGCGCCCGTGTCTCCGACCCAGTGATGCAGCCAGCAAGTCTCTCTCCTCAGTACGAGCCAGTAGGGGTACGGGGGTCTGTCAGGCCCTGGGGGGCAAGTGCCCCCCCCCCCCCCCTTACGGCGCCCGTGTCTCCGACCCAGTGATGCAGCCAGCAAGTCTCTCTCCTCAGTACGAGCCAGTAGGGGTACGGGGGTCTGTCAGGCCCAGGGGGGCAAGTGCCCGGGCCCCCCTTACGGCGCCCGTGTCTCCGACCCAGTGATGCAGCCAGCAAGTCTCTCTCCTCAGTACGAGCCAGTAGAGGTACGGGGGTCTGTCAGGCCCAGGGGGGCAAGTGCCCCCCCCCCCCTTACGGCGCCCGTGTCTCCGACCCAGTGATGCAGCCAGCAAGTCTCTCTCCTCAGTACGAGCCAGTAGGGGTACGGGGGTCTGTCAGGCCCAGGGGGGCAAGTGCCCCCCCCCCCCTTACGGCGCCCGTGTCTCCGACCCAGTGATGCAGCCAGCAAGTCTCTCTCCTCAGTACGAGCCAGTAGGGGTACGGGGGTCTGTCAGGCCCAGGGGGGCATATGCCCCCCCCCCCCCCTTACGGCGCCCGTGTCTCCGACCCAGTGATGCAGCCAGCAAGTCTCTCTCCTCAGTACGAGCCAGTAGGGGTACGGGGGTCTGTCAGGCCCAGGGGGGCAAGTGCCCGGGCCCTCCTTACGGCGCCCGTGTCTCCGACCCAGTGATGCAGCCAGCAAGTCTCTCTCCTCAGTACGAGCCAGTAGGGGTACGGGGGTCTGTCAGGCCCAGGGGGGCAAGTGCCCGGGCCCCCCTTACGGCGCCCGTGTCTCCGACCCAGTGATGCAGCCAGCAAGTCTCTCTCCTCAGTACGAGCCAGTAGGGGTACGGGGGTCTGTCAGGCCCAGGGGGGCAAGTGCCCGGGCCCCCCTTACGGCGCCCGTGTCTCCGACCCAGTGATGCAGCCAGCAAGTCTCTCTCCTCAGTACGAGCCAGTAGGGGTACGGGGGTCTGTCAGGCCCAGGGGGGCAAGTGCCCTGGCCCCCCTTACGGCGCCCGTGTCTCCGACCCAGTGATGCAGCCAGCAAGTCTCTCTCCTCAGTACGAGCCAGTAGGGGTACGGGGGTCTGTCAGGCCCAGGGGGGCAAGTGCCCGGGCCCCCCTTACGGCGCCCGTGTCTCCGACCCAGTGATGCAGCCAGCAAGTCTCTCTCCTTAGTACGAGCCAGTAGGGGTACGGGGGTCTGTCAGGCCCAGGGGGGCAAGTGCCCCCCCCCCCCCCCCCCTTACGGCGCCCGTGTCTCCGACCCAGCGATGCAGCCAGCAAGTCTCTCTCCTCAGTACGGGCCAGTAGGGGTACGGGGGTCTTTCAGGCCCAGGGGGGCAAGTGCCCGGGCCCCCCTTACGGCGCCCGTGTCTCCGACCCAGTGATGCAGCCAGCAAGTCTCTCGCCTCAGTACGAGCCAGTAGGGGTACGGGGGTCTGCCAGGCCCAGGGGGGCAAGTGCCCCCCCCCCCCCCCTATAAGGCGCCCGTGTCTCCGACCCAGTGATGCAGCCAGCAAGTCTCTCTCCTCAGTACGAGCCAGTAGGGGTACGGGGGTCTGTCAGGCCCAGGGGGGCAAGTGCCCGGGCCCCCCTTACGGCGCCCGTGTCTCCGACCCAGTGATGCAGCCAGCAAGTCTCTCTCCTCAGTACGTGCCAGTAGGGGTACGGGGGTCTGTCAGGCCCAGGGGGGCAAGTGCCCGGGCCCCCCTTACGGCGCCCGTGTCTCCGACCCAGTGATGCAGCCAGCAAGTCTCTCTCCTCAGTACGAGCCAGTAGGGGTACGGGGGTCTGTCAGGCCCAGGGGGGCAAGTGCCCCCCCCCCCCTTACGGCGCCCGTGTCTCCGACCCAGTGATGCAGCCAGCAAGTCTCTCTCCTCAGTACGAGCCAGTAGGGGTACGGGGGTCTGTCAGGCCCAGGGGGGCAAGTGCCCCCCCCCCCCTTACGGCGCCCGTGTCTCCGACCCAGTGATGCAGCCAGCAAGTCTCTCTCCTCAGTACGTGCCAGTAGGGGTACGGGGGTCTGTCAGGCCCAGGGGGGCAAGTGCCCGGGCCCCCCTTACGGCGCCCGTGTCTCCGACCCAGTGATGCAGCCAGCAAGTCTCTCTCCTCAGTACGAGCCAGTAGGGGTACGGGGGTCTGGCAGGCCTAATGGGGCAAGTGCCCCCCCCCCTAACGGCGCCCGTGTCTCCGACCCAGTGATGCAGCCAGCAAGTCTCTCTCCTCAGTACGAGCCAGTAGGGGTACGGGGGTCTGGCAGGCCTAATGGGGCAAGTGCCCCCCCCCCTAACGGCGCCCGTGTCTCCGACCCAGTGATGCAGCCAGCAAGTCTCTCTCCTCAGTACGAGCCAGTAGGGGTACGGGGGTCTGTCAGGCCCAGGGGGGCAAGTGCCCCCCCCCCCCCCCCCCCTTACGGCGCCCGTGTCTCCGACCCAGTGATGCAGCCAGCAAGTCTCTCTCCTCAGTACGAGCCAGTAGGGGTACGGGGGTCTGTCAGGCCTAATGGGGCAAGTGCCCCCCCCCCTAACGGCGCCCGTGTCTCCGACCCAGTGATGCAGCCAGCAAGTCTCTCTCCTCAGTACGAGCCAGTAGGGGTACGGGGGTCTGTCAGGCCCAGGGGGGCAAGTGCCCCCCCCCCCCTTACGGCGCCCGTGTCTCCGACCCAGTGATGCAGCCAGCAAGTCTCTCTCCTCAGTACGAGCCAGTAGGGGTACGGGGGTCTGTCAGGCCCAGGGGGGCAAGTGCCCGGGCCCCCCTTACGGCGCCCGTGTCTCCGACCCAGTGATGCAGCCAGCAAGTCTCTCTCCTCAGTACGAGCCAGTAGGGGTACGGGGGTCTGTCAGGCCCAGGGGGGCAAGTGCCCCCCCCCCCCCCCCCCTTACGGCGCCCGTGTCTCCGACCCAGTGATGCAGCCAGCAAGTCTCTCTCCTCAGTACGAGCCAGAAGGGGTACGGGGGTCTGTCAGGCCCAGGGGGGCAAGTGCCCGGGCCCCCCTTACGGCGCCCGTGTCTCCGACCCAGTGATGCAGCCAGCAAGTCTCTCTCCTCAGTACGTGCCAGTAGGGGTACGGGGGTCTGTCAGGCCCAGGGGGGCAAGTGCCCCCCCCCCCTTACGGCGCCCGTGTCTCCGACCCAGTGATGCAGCCAGCAAGTCTCTCTCCTCAGTACGTGCCAGTAGGGGTACGGGGGTCTGTCAGGCCCAGGGGGGCAAGTGCCCGGGCCCCCCTTACGGCGCCCGTGTCTCCGACCCAGTGATGCAGCCAGCAAGTCTCTCTCCTCAGTACGTGCCAGTAGGGGTACGGGGGTCTGTCAGGCCCAGGGGGGCAAGTGCCCGGGCCCCCCTTACGGCGCCCGTGTCTCCGACCCAGTGATGCAGCCAGCAAGTCTCTCTCCTCAGTACGTGCCAGTAGGGGTACGGGGGTCTGTCAGGCCCAGGGGGGCAAGTGCCCCCCCCCCCCTTACGGCGCCCGTGTCTCCGACCCAGTGATGCAGCCAGCAAGTCTCTCTCCTCAGTACGAGCCAGTAGGGGTACGGGGGTCTGTCAGGCCCAGGGGGGCAAGTGCCCGGGCCCCCCTTACGGCGCCCGTGTCTCCGACCCAGTGATGCAGCCAGCAAGTCTCTCTCCTCAGTACGTGCCAGTAGGGGTACGGGGGTCTGTCAGGCCCAGGGGGGCAAGTGCCCCCCCCCCCCCCCCCCCTTACGGCGCCCGTGTCTCCGACCCAGTGATGCAGCCAGCAAGTCTCTCTCCTCAGTACGTGCCAGTAGGGGTACGGGGGTCTGTCAGGCCCAGGGGGGCAAGTGCCCGGGCCCTCCTTACGGCGCCCGTGTCTCCGACCCAGTGATGCAGCCAGCAAGTCTCTCTCCTCAGTACGTGCCAGTGGGGGTACGGGGGTCTGTCAGGCCCAGGGGGGCAAGTGCCCGGCCCCCCTTACGGCGCCCGTGTCTCCGACCCAGTGATGCAGCCAGCAAGTCTCTCTCCTCAGTACGAGCCAGTAGGGGTACGGGGGTCTGTCAGGCCCAGGGGGGCAAGTGCGCCCCCCCCCCCTTACGGCGCCCGTGTCTCCGACCCAGCGATGCAGCCAGCAAGTCTCTCGCCTCAGTACGAGCCCCGCCTGCTCGCCGACAACATCCTTCGTGCCCGCGCTCCGCTCTCTCTCTCTCTCTCTCTCTCTCTCGCTACTCACGTAGTCCTATACGTAACAGTGATACCGCGTATGCGTGTGTTAAGGTGCTAGTGTATGTTACGACACCCCACAGGTATGTACACATTTTATTCATACAATCGCCGCACATCTTAATCCCCTTTTACAGAAAAAAAGTTTTGGTTCAAATTTACTCATTCAAAAAAAAAATAAAAAAAAATAATAAAAATACAAGTAATATATTTAAAACGGTAAACCGTTTCCCTTCCAAGAACTTTGGTTCTATTATAAAAATAATTTATACTTAAAATACGTACGTCGTTACCACATCCTTAAAAAAAACAAAAAAAAAACAGATTTAACGTGATGGATTTTCAATATTTTGAGATTTAAAACACTTAAGAAATATGAGCCATACGTATATATGCTGAGTACTTGAATGTGCATTGTTCATTAACATTTAAATTATAGAAAGTAAATACATAAAGAAAAGTTTCATTAAATTTCATCTAATCTAAGTATACAATGTAACTGTTTGATGTCATCAGTGAGTAGGCCTACACCACAACAATGTCATCAGTGAGTAGGCCTACACCACAACAATGTCATAAGTGAGTAGGCCTACAACACAACAATGTCATCAGTGAGTAGGCCTACACCCCAACAATGTCATCAGTGAGTAGGCCTACACCACAACAATGTCATAAGTGAGGAGGCCTACACCACAACAATGTCATAAGTGATGTATGAAAATCAGTATAGCTGCATTTCTATCAAAATTCCGTCATTTCACTCAAACTTGTCAACTATAAAAATGTATTCAAATCTATCGTGCATCACACAGTAACGGAATAAAGAAACAGTGAAACTCAGAAATACAACTGCCTTGTAAGAACTTAAACAGCTAAAATTTTCTCCGTTGTCCCACAATAGAGTTTTGGGGCACCTTTGCTTGCTAAGCAAATTTAATAACCTGTACTGAAAATAATAAATAATAATCAGTTACGTATGTATTATTAATAACATATATATGAATATGATAAAAAAAATCTTAGGTAGCTCTGACAATGGAACTTTTTTAAGTGTTACATATTCCTTTTTTTGTGCCTGAATCATCAGTTTGATTAAGAACGAAAAGCAATTTAAAAAAACTACAACATCGTAAGAGAAACAATACTACTCACAAAACCAGACATGTTAAAAACGTAGAAATAAAGAAAACCCAGAACACAAAACAAAACAAAACAAAACAAAACAAAACAGAGAATGAAACTACAGACTAATCGTCCAGATCCCAAACAAAGTCTCGCCTAAAGTTATTTCCGTGAAACTGTTGATTAATCCCCGAAGATAATTCACTAGTTGTGTTGTTCGTGTTCGCCATCAATTGTCCCACTATAAAGTCGGTCCCCCACAAGCCTGGGTAGCCGGTGTGGACCACGCGGCTTGGCCAATCAATCAGCGCGGCTCTAGCTGATTGGCCCGGCTCTGGCTGATTGGCCCGGGCGAAGCGACTTCGTCACCACGGCAAACATTCTTCGCTTTCTTGAAAGTTTAATGTATTTACAAATGTCCCCCATCGAAACATGCGGGTAGACAATACGTAAAGCCTCATTTATTTATTTATACTTCCATCAATATCCAAGATGATTTCAATATAAAAAGTGCCCATACACTGTTATTAATATTCTAAGAAAATTAGGGAGATAACCACTTTAAATGCGATACATTTTTTTAAAACAGTATTACAATTTATGCAAAATATTTAAAATCCTGCAACACCCAAAAAAGTGACCTTCCTCCTTCAGTGACCATTCCCTGACAATACCTCTTCCAAGTGACGAATGCGTCGCAAGTGCGCAGACGTATATTCTCCGAGCAACGTAAAGTCTGCTGAGAGCCTAGCGGTACAAGACATTACCCACGCAACACGCTATCTCACATTCACGCATAAAAAGTGCGTTTTTCTGTTTTCACGGCCGCGCGGTATGAATGAATGTATTTCTACACCTGACCTTGATGTGTGCGTCTACCACATACCTCGGCGCGCATGCCGTGGAGCCAGACAGGACTCGATCCCAGGACCCCCGCTAGGAATACTAACATCACATTATCTGTGTCTACCACATACCTCGGCGCGCATGCCGTGGAGCCAGACAGGACTCGATCCCAGGACCCCCGCTAGGAATACTAACATCACATTATCTGTGTCTACCACATACCTCGGCGCGCATGCCGTGGAGCCAGACAGGACTCGATCCCAGGACCCCCGCTAGGAATACTAACATCACATTATCTGTGTCTACCACATACCTCGGCGCGCATGACATGGAGCCAGACAGGACTCGATCCCAGGACCCCCGCTAGGAATACTAACATCACATTATCTGTGTCTACCACATACCTCGGCGCGCATGCCGTGGAGCCAGACAGGACTCGATCCCAGGACCCCCGCTAGGAATACTAACATCACATTATCTGTGTCTACCACATACCTCGGCGCGCATGCCGTGGAGCCAGACAGGACTCGATCCCAGGACCCCCGCTAGGAATACTAACATCACATTATCTGTGTCTACCACATACCTCGGCGCACATGCCGTGGAGCCAGACAGGACTCGATCCCAGGACCCCCGCTAGGAATACTACCATCACATTATCTGTGTCTACCACATACCTCGGCGCGCATGCCGTGGAGCCAGACAGGACTCGATCCCAGGACCCCCGCTAGGAATACTAACATCACATTATCTGTGTCTACCACATACCTCGGCGCGCATGCCGTGGAGCCAGACAGGACTCGATCCCAGGACCCCCGCTAGGAATACTACCATCACATTATCTGTGTCTACCACATACCTCGGCGCACATGCCGTGGAGCCAGACAGGACTCGATCCCAGGACCCCCGCTAGGAATACTACCATCACATTATCTGTGTCTACCACATACCTCGGCGCACATGCCGTGGAGCCAGACAGGACTCGATCCCAGGACCCCCGCTAGGAATACTACCATCACATTATCTGTGTCTACCACATACCTCGGCGCGCATGCCGTGGAGCCAGACAGGACTCGATCCCAGGACCCCCGCTAGGAATACTAACATCACATTATCTGTGTCTACCACATACCTCGGCGCGCATGCCGTGGAGCCAGACAGGACTCGATCCCAGGACCCCCGCTAGGAATACTACCATCACATTATCTGTGTCTACCACATACCTCGGCGCGCATGCCGTGGAGCCAGACAGGACTCGATCCCAGGACCCCCGCTAGGAATACTAACATCACATTATCTGTGTCTACCACATACCTCGGCGCGCATGCCGTGGGGCCAGACAGGACTCGATCCCAGGACCCCCGCTAGGAATACTAACATCACATTATCTGTGTCTACCACATACCTCGGCGCGCATGCCGTGGAGCCAGACAGGACTCGATCCCAGGACCCCCGCTAGGAATACTAACATCACATTATCTGTGTCTACCACATACCTCGGCGCGCATGCCGTGGAGCCAGACAGGACTCGATCCCAGGACCCCCGCTAGGAATACTAACATCACATTATCTGTGTCTACCACATACCTCGGCGCGCATGCCGTGGAGCCAGACAGGACTCGATCCCAGGACCCCCGCTAGGAATACTACCATCACATTATCTGTGTCTACCACATACCTCGGCGCGCATGCCATGGAGCCAGACAGGACTCGATCCCAGGACCCCCGCTAGGAATACTAACATCACATTATCTGTGTCTACCACATACCTCGGCGCGCATGCCGTGGAGCCAGACAGGACTCGATCCCAGGACCCCCGCTAGGAATACTAACATCACATTATCTGTGTCTACCACATACCTCGGCGCGCATGCCGTGGAGCCAGACAGGACTCGATCCCAGGACCCCCGCTAGGAATACTAACATCACATTATCTGTGTCTACCACATACCTCGGCGCGCATGCCGTGGAGCCAGACAGGACTCGATCCCAGGACCCCCGCTAGGAATACTAACATCACATTATCTGTGTCTACCACATACCTCGGCGCACATGCCGTGGAGCCAGACAGGACTCGATCCCAGGACCCCCGCTAGGAATACTAACATCACATTATCTGTGTCTACCACATACCTCGGCGCGCATGCCGTGGAGCCAGACAGGACTCGATCCCAGGACCCCCGCTAGGAATACTAACATCACATTATCTGTGTCTACCACATACCTCGGCGCGCATGCCGTGGAGCCAGACAGGACTCGATCCCAGGACCCCCGCTAGGAATACTAACATCACATTATCTGTGTCTACCACATACCTCGGCGCGCATGCCGTGGAGCCAGACAGGACTCGATCCCAGGACCCCCGCTAGGAATACTAACATCACATTATCTGTGTCTACCACATACCTCGGCGCGCATGCCGTGGAGCCAGACAGGACTCGATCCCAGGACCCCCGCTAGGAATACTAACATCACATTATCTGTGTCTACCACATACCTCGGCGCGCATGCCGTGGAGCCAGACAGGACTCGATCCCAGGACCCCCGCTAGGAATACTAACATCACATTATCTGTGTCTACCACATACCTCGGCGCGCATGCTGTGGAGCCAGACAGGACTCGATCCCAGGACCCCCGCTAGGAATACTAACATCACATTATCTGTGTCTACCACATACCTCGGCGCACATGCTGTGGAGCCAGACAGGACTCGATCCCAGGACCCACGCTAGGAATACTAACATCACATTATCTGTGTCTACCACATACCTCGGCGCACATGCCGTGGAGCCAGACAGGACTCGATCCCAGGACCCCCGCTAGGAATACTAACATCACATTATCTGTGTCTACCACATACCTCGGCGCGCATGCCGTGGAGCCAGACAGGACTCGATCCCAGGACCCCCGCTAGGAATACTAACATCACATTATCTGTGTCTACCACATACCTCGGCGCGCATGCCGTGGAGCCAGACAGGACTCGATCCCAGGACCCCCGCTAGGAATACTAACATCACATTATCTGTGTCTACCACATACCTCGGCGCGCATGCCGTGGAGCCAGACAGGACTCGATCCCAGGACCCCCGCTAGGAATACTAACATCACATTATCTGTGTCTACCACATACCTCGGCGCGCATGCTGTGGAGCCAGACAGGACTCGATCCCAGGACCCCCGCTAGGAATACTAACATCACATTATCTGTGTCTACCACATACCTCGGCGCGCATGCCGTGGAGCCAGACAGGACTCGATCCCAGGACCCCCGCTAGGAATACTAACATCACATTATCTGTGTCTACCACATACCTCGGCGCACATGCCGTGGAGCCAGACAGGACTCGATCCCAGGACCCCCGCTAGGAATACTAACATCACATTATCTGTGTCTACCACATACCTGCGCGCGCACATGCCGTGGAGCCAGACAGGACTCGATCCCAGGACCCCCGCTAGGAATACTAACATCACATTATCTGTGTCTACCACATACCTCGGCGCGCATGCTGTGGAGCCGGACAGGACTCGATCCCAGGACCCCCGCTAGGAATACTAACATCACATTATCTGTGTCTACCACATACCTCGGCGCGCATGCCGTGGAGCCAGACAGGACTCGATCCCAGGACCCCCGCTAGGAATACTAACATCACATTATCTGTGTCTACCACATACCTCGGCGCGCATGCCGTGGAGCCAGACAGGACTCGATCCCAGGACCCCCGCTAGGAATACTAACATCACATTATCTGTGTCTACCACATACCTCGGCGCACATGCCGTGGAGCCAGACAGGACTCGATCCCAGGACCCCCGCTAGGAATACTAACATCACATTATCTGTGTCTACCACATACCTGCGCGCGCACATGCCGTGGAGCCAGACAGGACTCGATCCCAGGACCCCCGCTAGGAATACTAACATCACATTATCTGTGTCTACCACATACCTCGGCGCGCATGCCGTGGAGCCAGACAGGACTCGATCCCAGGACCCCCGCTAGGAATACTAACATCACATTATCTGTGTCTACCACATACCTCGGCGCGCATGCCGTGGAGCCAGACAGGACTCGATCCCAGGACCCCCGCTAGGAATACTAACATCACATTATCTGTGTCTACCACATACCTCGGCGCGCATGCCGTGGAGCCAGACAGGACTCGATCCCAGGACCCCCGCTAGGAATACTAACATCACATTATCTGTGTCTACCACATACCTCGGCGCGCATGCCGTGGAGCCAGACAGGACTCGATCCCAGGACCCCCGCTAGGAATACTAACATCACATTATCTGTGTCTACCACATACCTCGGCGCACATGCCGTGGAGCCAGACAGGACTCGATCCCAGGACCCCCGCTAGGAATACTACCATCACATTATCTGTGTCTACCACATACCTGCGCGCGCACATGCCGTGGAGCCAGACAGGACTCGATCCCAGGACCCCCGCTAGGAATACTAACATCACATTATCTGTGTCTACCACATACCTCGGCGCACATGCCGTGGAGCCAGACAGGACTCGATCCCAGGACCCCCGCTAGGAATACTAACATCACATTATCAGTGTCTACCACATACCTCGGCGCGCATGCCGTGGAGCCAGACAGGACTCGATCCCAGGACCCCCGCTAGGAATACTAACATCACATTATCAGTGTCTACCACATACCTCGGCGCGCATGCCGTGGAGCCAGACAGGACTCGATCCCAGGACCCCCGCTAGGAATACTAACATCACATTATCTGTGTCTACCACATACCTCGGCGCGCATGCTGTGGAGCCAGACAGGACTCGATCCCAGGACCCCCGCTAGGAATACTAACATCACATTATCTGTGTCTACCACATACCTCGGCGCGCATGCCGTGGAGCCAGACAGGACTCGATCCCAGGACCCCCGCTAGGAATACTAACATCACATTATCTGTGTCTACCACATACCTCGGCGCGCATGACATGGAGCCAGACAGGACTCGATCCCAGGACCCCCGCTAGGAATACTAACATCACATTATCTGTGTCTACCACATACCTCGGCGCGCATGCCGTGGAGCCAGACAGGACTCGATCCCAGGACCCCCGCTAGGAATACTACCATCACATTATCTGTGTCTACCACATACCTCGGCGCGCATGCTGTGGAGCCAGACAGGACTCGATCCCAGGACCCCCGCTAGGAATACTAACATCACATTATCTGTGTCTACCACATACCTCGGCGCACATGCCGTGGAGCCAGACAGGACTCGATCCCAGGACCCCCGCTAGGAATACTAACATCACATTATCTGTGTCTACCACATACCTCGGCGCGCATGCCGTGGAGCCAGACAGGACTCGATCCCAGGACCCCCGCTAGGAATACTAACATCACATTATCTGTGTCTACCACATACCTGCGCGCGCATGCCGTGGAGCCAGACAGGACTCGATCCCAGGACCCCCGCTAGGAATACTAACATCACATTATCTGTGTCTACCACATACCTCGGCGCACATGCCGTGGAGCCAGACAGGACTCGATCCCAGGACCCCCGCTAGGAATACTAACATCACATTATCTGTGTCTACCACATACCTCGGCGCGCATGCCGTGGAGCCAGACAGGACTCGATCCCAGGACCCCCGCTAGGAATACTAACATCACATTATCTGTGTCTACCACATACCTCGGCGCACATGCCGTGGAGCCAGACAGGACTCGATCCCAGGACCCCCGCTAGGAATACTAACATCACATTATCTGTGTCTACCACATACCTCGGCGCGCATGACATGGAGCCAGACAGGACTCGATCCCAGGACCCCCGCTAGGAATACTAACATCACATTATCTGTGTCTACCACATACCTGCGCGCGCATGCCGTGGAGCCAGACAGGACTCGATCCCAGGACCCCCGCTAGGAATACTAACATCACATTATCTGTGTCTACCACATACCTCGGCGCACATGCCGTGGAGCCAGACAGGACTCGATCCCAGGACCCCCGCTAGGAATACTAACATCACATTATCTGTGTCTACCACATACCTCGGCGCGCATGCCGTGGAGCCAGACAGGACTCGATCCCAGGACCCCCGCTAGGAATACTAACATCACATTATCTGTGTCTACCACATACCTCGGCGCGCATGCCGTGGAGCCAGACAGGACTCGATCCCAGGACCCACGCTAGGAATACTAACATCACATTATCTGTGTCTACCACATACCTCGGCGCGCATGCCGTGGAGCCAGACAGGACTCGATCCCAGGACCCCCGCTAGGAATACTAACATCACATTATCTGTGTCTACCACATACCTCGGTGCGCATGCCGTGGAGCTAGACAGGACTCGATCCCAGGACCCCATATCACACCGTAACTCTATTGCAACATACTTGATCGACAAATAAAATGATCGTGCGTGAAATTCACGGTCGAGTTTTTCATTCAAGGCCAAACAACAAGAGAGTTTAATTAGATAAAAGTGTGCATACACCTGTTGGCTTGGATTATCCGTACAGGTTTTGATTGACGTTTAGCAGGTTGTATTAGAAACGTGTAATTCAAGTAAATCAGGCTTTATAGAACGCATTCCTCACAGACATGCTCACAAGGCGATCTAGTGCGCAATGACATTCACTTCTAGAGGAGTATACTCAAGAAGGCACTGGAAGAAAACCAAGACTCGATTATCAAATCGAAATAATACAACTATCTAGACATCTAGGAAACTGTTGGGATTCATAGTCGGCCCCTACACGTAGGGGCACCCATTGTTGCTATGGATTTGTTTTGTTCATGGGAAATACCATGGAAACAACTTTTAACTTGGTAACAATGGGCGCCCCTAGGTGTAGGGCCCGACTATGAATTCCGGAAGTCGAATTTAGTATATGATTTGTTCATGGCTGCTATGGAGTTTGTTCTTCTTATGGAAAATAGCATGTAATAAAACAATTCCCTAACAAACAGTTGACTGTGCATCAGCCCTACGACTCTTTGTATGTAGCTAATCACGGTCCCCTAATCTAAATCTTTAAGTACAAGAATTAAATATTTGTTTTCAAATGTTATATCATTACAAGGTTCATTGTTGCCTACAAGATCATCATATTATATTAACATTGATTTTACATTTTTAATTGTTGTGTATTGTTGTACATGAGGATTTAGATCGCAGGGACGAAAATCATAAAAATACTATTTGTTTTAAACTGTCCAACAGTGAAAACAAGAAACCAAAATATCCCCCGCCCCTGACTGAGAATTGAACCCAGGTCTCCACTTGCACGATGGGTTCCTTTCAATAAAGACTTAAAACGTAACAAAATACAAAAATTGGCGAAAAATTGTAGACAATAAAATATAGGACTCGATTTTACCTTTACATGCTATTAAAATTTAAAATTGTAAAAAAAATATATATATACGAAAGAAAGGTGTGTATTATTTTTTTCGGAGTTTATTTAAAGGTTGACGCAACTTCGAAACCTTTAACAATCGAACGGCTGTATAGATGACTGTATGTGATTTACACGGCTAATAAACCAGTCGTTAACATATCTTAACGGCTGTTTCTGCCATTGGCTGAGTCTCACAGGTCTACGGGTATCTCTAGCAAGGCAGAGAATCACGTGTAAACAAACACACGTGATGATCGACAGTCACGTAGCGTACGCTCAAGGGCAGCCACTAGTACCGACAACACTTGGCTGTGTGCATGTGTAGTACCGACAACACTTGGCGGCGTGCGTGTGTAGTATCGACAACACTTGGCTCTGTGTGTGTTTCTGATCGTTGGTCTCTTGTGGGATTATTCCTACTTCCAATGCAAAAGATCCAGGGTTCGATTCGCGATTCGGGCAGGGGTTATTTGAAGTTGCAACTTGAATATAATCATATGTTACTGATGCAAACGGTAATTTTGGAGCCATCATAGCAACGAAACACATAATAAATGGAATAAAGGTTCCCCAGTGAAACTGAGTGGATATAAACAATAAATATACAAATTACAAATGAAGAGAAAATGATGATACGTTTCAAACCAATCCACTATAGCTATAGATCGTCCACAGTGGCGTAACATCGCGCACAGCAGACCCCCCCAGGGAGTTTCAGGGGCTGGCTAAGAGACCTCGTTCTCAAAATTAAATATTCTAAAACCGTATTTTAGAAATGTCATGAGTCATCGAAGACTGATTACTGATTGGAACTTCTTTCAATGGAAGCGTTGAAGGTCAAATAGATGAATGCAAGATACACTTGCGAGCGAGGGAACGGTACCTAGTGTACGGCCAATATAACGACACTAGCGCGCGTAGCGGACAAATAGTGGACACTCGTACGTTGTAAGGCCCATCACTAGCGAGCGAGGGAACGGTACCTAGTATAATATAACCACACTAGCGCGCGTAGCGGACAAATAGTGGACACTCGTACGTTGTAAGGCCCATCACTAGCGAGCGAGGGAACGGTACCTAGTATAATATAACCACACTAGCGCGCGTAGCGGACAAATAGTGGACACTCGTACGTTGTAAGGCCCATCACTAGCGAGCGAGGGAACGGTACCTAGTATAATATAACCACACTAGCGAGCGTAGCGGACAAATAGTGGACACTCGTACGTTGTAAGGCCCATCACTAGCGAGCGAGGGAACGGTACCTAGTATAATATAACCACACTAGCGCGCGTAGCGGACAAATAGTGGACACTCGTACGATGTAAGGCCCAACACTAGCGAGCGAGGGAACGGTACCTAGTGTACGGCCAATATAACGACACTAGCGCGCGTAGCGGACAAATAGTGGACACTCGTACGTTGTAAGGCCCATCACTAGCGAGCGAGGGAACGGTACCTAGTATAATATAACCACACTAGCGCGCGTAGCGGACAAATAGTGGACACTCGTACGTTGTAAGGCCCATCACTAGCGAGCGAGGGAACGGTACCTAGTATAATATAACCACACTAGCGAGCGTAGCGGACAAATAGTGGACACTCGTACGTTGTAAGGCCCATCACTAGCGAGCGAGGGAACGGTACCTAGTATAATATAACCACACTAGCGCGCGTAGCGGACAAATAGTGGACACTCGTACGTTGTAAGGCCCATCACTAGCGAGCGAGGGAACGGTACCTAGTATAATATAACCACACTAGCGCGCGTAGCGGACAAATAGTGGACACTCGTACGTTGTAAGGCCCAACACTAGCGAGCGAGGGAACGGTACCTAGTATAATATAACCACACTAGCGCGCGTAGCGGACAAATAGTGGACACTCGTACGTTGTAAGGCCCATCACTAGCGAGCGAGGGAACGGTACCTAGTATAATATAACCACACTAGCGCGCGTAGCGGACAAATAGTGGACACTCGTACGTTGTAAGGCCCATCACTAGCGAGCGAGGGAACGGTACCTAGTATAATATAACGACACTAGCGCGCGTAGCGGACACATAGTGGACACTCGTACGTTGTAAGGCCCATCACTAGCGAGCGAGGGAACGGTACCTAGTATAATATAACCACACTAGCGCGCGTAGCGGACAAATAGTGGACACTCGTACGTTGTAAGGCCCATCACTAGCGAGCGAGGGAACGGTACCTAGTATAATATAACCACACTAGCGCGCGTAGCGGACAAATAGTGGACACACGTACGTTGTAAGGCCCATCACTAGCGAGCGAGGGAACGGTACCTAGTATAATATATCCACACTAGCGCGCGTAGCGGACAAATAGTGGACACTCGTACGTTGTAAGGCCCAACACTAGCGAGCGAGGGAACGGTACCTAGTATAATATAACCACACTAGCGCGCGTAGCGGACAAATAGTGGACACTCGTACGTTGTAAGGCCCAACACTAGCGAGCGAGGGAACGGTACCTAGTATAATATAACCACACTAGCGCGCGTAGCGGACAAATAGTGGACACTCGTACGTTGTAAGGCCCATCACTAGCGAGCGAGGGAACGGTACCTAGTATAATATAACCACACTAGCGCGCGTAGCGGACAAATAGTGGACACTCGTACGTTGTAAGGCCCAACACTAGCGAGCGAGGGAACGGTACCTAGTATAATATAACCACACTAGCGCGCGTAGCGGACAAATAGTGGACACTCGTACGTTGTAAGGCCCATCACTAGCCAGCGAGGGAACGGTACCTAGTATAATATAACCACACTAGCGCGCGTAGCGGACAAATAGTGGACACTCGTACGTTGTAAGGCCCATCACTAGCGAGCGAGGGAACGGTACCTAGTATAATATAACCACACTAGCGCGCGTAGCGGACAAATAGTGGACACTCGTACGTTGTAAGGCCCATCACTAGCGAGCGAGGGAACGGTACCTAGTATAATATAACCACACTAGCGCGCGTAGCGGACAAATAGTGGACACTCGTACGTTGTAAGGCCCATCACTAGCCAGCGAGGGAACGGTACCTAGTATAATATAACCACACTAGCGCGCGTAGCGGACAAATAGTGGACACTCGTACGTTGTAAGGCCCATCACTAGCGAGCGAGGGAACGGTACCTAGTATAATATAACCACACTAGCGAGCGTAGCGGACAAATAGTGGCCACTCGTACGTTGTAAGGCCCATCACTAGCGAGCGAGGGAACGGTACCTAGTATAATATAACCACACTAGCGAGCGTAGCGGACAAATAGTGGACACTCGTACGTTGTAAGGCCCATCACTAGCGAGCGAGGGAACGGTACCTAGTATAATATAACCACACTAGCGAGCGTAGCGGACAAATAGTGGACACTCGTACGTTGTAAGGCCCATCACTAGCGAGCGAGGGAACGGTACCTAGTATAATATAACCACACTAGCGAGCGTAGCGGACAAATAGTGGACACTCGTACGTTGTAAGGCCCAACACTAGCGAGCGAGGGAACGGTACCTAGTATAATATAACCACACTAGCGCGCGTAGCGGACAAATAGTGGACACTCGTACGTTGTAAGGCCCAACACTAGCGAGCGAGGGAACGGTACCTAGTATAATATAACCACACTAGCGAGCGTAGCGGACAAATAGTGGACACTCGTACGTTGTAAGGCCCAACACTAGCGAGCGAGGGAACGGTACCTAGTATAATATAACCACACTAGCGCGCGTAGCGGACAAATAGTGGACACTCGTACGTTGTAAGGCCCATCACTAGCGAGCGAGGGAACGGTACCTAGTATAATATAACCACACTAGCGCGCGTAGCGGACAAATAGTGGACACACGTACGTTGTAAGGCCCAACACTAGCGAGGGAACGGTACCTAGTATAATATAACCACACTAGCGCGCGTAGCGGACAAATAGTGGACACTCGTACGTTGTAAGGCCCATCACTAGCGAGCGAGGGAACGGTACCTAGTATAATATAACCACACTAGCGCGCGTAGCGGACAAATAGTGGACACTCGTACGTTGTAAGCCCATCACTAGCGAGCGAGGGAACGGTACCTAGTATAATATAACCACACTAGCGAGCGTAGCGGACAAATAGTGGACACTCGTACGTTGTAAGGCCCATCACTAGCGAGCGAGGGAACGGTACCTAGTATAATATAACCACACTAGCGCGCGTAGCGGACAAATAGTGGACACTCGTACGTTGTAAGGCCCATCACTAGCGAGCGAGGGAACGGTACCTAGTATAATATAACCACACTAGCGAGCGTAGCGGACAAATAGTGGACACTCGTACGTTGTAAGGCCCAACACTAGCGAGCGAGGGAACGGTACCTAGTATAATATAACCACACTAGCGCGCGTAGCGGACAAATAGTGGACACTCGTACGTTGTAAGGCCCAACACTAGCGAGCGAGGGAACGGTACCTAGTATAATATAACCACACTAGCGCGCGTAGCGGACAAATAGTGGACACTCGTACGTTGTAAGGCCCAACACTAGCGAGCGAGGGAACGGTACCTAGTATAATATAACCACACTAGCGCGCGTAGCGGACAAATAGTGGACACTCGTACGTTGTAAGGCCCATCACTAGCGAGCGAGGGAACGGTACCTAGTATAATATAACCACACTAGCGCGCGTAGCGGACAAATAGTGGACACTCGTACGTTGTAAGGCCCATCACTAGCGAGCGAGGGAACGGTACCTAGTATAATATATCCACACTAGCGCGCGTAGCGGACAAATAGTGGACACTCGTACGTTGTAAGGCCCATCACTAGCGAGCGAGGGAACGGTACCTAGTATAATATAACCACACTAGCGCGCGTAGCGGACAAATAGTGGACACTCGTACGTTGTAAGGCCCATCACTAGCGAGCGAGGGAACGGTACCTAGTATAATATAACCACACTAGCGCGCGTAGCGGACAAATAGTGGACACTCGTACGTTGTTAGGCCCAACACTAGCGAGCGAGGGAACGGTACCTAGTATAATATAACCACACTAGCGCGCGTAGCGGACAAATAGTGGACACTCGTACGTTGTAAGGCCCATCACTAGCGAGCGAGGGAACGGTACCTAGTATAATATAACCACACTAGCGCGCGTAGCGGACAAATAGTGGACACTCGTACGTTGTAAGGCCCATCACTAGCGAGCGAGGGAACGGTACCTAGTATAATATATCCACACTAGCGCGCGTAGCGGACAAATAGTGGACACTCGTACGTTGTAAGGCCCATCACTAGCGAGCGAGGGAACGGTACCTAGTATAATATAACCACACTAGCGCGCGTAGCGGACAAATAGTGGACACTCGTACGTTGTAAGGCCCATCACTAGCGAGCGAGGGAACGGTACCTAGTATAATATAACCACACTAGCGCGCGTAGCGGACAAATAGTGGACACTCGTACGTTGTTAGGCCCAACACTAGCGAGCGAGGGAACGGTACCTAGTATAATATAACCACACTAGCGCGCGTAGCGGACAAATAGTGGACACACGTACGTTGTAAGGCCCATCACTAGCGAGCGAGGGAACGGTACCTAGTATAATATAACCACACTAGCGCGCGTAGCGGACAAATAGTGGACACTCGTACGTTGTAAGGCCCATCACTAGAGAGCGAGGGAACGGTACCTAGTATAATATAACCACACTAGCGCGCGTAGCGGACAAATAGTGGACACTCGTACGTTGTAAGGCCCATCACTAGCGAGCGAGGGAACGGTACCTAGTATAATATATCCACACTAGCGCGCGTAGCGGACAAATAGTGGACACTCGTACGTTGTAAGGCCCATCACTAGCGAGCGAGGGAACGGTACCTAGTATAATATAACCACACTAGCGCGCGTAGCGGACAAATAGTGGACACTCGTACGTTGTAAGGCCCATCACTAGCGAGCGAGGGAACGGTACCTAGTATAATATAACCACACTAGCGCGCGTAGCGGACAAATAGTGGACACTCGTACGTTGTTAGGCCCAACACTAGCGAGCGAGGGAACGGTACCTAGTATAATATAACCACACTAGCGCGCGTAGCGGACAAATAGTGGACACACGTACGTTGTAAGGCCCATCACTAGCGAGCGAGGGAACGGTACCTAGTATAATATAACCACACTAGCGCGCGTAGCGGACAAATAGTGGACACTCGTACGTTGTAAGGCCCATCACTAGAGAGCGAGGGAACGGTACCTAGTATAATATAACCACACTAGCGCGCGTAGCGGACAAATAGTGGACACTCGTACGTTGTAAGGCCCAACACTAGCGAGCGAGGGAACGGTACCTAGTATAATATAACCACACTAGCGCGCGTAGCGGACAAATAGTGGACACTCGTACGTTGTAAGGCCCATCACTAGCGAGCGAGGGAACGGTACCTAGTATAATATAACCACACTAGCGCGCGTAGCGGACAAATAGTGGACACACGTACGTTGTAAGGCCCATCACTAGCGAGCGAGGGAACGGTACCTAGTATAATATAACCACACTAGCGCGCGTAGTGGACACATAGTGGACACTCGTACGTTGTAAGGCCCATCACTAGCGAGCGAGAGAACGGTACCTAGTATAATATAACCACACTAGCGCGCGTAGCGGACAAATAGTGGTCACACGTACGTTGTAAGGCCCAACACTAGCGAGCGAGGGAACGGTATCTAGTATAATATAACCACACTAGCGCGCGTAGCGGACAAATAGTGGTCACACGTACGTTGTAAGGCCCAACACTAGCGAGCGAGGGAACGGTATCTAGTATAATATAACCACACTAGCGCGCGTAGCGGACAAATAGTGGACACTCGTACGTTGTAAGGCCCATCACTAGCGAGCGAGGGAACGGTACCTAGTATAATATAACCACACTAGCGCGCGTAGCGGACAAATAGTGGTCACACGTACGTTGAAAGGCCCATCACTAGCGAGCGAGGGAACGGTACCTAGTATAATATAACCACACTAGCGCGCGTAGCGGACAAATAGTGGACACTCGTACGTTGTAAGGCCCAACACTAGCGAGCGAGGGAACGGTACCTAGTATAATATAACCACACTAGCGCGCGTAGCGGACAAATAGTGGACACTCGTACGTTGTAAGGCCCATCACTAGCGAGCGAGGGAACGGTACCTAGTATAATATAACCACACTAGCGCGCGTAGCGGACAAATAGTGGACACTCGTACGTTGTAAGGCCCAACACTAGCGAGCGAGGGAACGGTACCTAGTATAATATAACCACACTAGCGCGCGTAGCGGACAAATAGTGGTCACACGTACGTTGTAAGGCCCATCACTAGCGAGCGAGGGAACGGTACCTAGTATAATATAACCACACTAGCGCGCGTAGCGGACAAATAGTGGACACACGTACGTTGTAAGGCCCATCACTAGCGAGTAGGGAACGGTACCTAGTATAATATAACCACACTAGCGCGCGTAGCGGACAAATAGTGGACACTCGTACGTTGTAAGGCCCATCACTAGCGAGCGAGGGAACGGTACCTAGTATAATATAACCACACTAGCGCGCGTAGCGGACAAATAGTGGACACTCGTACGTTGTAAGGCCCATCACTAGCGAGCGAGGGAACGGTACCTAGTATAATATAACCACACTAGCGCGCGTAGCGGACAAATAGTGGACACTCGTACGTTGTAAGGCCCATCACTAGCGAGCGAGGGAACGGTACCTAGTATAATATAACCACACTAGCGCGCGTAGCGGACAAATAGTGGACACTCGTACGTTGTAAGGCCCATCACTAGCGAGCGAGGGAACGGTACCTAGTATAATATAACCACACTAGCGCGCGTAGCGGACAAATAGTGGACACTCGTACGTTGTAAGGCCCATCACTAGCGAGCGAGGGAACGGTACCTAGTATAATATAACCACACTAGCGCGCGTAGCGGACATATAGTGGACACACGTACGTTGTAAGGCCCATCACTAGCGAGTAGGGAACGGTACCTAGTATAATATAACCACACTAGCGCGCGTAGCGGACAAATAGTGGACACTCGTACGTTGTAAGGCCCATCACTAGCGAGCGAGGGAACGGTACCTAGTATAATATTACCACACTAGCGCGCGTAGCGGACAAATAGTGGCCACTCGTACGTTGTAAGGCCCATCACTAGCGAGCGAGGGAACGGTACCTAGTATAATATAACCACACTAGCGCGCGTAGCGGACAAATAGTGGACACACGTACGTTGTAAGGCCCATCACTAGCGAGCGAGGGAACGGTACCTAGTATAATATAACCACACTAGCGCGCGTAGCGGACAAATAGTGGACACTCGTACGTTGTAAGGCCCATCACTAGCGAGCGAGGGAACGGTACCTAGTATAATATAACCACACTAGCGCGCGTAGCGGACAAATAGTGGACACTCGTACGTTGTAAGGCCCAACACTAGCGAGCGAGGGAACGGTACCTAGTATAATATAACCACACTAGCGCGCGTAGCGGACAAATAGTGGACACACGTACGTTGTAAGGCCCATCACTAGCGAGCGAGGGAACGGTACCTAGTATAATATAACCACACTAGCGCGCGTAGCGGACAAATAGTGGACACTCGTACGTTGTAAGGCCCAACACTAGCGAGCGAGGGAACGGTACCTAGTATAATATAACCACACTAGCGCGCGTAGCGGACAAATAGTGGACACTCGTACGTTGTAAGGCCCATCACTAGCGAGCGAGGGAACGGTACCTAGTATAATATAACCACACTAGCGCGCGTAGCGGACAAATAGTGGACACTCGTACGTTGTAAGGCCCATCACTAGCGAGCGAGGGAACGGTACCTAGTATAATATAACCACACTAGCGCGCGTAGCGGACAAATAGTGGACACTCGTACGTTGTAAGGCCCAACACTAGCGAGCGAGGGAACGGTACCTAGTATAATATAACCACACTAGCGCGCGTAGCGGACAAATAGTGGACACTCGTACGTTGTAAGGCCCATCACTAGCGAGCGAGGGAACGGTACCTAGTATAATATAACCACACTAGCGCGCGTAGCGGACAAATAGTGGACACTCGTACGTTGTAAGGCCCAACACTAGCGAGCGAGGGAACGGTACCTAGTATAATATAACCACACTAGCGCGCGTAGCGGACAAATAGTGGACACTCGTACGTTGTAAGGCCCATCACTAGCGAGCGAGGGAACGGTACCTAGTATAATATAACCACACTAGCGCGCGTAGCGGACAAATAGTGGACACTCGTACGTTGTAAGGCCCAACACTAGCGAGCGAGGGAACGGTACCTAGTATAATATAACCACACTAGCGCGCGTAGCGGACAAATAGTGGACACACGTACGTTGTAAGGCCCATCACTAGCGAGCGAGGGAACGGTACCTAGTATAATATAACCACACTAGCGCGCGTAGCGGACAAATAGTGGACACTCGTACGTTGTAAGGCCCAACACTAGCGAGCGAGGGAACGGTACCTAGTATAATATAACCACACTAGCGCGCGTAGCGGACAAATAGTGGACACTCGTACGTTGTAAGGCCCATCACTAGCGAGCGAGGGAACGGTACCTAGTATAATATAACCACACTAGCGCGCGTAGCGGACAAATAGTGGACACTCGTACGTTGTAAGGCCCATCACTAGCGAGCGAGGGAACGGTACCTAGTATAATATAACCACACTAGCGCGCGTAGCGGACAAATAGTGGACACTCGTACGTTGTAAGGCCCAACACTAGCGAGCGAGGGAACGGTACCTAGTATAATATAACCACACTAGCGCGCGTAGCGGACACATAGTGGACACTCGTACGTTGTAAGGCCCATCACTAGCGAGCGAGGGAACGGTACCTAGTGTACGGCCAATATAACCACACTAGCGCGCGTAGCGGACAAATAGTGGACACTCGTACGTTGTAAGGCCCATCACTAGCGAGCGAGGGAACGGTACCTAGTATAATATAACCACACTAGCGCGCGTAGCGGACAAATAGTGGACACTCGTACGTTGTAAGGCCCATCACTAGCGAGCGAGGGAACGGTACCTAGTATAATAACCACACTAGCGCGCGTAGCGGACAAATAGAAATTAAAAAAATAATAATTGATGGGCTTCCCTAATGACAACCGCAAATTTTGCAATATTTGAGATTTTCTTCACCAAGTATTTAGTTCTTACAAAACTGCATTTCAAACATTTGTACATTTTAAATATTGTATAGGGTTCTCAAAATATAACTAAAACCTTAATTAGGCGTGGTTTTTACAGTGAGTCTATCCTTTGTCGCTAGTCTTTTCCACTGTACAGTCGTGATGATCTTGATGAGCGTCTCCACTCAACATGTTTATTACGGGCATGCGACATCACCGTTACGCAGCTGATTTCTCACAACAGCTGATTGAAGCGTCAAATGTTTCCACGGCGATCCAGGCCCAGATTTGTCAGTTTATAAAAGCGGATGTAAATATTATATTGTTGTTGTTTGTTGGTACGTTCATGTATTTGTTTTAATGTGTTTTGGTGGCAATAATTTGTTCATTACAAGACACACAACATAACCACCCCACAATCGCGAATTCAAAACTAGCACAAGTGCATGTTGCGGTATTCTAGTTAGGAAACCAATTTTGGGATCGTACCCTAAAGTTAAATCGATATCACAAGACGTAACTCAAAACAAGAAACAACATGGCCGCCCCGAGGAACGAGCGCAGGTCATCGTACCTTCACTGTAGAGATCTGGACACATCATCTACATCTACATCGACCAATAAATCCTGGATTTCCACCCCAACAAAACCTAATCCCGCTATACATGTGTGTGCGTCATTATCCACTGCCTTCCTATTCACGGCGGGCGGTGGTATTGCGGCTTATTGCCCCTCGGCCCCCCGCCGTGCGCACTAATCCGCTACGGTATTATTACCACTCATACACGCGGCTATTACACCATTGTACCCGCCCACCACGCCTTCAACCCTGCGGCTTAGGGCCCAGCCCGAGCCCGTGCTGGTTCTGTTTCCCGTCAACAGATCGCAGCGCTGTAGCACATGTTACAAGATACGGGAATCACTGCGATCTGTTGGTGAGAAGACGAACCGCAGACTTTAGCTGGTTCTGTTTCCCATCAACAGATCGTAGCGCTATAGCACACGCTACAGGATACGGGAATCACTGCGATCTGTTGGCGAGAAGTCCAACCAAGAATCTAACAATGCGCTGTGTGTGACAGGTCACTAGACGTGTCTCTACACACAGCCTTCCAACAACGGGACTGATAAGAGATGCAAAGTGACAGTCTAGTATCAAATAATCTAGCGCTTATAGGACAGGAAACTCCCCGTTTTTATTGGCGACTCATTTTTGGTAGCGATCCTTCCTAATCTGACTGGTTAGCCATGAAAGTGTCGATAAATAAGTTTTTTTTTACAGGGAAACATCTTTATCGACTCTTGAGTTAGTGGCAGCGCTGTTTTCATGTCGCCGCCTTTATTATGGTAAATCCTGTCTCAACCGCTGTGTTACTAATAAGGTCTCTGACATGACCTCGCAAATCATAACCAACACACATGTGTCTTCCACATCTCCGCTCCGCGAATAGCGAGGGTCGTAGGTCAATGTGGGCGACGCTTCAAAGGGAAACTGGTCCAATCGTATGTCAACGCGCCATTGAGATATCGCTGTTATTAGGACAATTTCTATCACACACACGTTTGTGAAGTCGTTTGACGCACACACACGCATGCACGGCGACCTCTCTACCTCGCCGGCCGACAGATCAACTAACACCCCGGCGCTGTTTGTTGTTTCCAATCATCTCATTAAACACTTTGAAGTGTTAGTCGAACCCCTCACCCCCACGCTGTAATTATGAGTGACTCCAAAAGTATTGATAAAATAATCTGATGTGATAGTAATTTTAAGACATATATATAATAGATCAATAAACTAGAACAATACATAAAATACAATAAATAAATATTAAACCGATGATAAAATGTAAGTTATCTAGGTCGGATCCAGGTTTTCCCTTTTGAGCTTGGGGTAGAATTTAACCAGGACTAGCTCTGCCAGTTGTAAGAGGCGACGAAATGAGGTCCATTTCCCCTTTCAACCCTTTCAGTCCATTGTCATTTGCCTTCAGTCTCCTTATCCCTTCTGTACGGCTCTGACAAGCAACCACGAGCTGCTATACCCGATATATCCCCTCGACGATCCTCGCTGCAAGTGCAACAGACGACAAGTAACGGAAATCTCCCTCTGCCGGCCGAAGCATCGCGATTTGTCCGTCTAGAGTTTCACAGACTCGGCTTCTGTTCTGTGGTATCCTCGCACAGTGGAACCTGTTACATAACTTATTGCCAGCATGGTCGGGGTTACCGGACACGTCTGCTGGACACGGCCCGGCCGGTCGGGCGGGTTCGAGCCCCGTGCACAACACACGGGTTCGAACTCCGTGCCTGGAGACTACATATGCACTCACACACACGTCACGTGTCGAGAGTGGGGTGGGGGAGGGGGGGGGATCGTCGTTTGGTCGTACAACTTGGCCGCATCTTACGACAGGCAGAGCTACCCTGGACCAATTCTATCCCGTGACCAAACGGAAGAGAAGCTTGGAGTTTTACGATGTAATCGACATGGCTACGTCATATGACGTCTGCCGAATTAGATCCATTGCACAACACATCGCCGGGGTCGTCACAAGGGGAGTCCAGTTAGGGGGCGTCTAGGTTTGGTGGGCGGTGGCGTCATAAAGAAGGCCGGCACGTAGGAGAAAGAAAGAAACCCTTGTTTGCGGGCACCACTCACCACGGGGAGGGATTCACTTTGACCTTGTTAACATCATTGTGTGGACATGCAACCCCTTGATAGAAGCACATTCCACATAGGTGGACCAGTCCTTGATGAAGAGAACCAAGTTACTTGACGTGATGTATGTTCTCTATCTTTATCGTATCCTTGGCAAAGCTCAGACCAACTCACAAAATAAACGAGACTTGGAATTGTTTTTATTTAAGCTAAGTTTAATGTTTTAAGATTATCTCTACTCGAGAGTTGAATTAATCATATTCACGCTGGCAGCGAGAGTGAGGCTTAAGATAAACTTTGGACGCGGAATTCCTGCGCAAAAACCACCGTGACTGTAAAATACGCGCGCACAAGCCGTGGTGAAAACACTGGCCCGACATGGAGGGTCTAATTATTCATAATATTGTTTTTATGACAGCATGACGAACATTCCGTGATGGCAGGCATCGTACTTTTGTGCGTCGTTCTTCTTGATTAGCCAAGTTGCAAAAATATAAGACGTTAAGCCCAAATAATCAAATCAAAATTCTTGTATATAGTCAACTACCAAATACCAAATGACGTATTCTAAAAACAAGTGATTCGTTAGGATACACTGGACATAATAAATAAACCATAAGAAATAATGAATCGTGCTATTAAATAACTACATTTTAACTGCTATACCAAAAAGATCTGGGAAACCATGAAGCATGTATGTCCATCGTGGACCCCCAGCTACCATTGTTGCTGTATGTATGGACACTCCGACACACATGATTATCTTAATCATCTCTTCAGCTTATATAGTTGTCGTACAACAACTTGGCGGTAATGCTTCCGTCACGGGTGGGTAAGCGGCAGCCAACCAGCGGCCGTGGCTAATTCAAATACCTGCTCGGGTTGGCCGAGACCGTAAACACGTCATGTGATTGATAACGAAAGCATTACCGAAGTTGTTACTGCCCCCACACTTTAGCTTGAGTTCGTACAACCCTCAGCGTACCACGTGACTTCGAGGCATGAAAGGTACCGAGGGAAGCGAGTTGGCTATGGCCTAGGCCTAGGCGATTAGGAGTACATGTTAACCTCGCTGTGTGCAAGTTCTAGACTAGAAATAAGCCTGCAGGCGCTAAAGTTAGAGAACGTTTATCAAAGCTAACAATGCTGCAAGCTTACCGTCTCCGCCTGGGACGATGACCAAAGCTGACACATTGCTAGACTCACACAACGAGCAACTCACGAACTAGCCCGAAGAGGTGTTGGTAAAGAAGGTTTCTGTATACACCATTGATTTATAGATGTCCACGAGTGTACATACTTCAACGAGCTTATCCAGTAGATTAGAACGCGCGGGAAGATGAGAGAAAACATGAAGCCACGTGCAGAAAGCCAGAAACAATATAAGACATTCCAGGATGCATCAAAGAGACGCAACATCAAAGACACAAGTGCAGCCCATCCATCCATACAGATTGGCCTACATCCAAGACGTTCGAATTTTATCACCGCCTTTTAGAGCAGCCCAGCCAGCGCCGGGCGCCCCCCGCGATATCGGGCGAGGTAACTCCATGCACGGCTCGTCACCGCCTTTTAGAGCAGCCCAGCCAGCGCCGGGGGCCGCCGCGATATCGGGCGAGGTAACTCCATGCACGGCTCGTCACCGCCTGTCTGTGTATAGAAGGCGGTGAACTGTGTAGCGCGCGAACACAAGGCGGTGAGTGAGCACACAAGGGGGCGCTGTGTTTGATGCAGATTCCTTTGTCAACGTTTTCCAGTGACGTCACTATCGACTATCTAGGCTTCTGGTAAACTGTTAAATCACGGCCTCTCTAGACAAACCGGTCCCAATCCTCGAGCGTTTGCGAGGAGTCATCTCGAATGCGGAATGACGGACGATCTTTATTAATTGTTGTCGACACTATTTGAATTAAAACCGTCATCCCGCATGCGAGTTGCCTCGTACATGGGCTCCATACCTGGTGCCATTTATACCGGGTCCCGGCATGCGAGTTGACTCGTACATGGGCTCCATACCTGGTGCCATTTACAAATAATTGAATTTATACCGGGTCCCGCGGCATGCGACCATCTCAAAATAGTCCCACTAAAACGTCAAAGTAAATTATTTCAAGATTTTTGAAGTCTGAAATCGGAAATGAATAAATCCAAACCCATGACTGGGATTTAGAATAATGTTTTACAGAGAGCAAATTGCCAGTGATCAGTTTAGTGGGGGAAGATTACAACATAACATAAAGAACGTTTTACATAATGAAGAATCTGGGGCCACAGGCGAAATTTTGGTGCCCACAATTCTCTAAATGCCTGGAAAATAACTTTTAAATAATCGAGGTCAATTTGCATCCTGATGCAATCAATGTGTTCTTAATACTTGTACGTGGACGTGCGTCAGGAAGTAATCACCAACATTCTAGACACCCTGACTTAAATCTCTTGCAGTCCACCTCAAATGATTCGCTTCATTATTTTAAAACGTACTGAATACTGTGTACTTTGTGTTAACTACTGGGATAATATACTGTTCAAAATATTATCTTCATCTTATGTCACTATTAGTTTTGACACAATCAATAAGTTTCGCTAATTAATTCTCTAATCTGAATAACAGGTTGCGACTCTATCGTTATATCGTCCACTGCCATCTAGATTCTAGGGGACCTTGTTTCAGAGATCAGCGACCTTTGTGTCGCGCGGACGAGCCCCTGGCGGTACGAGTACGAGCCCCCGCCGGGGCCCCCTCATGACAAGTACACATAGGACCAAGTATATGACAAGTACACTTAGGACCAAGTATATGACAAGTACACTTAGAACCAAGTATATGACAAGTACACATAGGACCAAGTATATGACAAGTACACTTAGGACCAAGTATATGACAAGTACACTTACGACCAAGTATTTGACAAGTACACATAGAACCAAGTATATGACAAGTACACATAGGACCAAGTATATGACAAGTACACTTAGGACCAAGTATATGACAAGTACACATAGGACCAAGTATATGACAAGTACACTTAGAACCAAGTATATGACAAGTACACTTAGAACCAAGTATATAACAAGTACACTTAGGACCAAGTATATGACAAGTACACTTAGAACCAAGTATATGACAAGTACACTTAGGACCAAGTATATGACAAGTACACTTAGAACCAAGTATATGACAAGTATACTTAGAACCAAGTATATGACAAGTACACATAGGACCAAGTATATGACAAGTACACTTAGGAGCAAGTATATGACAAGTACACTTAGGACCAAGTATTTTAAAGTTTCTATACCGGTAACCAAACAAACAGAACTCGAACAAGTGTGAATAAAGAAAGTTTCTGTACTATCCCTGCTGCATATATTATGTTGGCGAGTGTACAAACGAAACGACAAATACTGGCGCAGGACCGTTTCAAAACAATCCACAAATCGACAACAGGAACAAAAAGTCGATGAAATCCTATAAAACACGCTTCTTTACCTTATATGACACTCCAACGTCGGGCAAAACAATGCCTAACGGTTGTTATTGAGCGGGGTCAACGATTCACGTTTTCAATTGTTGTGAGTTTATATGGTTCTGCTTGGGAGGGGAGCCGAGCATGGCACTCTTGTTTTACAGGGATTGAAGCGCGGGTATGAAATCGTTATTCGCTGATTTTGTTCGAAATACAACATAATCCTAGCCCCCCCCTTCAAATACGAGACGTCTAATTTGTCTTCTCCTTCATATTTTGGTGACGTCACGGAGGTTGTTGGCAGCCAAACTCCCCTCCCGTACGTTAGGTTCCGAACTCACTAAACTTTGTTAAATCTCCGATTGGTTACCAGGACCACGGTTCCAACAAATAAACTTACAACATGCATGGTGACCAGGCCTCATGTTGGTGAGACCATTGCAGTGTCTACACACAGTCATTGCTATAGTAACAATGCACATTGTCTCCGGCATCTTCCTACAGGTCTGCCTGTGCCGTGAAGTGATAGCCGCGATCTGAAGGTAACAATACCGTAAACCGCTTCCCACGATGTTCATCTACGTAATCGTCTCGATGATCCTCACGTACGTCACTGCTACTCGTCTGTCTGTCTGTCTATCTGTCTGTCTGTCTGTCTGTCTGTCTGCCTGTCTGTCTATCTGTCTGTCTGTCTGTCTGCCTGTCCGGAGCCAGACGTTCGATTTGAAGCGACCAATGACATGCAAGCCAGCAAGCAAGCAGCTACGCAGACGAGACGGGTTTTCACACTTGAGAGCTATTTGTGTGTTTAGAACGCTGTGAATACGTCCGAGAGGCAAATTGTATCAATAAGTTCCAGGCTTAGTGGCTGACAACGGTATAGCCTATAGCTACATAGGGCATCCTTTGAAATAATCTTCACCATTCCTCGATCAGTGGTTTCTTATAAAGTTTTCCCAACATACCGCGACCCCAGAACCTTATATATACCTCCACTTACAGTCACGCTGTTTCAACAACAATCAACCGATTCCTGGCGGTTATCATACATTTGCAAAGCCGGTATCGGCCAATGGGGCGCCACAACCTAGTGGTCCTAGGCTAGGCCCAGCTGAAGTGAATACCTCTTGTGAATCCGGGCCCAGGTATCGGCCAATGGCGCGCCACAACCTAGTGGTCCTAGGCTAGGCCCAGCTGAAGTGAATACCTCTTGTGAATCCGGGCCCAGGTATCGGCCAATGGGGCGCCACAATCTAGTGGTCCTAAGCTAGGCCCAGCTGACCAGGTATCGGCCAATGGCGCGCCGCAACCTAGTGGTCCTAAGCTAGGCCCAGCTGAAGTGAATACCTCTTGTGAATCCGGGCCCAGGTATCGGCCAATGGGGCGCCACAATCTAGTGGTCCTAAGCTAGGCCCAGCTGAAGTGAATACCTCTTGTGAATCCGGGCCCAGGTATCGGCCAATGGCGTGCCACAATCTAGTGGTCCTAAGCTAGGCCCAGCTGAAGTGAATACCTCTTGTGAATCCGGGCCCAGGTATCGGCCAATGGCGTGCCACAATCTAGTGGTCCTAAGCTAGGCCCAGCTGAAGTGAATACCTCTAGTGAATCCGGGCCCAGGTATCGGCCAATGGCGTGCCACAACCTAGTGGTCCTAGGTTAGGCCCAGCTGAAGTGAATACCTCTAGTGAATCCGGGCCCAGGTATCGGCCAATGGCGTGCCACAACCTAGTGGTCCTAAGCTAGGCCCAGCTGAAGTGAATACCTCTAGTGAATCCGGGCCCAGGTATCGGCCAATGGCGTGCCACAACCTAGTGGTCCTAGGTTAGGCCCAGCTGAAGTGAATACCTCTAGTGAATCCGGGCCCAGGTATCGGCCAATGGCGTGCCACAATCTAGTGGTCCTAAGCTAGGCCCAGCTGAAGTGAATACCTCTTGTGAATCCGGGCCCAGGTATCGGCCAATGGCGTGCCACAATCTAGTGGTCCTAAGTTAGGCCCAGCTGAAGTGAATATCTCTTGTGAATCCGGGCCCAGGTATCGGCCAATGGCGTGCCACAACCTAGTGGTCCTAGGTTAGGCCCAGCTGAAGTGAATACCTCTAGTGAATCCGGGCCCAGGTATCGGCCAATGGCGTGCCACAATCTAGTGGTCCTAAGCTAGGCCCAGCTGAAGTGAATACCTCTTGTGAATCCGGGCCCAGGTATCGGCCAATGCCGCGCCACAACCTAGTGGTCCTAAGCTAGGCCCAGCTGAAGTGAATACCTCTTGTGAATCCGGGCCCAGGTATCGGCCAATGGGGCGCCACAACCTAGTGGTCCTAAGCTAGGCCCAGCTGAAGTGAATACCTCTTGTGAATCCGGGCCCAGGTATCGGCCAATGGCGTGCCACAACCTAGTGGTCCTAGGTTAGGCCCAGCTGAAGTGAATACCTCTAGTGAATCCGGGCCCAGGTATCGGCCAATGGCGTGCCACAATCTAGTGGTCCTAAGCTAGGCCCAGCTGAAGTGAATACCTCTTGTGAATCCGGGCCCAGGTATCGGCCAATGGCGCGCCACAATCTAGTGGTCCTAAGCTAGGCCCAGCTGAAGTGAATACCTCTTGTGAATCCGGGCCCAGGTATCGGCCAATGCCGCGCCACAACCTAGTGGTCCTAAGCTAGGCCCAGCTGAAGTGAATACCTCTTGTGAATCCGGGCCCAGGTATCGGCCAATGCCGCGCCACAACCTAGTGGTCCTAAGCTAGGCCCAGCTGAAGTGAATACCTCTTGTGAATCCGGGCCCAGGTATCGGCCAATGGGGCGCCACAACCTAGTGGTCCTAAGCTAGGCCCAGCTGAAGTGAATACCTCTTGTGAATCCGGGCCCAGGTATCGGCCAATGGCGTGCCACAACCTAGTGGTCCTAAGCTAGGCCCAGCTGAAGTGAATACCTCTTGTGAATCCGGGCCCAGGTATCGGCCAATGGGGCGCCACAACCTAGTGGTCCTAAGCTAGGCCCAGCTGAAGTGAATACCTCTTGTGAATCCGGGCCCAGGTATCGGCCAATGGGGCGCCACAACCTAGTGGTCCTAAGCTAGGCCCAGCTGAAGTGAATACCTCTTGTGAATCCGGGCCCAGGTATCGGCCAATGCCGCGCCACAACCTAGTGGTCCTAAGCTAGGCCCAGCTGAAGTGAATACCTCTTGTGAATCCGGGCCCAGGTATCGGCCAATGGCGTGCCACAACCTAGTGGTCCTAAGCTAGGCCCAGCTGAAGTGAATACCTCTTGTGAATCCGGGCCCAGGTATCGGCCAATGGGGCGCCACAACCTAGTGGTCCTAAGCTAGGCCCAGCTGAAGTGAATACCTCTTGTGAATCCGGGCCCAGGTATCGGCCAATGGCGTGCCACAACCTAGTGGTCCTAAGCTAGGCCCAGCTGAAGTGAATACCGCTTGTGAATCCGGGCCCAGGTATCGGCCAATGCCGCGCCACAACCTAGTGGTCCTAAGCTAGGCCCAGCTGAAGTGAATACCTCTTGTGAATCCGGGCCCAGGTATCGGCCAATGCCGCGCCACAACCTAGTGGTCCTAAGCTAGGCCCAGCTGAAGTGAATACCTCTTGTGAATCCGGGCCCAGGTATCGGCCAATGCCGCGCCACAACCTAGTGGTCCTAAGCTAGGCCCAGCTGAAGTGAATACCTCTTGTGAATCCGGGCCCAGGTATCGGCCAATGGCGCGCCACAATCTAGTGGTCCTAAGCTAGGCCCAGCTGAAGTGAATACCTCTTGTGAATCCGGGCCCAGGTATCGGCCAATGGCGTGCCACAACCTAGTGGTCCTAAGCTAGGCCCAGCTGAAGTGAATACCTCTTGTGAATCCGGGCCCAGGTATCGGCCAATGGCGCGCCACAATCTAGTGGTCCTAAGCTAGGCCCAGCTGAAGTGAATACCTCTTGTGAATCCGGGCCCAGGTATCGGCCAATGGCGTGCCACAACCTAGTGGTCCTAAGCTAGGCCCAGCTGAAGTGAATACCTCTTGTGAATCCGGGCCCAGGTATCGGCCAATGGCGAGCCACAACCTAGTGGTCCTAAGTTAGGCCCAGCTGAAGTGAATACCTCTTGTGAATCCGGGCCCAGGTATCGGCCAATGGCGCGCCACAATCTAGTGGTCCTAAGCTAGGCCCAGCTGAAGTGAATACCTCTTGTGAATCCGGGCCCAGGTATCGGCCAATGCCGCGCCACAACCTAGTGGTCCTAAGCTAGGCCCAGCTGAAGTGAATACCTCTTGTGAATCCGGGCCCAGGTATCGGCCAATGGCGAGCCACAACCTAGTGGTCCTAAGCTAGGCCCAGCTGAAGTGAATACCTCTTGTGAATCCGGGCCCAGGTATCGGCCAATGCCGCGCCACAATCTAGTGGTCCTAAGCTAGGCCCAGCTGAAGTGAATACCTCTTGTGAATCCGGGCCCAGGTATCGGCCAATGGCGTGCCACAACCTAGTGGTCCTAAGCTAGGCCCAGCTGAAGTGAATACCTCTTGTGAATCCGGGCCCAGGTATCGGCCAATGGCGAGCCACAACCTAGTGGTCCTAAGTTAGGCCCAGCTGAAGTGAATACCTCTTGTGAATCCGGGCCCAGGTATCGGCCAATGGCGCGCCACAATCTAGTGGTCCTAAGCTAGGCCCAGCTGAAGTGAATACCTCTTGTGAATCCGGGCCCATGTATCGGCCAATGGCGAGCCACAACCTAGTGGTCCTAAGTTAGGCCCAGCTGAAGTGAATACCTCTTGTGAATCCGGGCCCAGGTATCGGCCAATGGCGCGCCACAACCTAGTGGTCCTAAGCTAGGCCCAGCTGAAGTGAATACCTCTTGTGAATCCGGGCCCAGGTATCGGCCAATGGCGCGCCACAATCTAGTGGTCCTAAGTTAGGCCCAGCTGAAGTGAATACCTCTTGTGAATCCGGGCCCAGGTATCGGCCAATGGCGCGCCACAACCTAGTGGTCCTAGGTTAGGCCCAGCTGAAGTGAATACCTCTAGTGAATCCGGGCCCAGGTATCGGCCAATGGCGTGCCACAACCTAGTGGTCCTAAGCTAGGCCCAGCTGAAGTGAATACCTCTTGTGAATCCGGGCCCAGGTATCGGCCAATGGCGCGCCACAATCTAGTGGTCCTAAGTTAGGCCCAGCTGAAGTGAATACCTCTTGTGAATCCGGGCCCAGGTATCGGCCAATGGCGCGCCACAACCTAGTGGTCCTAGGTTAGGCCCAGCTGAAGTGAATACCTCTAGTGAATCCGGGCCCAGGTATCGGCCAATGGCGTGCCACAACCTAGTGGTCCTAAGCTAGGCCCAGCTGAAGTGAATACCTCTTGTGAATCCGGGCCCAGGTATCGGCCAATGGCGCGCCACAATCTAGTGGTCCTAAGTTAGGCCCAGCTGAAGTGAATACCTCTTGTGAATCCGGGCCCAGGTATCGGCCAATGGCGCGCCACAACCTAGTGGTCCTAGGTTAGGCCCAGCTGAAGTGAATACCTCTAGTGAATCCGGGCCCAGGTATCGGCCAATGCCGTGCCACAACCTAGTGGTCCTAAGTTAGGCCCAGCTGAAGTGAATACCTCTTGTGAATCCGGGCCCAGGTATCGGCCAATGGCGTGCCACAACCTAGTGGTCCTAAGCTAGGCCCAGCTGAAGTGAATACCTCTAGTGAATCCGGGCCCAGGTATCGGCCAATGCCGTGCCACAACCTAGTGGTCCTAAGTTAGGCCCAGCTGAAGTGAATACCTCTTGTGAATCCGGGCCCAGGTATCGGCCAATGGCGTGCCACAACCTAGTGGTCCTAAGCTAGGCCCAGCTGAAGTGAATACCTCTAGTGAATCCGGGCCCAGGTATCGGCCAATGCCGTGCCACAACCTAGTGGTCCTAAGTTAGGCCCAGCTGAAGTGAATACCTCTTGTGAATCCGGGCCCAGGTATCGGCCAATGGCGTGCCACAACCTAGTGGTCCTAAGCTAGGCCCAGCTGAAGTGAATACCTCTTGTGAATCCGGGCCCAGGTATCGGCCAATGGCGTGCCACAACCTAGTGGTCCTAAGCTAGGCCCAGCTGAAGTGAATACCTCTAGTGAATCCGGGCCCAGGTATCGGCCAATGCCGTGCCACAACCTAGTGGTCCTAAGTTAGGCCCAGCTGAAGTGAATACCTCTTGTGAATCCGGGCCCAGGTATCGGCCAATGGCGTGCCACAACCTAGTGGTCCTAAGCTAGGCCCAGCTGAAGTGAATACCTCTTGTGAATCCGGGCCCAGGTATCGGCCAATGGCGCGCCACAATCTAGTGGTCCTAAGTTAGGCCCAGCTGAAGTGAATACCTCTTGTGAATCCGGGCCCAGGTATCGGCCAATGGCGCGCCACAACCTAGTGGTCCTAGGTTAGGCCCAGCTGAAGTGAATACCTCTAGTGAATCCGGGCCCAGGTATCGGCCAATGGCGTGCCACAACCTAGTGGTCCTAAGCTAGGCCCAGCTGAAGTGAATACCTCTTGTGAATCCGGGCCCAGGTATCGGCCAATGGCGCGCCACAATCTAGTGGTCCTAAGTTAGGCCCAGCTGAAGTGAATACCTCTTGTGAATCCGGGCCCAGGTATCGGCCAATGGCGCGCCACAACCTAGTGGTCCTAGGTTAGGCCCAGCTGAAGTGAATACCTCTAGTGAATCCGGGCCCAGGTATCGGCCAATGCCGTGCCACAACCTAGTGGTCCTAAGTTAGGCCCAGCTGAAGTGAATACCTCTTGTGAATCCGGGCCCAGGTATCGGCCAATGGCGTGCCACAACCTAGTGGTCCTAAGCTAGGCCCAGCTGAAGTGAATACCTCTAGTGAATCCGGGCCCAGGTATCGGCCAATGCCGTGCCACAACCTAGTGGTCCTAAGTTAGGCCCAGCTGAAGTGAATACCTCTTGTGAATCCGGGCCCAGGTATCGGCCAATGGCGTGCCACAACCTAGTGGTCCTAAGCTAGGCCCAGCTGAAGTGAATACCTCTAGTGAATCCGGGCCCAGGTATCGGCCAATGCCGTGCCACAACCTAGTGGTCCTAAGTTAGGCCCAGCTGAAGTGAATACCTCTTGTGAATCCGGGCCCAGGTATCGGCCAATGGCGTGCCACAACCTAGTGGTCCTAAGCTAGGCCCAGCTGAAGTGAATACCTCTTGTGAATCCGGGCCCAGGTATCGGCCAATGGCGTGCCACAACCTAGTGGTCCTAAGCTAGGCCCAGCTGAAGTGAATACCTCTAGTGAATCCGGGCCCAGGTATCGGCCAATGCCGTGCCACAACCTAGTGGTCCTAAGTTAGGCCCAGCTGAAGTGAATACCTCTTGTGAATCCGGGCCCAGGTATCGGCCAATGGCGTGCCACAACCTAGTGGTCCTAAGCTAGGCCCAGCTGAAGTGAATACCGCTTGTGAATCCGGGCCCAGGTATCGGCCAATGCCGTGCCACAACCTAGTGGTCCTAAGTTAGGCCCAGCTGAAGTGAATACCTCTTGTGAATCCGGGCCCAGGTATCGGCCAATGGCGTGCCACAACCTAGTGGTCCTAAGTTAGGCCCAGCTGAAGTGAATACCTCTTGTGAATCCGGGCCCAGGTATCGGCCAATGGCGCGCCACAACCTAGTGGTCCTAGGTTAGGCCCAGCTGAAGTGAATACCTCTTGTGAATCCGGGCCCAGGTATCGGCCAATGGCGCGCCACAACCTAGTGGTCCTAGGTTAGGCCCAGCTGAAGTGAATACCTCTTGTGAATCCGGGCCCAGGTATCGGCCAATGGCGCCACACAACATAGTGGTCCTAGGTTAGGCCCAGCTGAAGTGAATACCTCTTGTGAATCCGGGCCCAGGTATCGGCCAGTGGCGAGCCACAACCTAGTGGTCCTAGGTTAGGCCCAGCTGAAGTGAATACCTCTTGTGAATCCGGGCCCAGGTATCGGCCAATGGCGAGCCACAACCTAGTGGTCCTAGGCTAGGCCCAGCTGAAGTGAATACCTCTTGTGAATCCGGGCCCAGGTATCGGCCAATGGCGAGCCACAATCTAGTGGTCTTAAGCTAGGCCCAGCTGAAGTGAATATCTCTTGTGAATCCGGGCCCAGGTATCGGCCAATGGCGTGCCACAATCTAGTGGTCTTAAGCTAGGCCCAGCTGAAGTTAATACCTCTTGTGAATCCGGGCCCAGGTATCGGCCAATGGCGTGCCACAACCTAGTGGTCCCAAGCTAGGCCCAGCTGCAGTGAATACCTCTTGTGAATCCGGGCCCAGGTATCGGCCAATGGCGAGCCACAACCTAGTGGTCCTAAGTTAGGCCCAGCTGAAGTGAATATCTCTTGTGAATCCGGGCCCAGGTATCGGCCAATGGCGAGCCACAACCTAGTGGTCCTAAGTTAGGCCCAGCTGAAGTTAATACCTCTTGTGAATCCGGGCCCAGGTATCGGCCAATGGCGAGCCACAATCTAGTGGTCTTAAGCTAGGCCCAGCTGAAGTTAATACCTCTTGTGAATCCGGGCCCAGGTATCGGCCAATGGCGTGCCACAACCTAGTGGTCCTAGGTTAGGCCCAGCTGAAGTTAATACCTCTTGTGAATCCGGGCCCAGGTATCGGCCAATGGCGTGCCACAACCTAGTGGTCCTAGGTTAGGCCCAGCTGAAGTGAATACCTCTTGTGAATCCTGGCCCAGGTATCGGCCAATGGTGTGCCACAACCTAGTGGTCCTAGGTTAGGCCCAGCTGAAGTGAATATATCTTGTGAATCCGGGCCCAGGTATCGGCCAATGGCGTGCCACAACCTAGTGGTCCTAGGTTAGGCCCAGCTGAAGTGAATACCTCTTGTGAATCCGGGCCCAGGTATCGGCCAATGGCGTGCCACAACCTAGTGCTCCTAGGTTAGGCCCAGCTGAAGTGAATACCTCTTGTGAATCCGGGCCCAGGTATCGGCCAATGGCGTGCCACAACCTAGTGGTCCTAGGTTAGGCCCAGCTGAAGTGAATACCTCTTGTGAATCCGGGCCCAGGTATCGGCCAATGGCGAGCCACAATCTAGTGGTCCTAGGTTAGGCCCAGCTGAAGTGAATACCTCTTGTGAATCCGGGCCCAGGTATCGGCCAATGGCGAGCCACAATCTAGTGGTCCTAGGTTAGGCCCAGCTGAAGTGAATACCTCTTGTGAATCCGGGCCCAGGTATCGGCCAATGGCGAGCCACAATCTAGTGGTCCTAGGTTAGGCCCAGCTGAAGTGAATATCTCTTGTGAATCCGGGCCCAGGTATCGGCCAATGGCGTGCCACAACCTAGTGGTCCTAGGTTAGGCCCAGCTGAAGTGAATATCTCTTGTGAATCCGGGCCCAGGTATCGGCCAATGGCGTGCCACAATCTAGTGGTCCTAGGTTAGGCCCAGCTGAAGTTAATACCTCTTGTGAATCCGGGCCCAGGTATCGGCCAATGGCGAGCCACAATCTAGTGGTCCTAGGTTAGGCCCAGCTGAAGTGAATACCTCTTGTGAATCCGGGCTCAGGTATCGGCCAATGGCGTGCCACAACCTAGTGGTCCTAAGCTAGGCCCAGCTGAAGTGAATATCTCTTGTGAATCCGGGCCCAGGTATCGGCCAATGGCGTGCCACAACCTAGTGGTCCTAAGTTAGGCCCAGCTGAAGTGAATACCTCTTGTGAATCCGGGCCCAGGTATCGGCCAATGGCGTGCCACAACCTAGTGGTCCTAAGTTAGGCCCAGCTGAAGTGAATACCTCTTGTGAATCCGGGCCCAGGTATCCAACCAACCAAAGGACGTGTTTCAAGTATATGGTAAGAATAGAGCAGTAGACAATTTAGTTGGTGCTTTGAACACAGGTAAGCACGGGAGTGATGAGACCCATTGGGGCAACTTCGTCCCCCAATTAACTAATCAATCGAAAATGGAAAATCTGACCTACCTGTTTTTCCTACGATTATTGTTTCAAAAACAAAAACCTCTACGAATATAAAATGCCGACAATTTTTTGTTATTAGATTGAAGGAAATGAATTAAAATTTTAACTGTACCATATAAGGTCCCAATTCACCAACTTCGTTAAGCTCCGATTTAGTAGGCTCGGTTAGGTAACCATTCAAATGCCCGGCAGTCGCCATGTTTGCTCGTAGAGGATCTCGGATTACCGGCTAGTTGAGTTGTAAAGGTTGGTGGCCGTAGAAATAGGTACGATATGCGGCCATTGCAGTTACATTTCTGATCTTTTATTTTTGTTTTAAGTTGCTCAACCGACTTGAAAGCTACTAAATAATCACGTCGGCATGAGATTGAGAAGGCAGTGGACTGCAGGTGTGTTTACATCCGCTCTGTTTACAACCGGTGCATTAGGAACAACTAAACGTTCTAAACTTAGTCTCGTCTAGAGAGAGAGAGAGAGAGAGAGTGTTTACAAGGCAGTGCGTTTGTCTCATTGAACTGCAGTGGTGTTGTTCTAATAATAGCCACTCTCTGCATCAAGTCCGCCTGCCAACTGAGCCGGTAACTAGACACCACTGGACATCGTCTCGATTACCCTTCTCAGTGTGGAAACAACCTTACTGATCAGTTCGCTGACTCGTGACCAACCAGCGATCGGTATTTGAAGATCGGGGGTCGCTGATTGGCCACGAGTTACTCGTTTGTGACGAAAGCAGCTGTCGACTACCAGAGTGACAGACGTCGACAAGCGCCAATCCGACCAATGAGAGAGAAGCAACGTGGACGCTACTATAATCGCTAAACGTAAACCGGCCAAGGTGGTTCACTCACTCACTCACTCACTCACACAGACAATACAACGGGAATGCCGTAACTTATGTTTTTCCGCTCTTTGTTTCCAATTAACATTTCTACGCCTACATGTTGTCATACTCATTTACATGCAGTATCGCGCCCAAACCCATTTCCCGCCCAATTGCCCAGCGAGAGATGTGCCGGGCTGCAATACACATTCCGCACTCTCACTGATGGCGCCACACAGCTCTGTAGATACTACGAGGTGCTGTGAAGACAAGGGATGCATGAACCACACAGCAAGCTACTACCCCCAACGTAACTAGTCTTATACCGACCTCGGATCCTTATCTACCACCCCTTTCGTACACGCTGTTTCAATGATTATCAACAGATTCCAGGCGCTCTTCCGCATAGTAGCGTGCACAACCCTCATTAGCATTTCCGCAGGAATAAATGGACCATTTTCGAGTAGATGGTAGAAAGTAAAAAAATAAGGTTGGTACCGTGGGGTGGGGTTGGGGCAACTTTACTGCGGGTTTATATGAGATTTCTCGCAAAGACAAGGGATACAGAACATATTCGGGCACCAAACTTATCTGGAAGTAACACCACGAATAGCGGTTACCAAGAAGCACAGAACTAGTATAGTAAATAATATGAGGAGAAATGTTGAGCAGCGTCTGCCAACAAACACAGCTAAAAGTTACTAGAATAAAAACCAGTCCACGTCGGATCGTCTGGTCGGCGTTATTCCCAGTAAGAGCTCCTGCTGAAGGGGGCTCTGCGCACCAGCGTCATCTGATTCGGGTTATTATTGGTTGGTTTACGAGGTACTCAAAACGAGGTAGTAAAAAAAATCGCATGTAATTTTGAAATTATATTTTAAGAATGCTACTCGAAATCGAAAATCGTAGTCTATACAGGGGACAGTTGGTTGAACTCGTCGCGCGACCACCCGACCGATGCTTTCGTCAGAGGCGAGGAGCTCGTAGCCAATCAGCGAACCACCCGAGACAAACCCCCGCAATAGCGATCGCTGATTGGCTACGAGTGGGGGTGTGTTCCTCGCCCGTGACGAAAGCATGAGAAAGGTTGCTGTGCGGCTATGCAGACTATGATAACTATATCAAAATATATCACACTCAGTAGGGTAGCTATTTTGGTTATTAAATCTATAATCAGTAATACAAATGCAATAGAAATAACAACCATACTGTATATAATATAAGATACATTTAGCATTCAGTACGTAGGGTTTACCAACGGTCATAGTCCGCTGTAGACTAAGGTTTTCGATTTCGTCTAACATTCTTTACAAAAAAAATGAACATTTTGAGCGGTTTTGAAAGTGAGACTATACCCTAATCTTTCTATTTTACTAGTATACCCTAGTACTGAGTGGCGATATTGAGCATATAAAGCCCGCTATATTGCATCACACCCTCCACAAGTGACGTCATCGATGCGTCTATATCGACGACGGTGATAAAAGCTTTGATTCCGCCAGATGAAGTTGAAAGTCAATAGAGTAAATATTCGTCTCGCTGGCAGACTTGTTTATTGCCGGCCTGTGTATGCGAGGAGCAACATAGCACGCCAGTAGAGGCACTTCCCCCACCCCCCCCATAGCACGTGATATGTAGCCTACACGCCAGTAGAGGCACTTGCCCCCCCCCCCCCCCCTCCCACCCATACCATAGAGACACTTAACCCCCTTTGGCTGCGACTTAGTGGCTAATAATATGTTGCTTTTAATTTAACGTTTTTTTTTTTTTTTATCTTATAAGAGTACAATTAAGAAATAATGTAGTAATTGATTTAATCGGTGCTAAGATTAGGTTCAGTTCTAGTGTTAGATGCATTAGTACACATGCACTCTCATTCCAAAACGTCATCCTGAAGTCCTCTGATCCTCAAGGGTACCCGTGTGACCTGTGGGGGGGGGGGGGGGGGGGGGTAGCTACTGCAGCTTGTACATGTTGTTGACCACTTTCAATTACGTCGCCGACGTTTAGATTCGATCAAATGAGACAATGTGATATATTAGTGAAATTGTCTTATTTTATCCGGAACACTATTCATTTTGCATCCTTTTTGATAAAATCTGTAGACCTTCATAAAAACTGAACCTGTATGATTCCAAATTTTCGGTATTGCCTGGAATTTAAAAGATACGAACAAAAAACTGAGATTCTCTCTATTATTTTAAATGATGTTATATTATGTTTTGCACACGATACCTCTTTTTGGATCATTCAATACAACTAGAGATACGTTTTATTTAGCTTAATCTGTGAACAAGTATTTTTAAAACGCTAAAAAATGCTAATTACAAAAAGGTATTCCCATTTCTATTGAGATAGTTAAGAATTGCACTCTAACCCTTTAAGATTTATTACAAGTGAATTGATTTTAAATATCTGCACATCATTTTATATTAAAAGTTTATAGAACCCCCCTCATATTCAAAGTCTTGATGCAAAGAAAAAATGTGTGCTACAAAGTACTAAATTAAAAATAATTAGTGCTCAATTTAGAGAAAAGAAAATTAATGCTAAAAAGCCATATCTCTAAATATAGCTGATCGTGGCAGAGGAAGTGCAACAAGTGTACAGTGTACAGTATATCTACAGTGTACAGTATCTAGACGTGAAGGAAGTGCGGCACACGTGTTGTACTTCTAGCCCACCTAGGACGTACAGTGTACAGTATCTAGACGTGAAGGAAGTGCGGCACACGTGTTGTACTTCTAGCCCACCTAGGACGTACAGTGTACAGTGTACAGTATCTAGACGTGAAGGAAGTGCGGCACACGTGCTGTACTTCTAGCCCACCTAGGACGTACAGTGTACAGTATCTAGACGTGAAGGAAGTGCGGCACACGTGTTGTACTTCTAGCCCACCTAGGACGTACAGTGTACAGTATCTAGACGTGAAGGAAGTGCGGCACACGTGTTGTACTTCTAGCCCACCTAGGACGTACAGTGTACAGTGTACAGTATCTAGACGTGAAGGAAGTGCGGCACACGTGCTGTACTTCTAGCCCACCTAGGACGTACAGTGTACAGTGTACAGTATCTAGACGTGAAGGAAGTGCGGCACACGTGCTGTACTTCTAGCCCACCTAGGACGTACAGTGTACAGTGTACAGTATCTAGACGTGAAGGAAGTGCGGCACACGTGTTGTACTTCTAGCCCACCTAGGACGTACAGTGTACAGTGTACAGTATCTAGACGTGAAGGAAGTGCGGCACACGTGCTGTACTTCTAGCCCACCTAGGACGTACAGTGTACAGCGTACAGTATCTAGACGGGAAGGAAGTGAGGCACACGTGTTGTACTTCTAGCCCACCTAGGACGTACAGTGTACAGTATCTAGACGGGAAGGAAGTGAGGCACACGTGTTGTACTTCTAGCCCACCTAGGACGTACAGTGTACAGTGTACAGTATCTAGACGTGAGGAAGTGAGGCACACGTGTTGTACTTCTAGCCCACCTAGGACGTACAGTGTACAGTGTACAGTATCTAGACGGGAAGGAAGTGAGGCACACGTGCTGTACTTCTAGCCCACCTAGGACGTACAGTGTACAGTGTACAGTATCTAGACGGGAAGGAAGTGAGGCACACGTGCTGTACTTCTAGCCCACCTAGGACGTACAGTGTACAGTGTACAGTATCTAGACGGGAAGGAAGTGAGGCACACGTGTTGTACTTCTAGCCCACCTAGGACGTACAGTGTACAGTGTACAGTATCTAGACGGGAAGGAATTAAGGCACACGTGTTGTACTTCTAGCCCACCTAGGACGTACAGTGTACAGTATCTAGACGTGAAGGAAGTGCGGCACACGTGCTGTACTTCTAGCCCACCTAGGACGTACAGTGTACAGTGTACAGTATCTAGACGGGAAGGAAGTGAGGCACACGTGTTGTACTTCTAGCCCACCTAGGACGTACAGTACAGTGTCTAGACGTGAAGGAAGTGCGGCACACGTGTTGTACTTCTAGCCCACCTAGGACGTACAGTGTACAGTGTACACTATCTAGACGTGAGGAAGTGCGGCACACGTGCTGTACTTCTAGCCCACCTAGGACGTACAGTGTACAGTGTACAGTATCTAGACGGGAAGGAAGTGCGGCACACGTGTTGTACTTCTAGCCCACCTAGGACGTACAGTGTACAGTGTACAGTATCTAGACGTGAGGAAGTGCGGCACACGTGCTGTACTTCTAGCCCACCTAGGACGTACAGTGTACAGTGTACAGTATCTAGACGGGAAGGAAGTGCGGCACACGTGTTGTACTTCTAGCCCACCTAGGACGACCAAAGAGTTTATCAATCTCTCCGTGATGAGTTATTACCCAGCAGACCTTGGGACGGTTTATCCCATCAAATCACGATTGGCGGTTCTCCTGTGGAAATATATTCCGAATCGTAATCGCTTAAAGCCGTGGGAACATAAACATATACCGGACTCTCTCTGTCCATCGCTCAAGGTTGCCTAGCGGCCCGTAGCCTACTCCTGGCGACATGCCACGGGACATATGAGTGACGTATGGAGAGGCAACATCCCAGCGATGATTATTGTTTCCAATGAATACCTAGCGCCCTAGCGGTGGATATTCCTTAGCGATGAAGACTAGCGATGATTATTGTGTCCAGTGAATACTTAGCGCCCTAGCGGTGGATATCATTTAGCTATGAAGACTAGCGATGATTATTGTGTCCAGTGAATACTTAGCGCCCTAGCGGTGGATATCATTTAGCTATGAAGACTAGCGATGATTATTGTGTCCAGTGAATACTTAGCGCCCTAGCGGTGGATATCATTTAGCTATGAAGACTAGCGATGATTATTGTGTCCAGTGAATACCTAGCGCCCTAGCGGTGGATATCATTTAGCGATGAAGACTAGCGATGATTATTGTGTCCAGTGAATACCTAGCGTCCTAGCGGTGGATATCATTTAGCTATGAAGACTAGCGATGATTATTGTGTCCAGTGAATACCTAGCGCCCTAGCGGTGGATATCATTTAGCGATGAAGACTATCGATGATTATTGTGTCCAGTGAATACCTAGCGCCCTAGCGGTGGATATCATTTAGCGATGAAGACCAGCGATGATTATTGTGTCCAGTGAATACCTAGCGCCCTAGCGGTGGATATCATTTAGCGATGAAGACTATCGATGATTATTGTGTCCAGTGAATACCTAGCGCCCTAGCGGTGGATATCATTTAGCGATGAAGACTAGCGATGATTATTGTGTCCAGTGAATACCTAGCGCCCTAGCGGTGGATATCATTTAGCGATGAAGACTATCGATGATTATTGTGTCCAGTGAATACCTAGCGCCCTAGCGGTGGATATCATTTAGCTATGAAGACTAGCGATGATTATTGTGTCCAGTGAATACCTAGCGCCCTAGCGGTGGATATCATTTAGCGATGAAGACCAGCGATGATTATTGTGTCCAGTGAATACCTAGCGCCCTAGCGGTGGATATCATTTAGCGATGAAGACTAGCGATGATTATTGTGTCCAGTGAATACCTAGCGCCCTAGCGGTGGATATCATTTAGCTATGAAGACTAGCGATGATTATTGTGTCCAGTGAATACCTAGCGCCCTAGCGGTGGATATCATTTAGCGATGAAGACTATCGATGATTATTGTGTCCAGTGAATACCTAGCGCCCTAGCGGTGGATATCATTTAGCGATGAAGACTAGCGATGATTATTGTGTCCAGTGAATACCTAGCGCCCTAGCGGTGGATATCATTTAGCGATGAAGACTAGCGATGATTATTGTGTCCAGTGAATACCTAGCGCCCTAGCGGTGGATATCATTTAGCGATGAAGACTATCGATGATTATTGTGTCCAGTGAATACCTAGCGCCCTAGCGGTGGATATCATTTAGCGATGAAGACCAGCGATGATTATTGTGTCCAGTGAATACCTAGCGCCCTAGCGGTGGATATCATTTAGCGATGAAGACTAGCGATGATTATTGTGTCCAGTGAATACCTAGCGCCCTAGCGGTGGATATCATTTAGCTATGAAGACTAGCGATGATTATTGTGTCCAGTGAATACCTAGCGCCCTAGCGGTGGATATCATTTAGCGATGAAGACTATCGATGATTATTGTGTCCAGTGAATACCAAGCGCCCTAGCGGTGGATATCATTTAGCGATGAAGACTAGCGATGATTATTGTGTCCAGTGAATACCTAGCGCCCTAGCGGTGGATATCATTTAGCGATGAAGACTAGCGATGATTATTGTGTCCAGTGAATACCTAGCGCCCTAGCGGTGGATATCATTTAGGGTCATTCCATGGAAGTTCAACCAATGTAGGTTGCCGACTTATTTATGATATTTTTCGTAGTTGGATCATTGATAACTACTTACTTGCAGATAGTAACACAATTATTTTTTATTGTTTTCGGATGAACGGTTTAGAAGTTACGGGCCTTGAAAGGTCAGTCCGCGTCGCGAAAATGGCAAATGTAAGGGTTTGCGTTTAATTGTGCCACACCTAAAGGGGTGAAGCTTTTGGTTTGATGTTTTTTTTCTAGGATCATAATTGAATAGTTCTACTAGAATATGTTTTCAGAAATTTGATACTTAACATGCAAGTAGTCCAAACTGAAGGTCAAAGTCATCATATTAATTTGTGTTTTTGCACATTTGGGGGTGTAATAACTCTGAGGGGATTGAAGATAACCATCCAATTCTTTTTGCATAATATACTCTTTAGCCTTGTGTAATAGGGAAAAAAATACTTTTTTGTTTTTCTGTACCCTCCATACCCAAAAATATTCCCAAAATGTAGCAAAAGTCAAATCTTGACATTTTCAAGGTCAAGTTATAGAAAAGGGGTAACTTTAAAAAAATTTAAAATTTGGTGTTTTGTTTAACTATCTGCAAAGAAAAAAACTGCCAAATATTTGTGTTACTCAATCTGGTTTAGGAGTTACAGCCCCTCTAAAAAGGAAGTAATTTGCCCACTTTACCAGTAGGCGTACTGTGTGATTCCAAATATAAAACACTATTTAGGCCAATATTTTACCAAATTACCTTTAAAAATAAATAAACATGTCTTTTCCATGTCCCGAAAATCCAGTTTACGGAGGTGGAAAAAGGGGGTGTTTTTTTGTGAGGACACCAATATCTCAAAAACCGAAGATGTTACAGACGTGAAAATTGGTGGTTAGATTCTCTTTCAAAAATAAAGGAATAGTACATGTTTTACCATTTTCCTAACATCCTGTTAAGAAGGATTTCATTACGTTTTGATCAAGCCAGACAAAATACAATAACATTTCAATTATTGGATTAAATTTAATCCAAACGAAATAAATGTTGCAAATATTTTGTTTCGTTTCCTGTAGCCCCCAATAAAATCTACCCACAATTTCAATTTTAAAAGTTGCCTAAAATATATGAACAGAAACCCTAAAATTCTCAAGCTGTTTGAGCTCCCAGTCCCGCGCGTCCTTCACTCATTTTATCTTATTTTGTTTTCTACACTAGAAATAATGCCATAAAACTAGATCATACGATGCCATCCCGACTCTACCGAGACGGGGCGTCGCCTGTGATCTAGGCGAGACAGCATAGGCCTGCATCAGTTTAGCTGCCGAACAAGCACAGACAAGCATGATATTCGCACGCTATTTGGACGCAAGGAACGAAGCCACTTGGACAAACAATAAACAGGAACTCGGGACGTCTATTTCGAGTGTTCCAAGTGGTGTCTGCCCTCGAGAAGGCTGTGGGATGTGGCTGCCTCGAACAAGGCTGTGCATTGCATAATGTTGTACGCGACAGACGCATGTCTAGAGATACGTGTTTGTTTTTTTATTTATTTATTTATTTATTTATTTATTAAGTTTCAGGTTTGGATACTAAAGCGGTGAACATGTATTTTTGAAAACGCTAATTTTACAAAAATAAGGTGTTTCCATTCCTATTGAATTGCATATCATCAAAAACGACGCAAAATTAACGTGTTTAGTAATATCAAGAAACGCTGCACGATATTAGAGATGTGCTAAATGCCCGAATTCTGGAATCGTAAGATCTAAAAACCTCGAATAAAAAAGGTTGAAATATTTTTGTCGTTACGGGTAGTTAGAAATTGTAAATATTTTACAATACCAATAACAACAGTTATAATTAAAAAAAATTAAATTTAGTTTTTAGTTCATATGAACCCACAATTTGGGCATTTATCAATGTTTTATATTGTGCAGCGTTCTCAAGATACTATAAAAACGTTGACTTCGCGCGTTTGTTTACAGTGAGCGAGACTCGTTTTAAAGCAACAGGTAGTTGCATGACTCCATGCTGACGTACACGATCCGCCCACGCACCTTGCTCAGATGAATGGAACACACCTCACGCATGCATGCCGTGACATACTGCAGCGTTTAGACCTAATACCCCACGTGACCCGACCACGTGACCCGACCACGTGAGCCGACACTCGGCAACAAGTAATACTTGTTCTTGCTTCTACAGCGGAGAGAGAGGAAATATCCTTATATAATAAACTCTCCGCTGTGATTTATTCGTTACTTCTCTTCTTAGTTTCTTCGTTGAGATATAGGTGGGTGACAACTATTTTCACCGTCGCGATTACCTTCAAAGCATACAAATGATAGTATGTAGACACGCAATTGTTTTGGGTTTTAACTTTGAAGTTTTAGATACTAAATCGATGAACATGCATTTTTGAAAACGCTACAAAATGTTGATTTTACAACAAGTATAAGGTGTTCGCATTGCTATAGTAAATAACTGCATTCTAACCTGTTAACTAGTAACAGTTGAATTGATTATAGATATGTGTACATCATTTCCCATTAGAAGTTCAGGGAAACCCCTCATATTCAAGGTTTTGATGAAAAGAAAAACATATGCTACAAAACCTAGATTTAGAGGAAATGTACGCTAAGAAAACTTATTAAGCGAGCGTCTTCACTAGACTCTTAGGGCACTTCGTTCTGTTTTTTTTTTATGTCTGTCGATAGCGGTCGAACAAAAAGTCCGATCAACTTGAAATTCGAACCACCCACAAGCCTGGATGTGGATTGAGGGTGTATAGTTTTGAGGCAAAATCGTTCGAAAAGTTACAAAGTTACACCATAGTTACTGCAAATTTTTTTTCTGAAACAAAATGGCGTCAAAATGTGAGTTAGCCATATTTTTTATAGCTTTTTCCGGTTACTAATATGTTCATTTTATGGCGATCTGATAAATATTGGCAAAGTTACACAAAAGTTACTCGAAAATATATTTCTGAAACACAGTAACAGCAAAATGTGAGGTGGCTATGTTATAGTAAATGTTTGTCCAGTCACGAATATACTAATTTAAACGCAATCTGATACGTATTAGAGGCAGAAATTACATTTCAAATGCTGTCAATAACTGTTAGTAACGGTGGCGGACCGCGGCGAAAACACTAGACAGAATGAAAACGAAAGATCTTAGCAACGCACATTGCACTGGATTCAACAATATCGGGAAGTATAATAGCTATGGAAATTAGAAAAAATTCTGTAATGCGCATTCTCGAATTGTTGTTAATTGTTGTTTTTATTAGCTTTGAGGTCTTTCCGCCAGAACGTTCGTAGATATGGACGCGCTCGCTTATCAACGCGTCAAACAGAGCGTTTTTCTAGTCTCTAAAGATATGACAATTACAATATTAAAATGCAAACGAGTTGACAAGTGAAATACTTAGAACTGAAAGTAATCTGCACTCATCATAACATGTTGCAATGGAGCAATAAAGAGTGTAAATACAAGATAGAGATAACGTCAACGTGCCGCGCACTCATTGCTCTATCGCGCACTTGTTGCTCTATCGCGCACTTGTTGCTCTATCGCGCACTTGTTGCTCTACCGCGCACTTGTTGCTCTATCGCGCACTTGTTGCTCTACCGCGCACTTGTTGCTCTACCGCGCACTTGTTGCTCTACCGCGCACTCGTTGCTCTATCGCGCACTTGTTGCTCTATCGCGCACTTGTTGCTCTATCGCGCACTTGTTGCTCTATCTCGCACTTGTAGCTCTATCGCGCACTTGATGCTCTACCGCGCACTTGTAGCTCTATCGCGCACTTGTTGCTCTACCGCGCACTTGTTGCTCTATCGCGCACTTGTTGCTCTATCGCGTACTTGTAGCTCTATCGCGCACTTGTTGCTCTATCGCGCACTTGTAGCTCTATCGCGCACTTGTTGCTCTATCGCGCACTTGTTGCTCTATCGCGTACTTGTAGCTCTATCGCGCACTTGTTGCTCTATCGCGCACTTGTAGCTCTATCGCGCACTTGTAGCTCTATCGCGCACTTGTAGCTCTATCGCGCACTTGTTGCTCTATCGCGCACTTGTTGATAAGTTAGTGGATCCAGGGATGCTACCTTATGTGACGGGCAGGTTTCCTGCTTTGGTGATCCCGAGAGCTATGCCGGCAGAAGCGTATGCTTCTGGTAGGGCCACCCTAGCCGGACAGGCCGAGGTGGAGAAGCCAGACGACAGGCAGTCACGTCCTCACCTTTACGTCCTACTTGTCAGTTTCCTCCAACAACCCCCGACGTCATATGATCATAGTTGCCGAGTACGTCGTTTATCAACAAATAATAATAACAATAGTTTGAGTGAAGCCTGAACACAAGTGCCACATTCTCGTCCAAGTCGTTTTATATTAGCACAAGTGTGGGTTGCAGAACCATGACTTGGTGAGTTATCTGGTTCCTAACATCTACTTACATCTAACACAAGTGTGGGTTGCAGAACCATGACTTGGCGAGTTATCTGGTTCCTAACATCTACTTACATCTAACACAAGTGTGGGTTGCAGAACCATGACTTGGCGAGTTATCTGGTTCCTAACATCTACTTACATAATAATGTACGACAAGATTGGATACCTGGAAATTCGTAACAAAGCGGACGTGATCATTGAGGCTTGTATGTATACTCTACAAGGCGGACGTGATCATTGAGGCTTGTATGTATACTCTACAAGGCGGACGTGATCATTGAGGCTTGTATGTATGTATACTCTACAAGGCGGACGTGATCATTGAGGCTTGTATGTATGTATACTCTACAAGGCGGACGTGATCATTGAGGCTTGTATGTATACTCTACAAGGCGGACGTGATCATTGAGGCTTGTATGTATACTCTACAAGGCGGACGTGATCTTTGAGGCTTGTATGTATACTCTACAAGGCGGACGTGATCATTGAGGCTTGTATGTATACTCTACAAGGCGGACGTGATCTTTGAGGCTTGTATGTATACTCTTCAAGGCGGACGTGATCATTGAGGCTTGTATGTATACTCTACAAGGCGGACGTGATCATTGAGGCTTGTATGTATACTCTACAAGGCGGACGTGATCATTGAGGCTTGTATGTATACTCTACAAGGCGGACGTGATCATTGAGGCTTGTATGTATACTCTACAAGGCGGACGTGATCATTGAGGATTGTATGTATACTCTACAAGGCGGACGTGATCATTGAGGCTTGTATGTATACTCTACAAGGCGGACGTGATCATTGAGGCTTGTATGTATACTCTACAAGGCGGACGTGATCATTGAGGCTTGTATGTATACTCTACAAGGCGGACGTGATCATTGAGGCTTGTATGTATACTCTACAAGGCGGACGTGATCATTGAGGCTTGTATGTATACTCTACAAGGCGGACGTGATCATTGAGGCTTGTATGTATACTCTACAAGGCGGACGTGATCATTGAGGCTTGTATGTATACTCTACAAGGCGGACGTGATCATTGAGGCTTGTATGTATACTCTACAAGGCGGACGTGATCATTGAGGCTTGTATGTATACTCTACAAGGCGGACGTGATCATTGAGGCTTGTATGTATACTCTACAAGGCGGACGTGATCATTGAGGCTTGTATGTATACTCTACAAGGCGGACGTGATCATTGAGGCTTGTATGTATACTCTACAAGGCGGACGTGATCATTGAGGCTTGTATGTATACTCTACAAGGCGGACGTGATCATTGAGGCTTGTATGTATACTCTACAAGGCGGACGTGATCATTGAGGCTTGTATGTATACTCTACAAGGCGGACGTGATCATTGAGGCTTGTAGTATACTCTACAAGGCGGACGTGATCATTGAGGCTTGTATGTATACTCTACAAGGCGGACGTGATCATTGAGGCTTGTATGTATACTCTACAAGGCGGACGTGATCATTGAGGCTTGTAGTATACTCTACAAGGCGGACGTGATCATTGAGGCTTGTATGTATACTCTACAAGGCGGACGTGATCATTGAGGCTTGTATGTATACTCTACAAGGCGGACGTGATCATTGAGGCTTGTATGTATACTCTACAAGGCGGACGTGATCATTGAGGCTTGTATGTATACTCTACAAGGCGGACGTGATCATTGAGGCTTGTATGTATACTCTACAAGGCGGACGTGATCATTGAGGCTTGTATGTATACTCTACAAGGCGGACGTGATCATTGAGGCTTGTAGTATACTCTACAAGGCGGACGTGATCATTGAGGCTTGTATGTATACTCTACAAGGCGGACGTGATCATTGAGGCTTGTATGTATACTCTACAAGGCGGAGGACCCCCTTTACGAATGTGTGAAAGAACGCCAGGAATCTATTGATTTACGTTGCAACAGCGTGCATGAAAGGGACGATATAGAAGGTGACTGTTATATACAAGTGTGCATCGTGCGGGGACGGAAATAACTGCGAGTTGTATTGTATTGCAGGCGAGCAGGTCATGCAGTCTGTTGAAGACTTGGCAGACATTACTGCCAGATGGGTGACTGTATTTGTGTACCGAGGACCGAGGTGCAGTGTAGTGTTAGTACGAGGCAGGCAGGCAGACAGGCAGACAGACAGACAGACAGGCAGGCAGGCAGACAGATGGGTGACTGTGCAGTGTAGTGTTAGTACGAGGCTTGGCTGCCATGCCAGCCAGCTAACAAGGAAGAAATCAAGTAATGCCCGTAGTATTATAATAGTTAGTTGTTTTTAAATTACAACTTTTACCGTTTGTGTACTGTGTTTATGAAACATATTTCGCAATATTAAAAACGGTACTTTGAAAACCAGAAATATTTATGGAACAAATCACTGTTCATACAAGAGAGAGCACTAGAATCCCTTGAAGATAACATAATATATATTATTTCTTGCAAGATCTTGGAAAAATTGCATACAAACAAATCATGTTGGCTGCATGATAGAAACCTTGACTGGGGTAGATTAGATACAATAAGCTGATAACTTTTACACGCACGTTGAGTCGTTGACTTCTGTACCGGACGGTCGAGGAGGAAGTGATGGATATAATAACACAACAATGCAAATAGCTGATCAATCAAGTCATAACCGCAGACATGTTAGCTGTATCCGCGTTACACCTCCTTCGCATACATAGACAGGCAGGCAGGCAGACAGGCAGGCAGGCAGGCAGGCAGGCAGGCAGGCAGGCAGGCAGGCAGGCAGGCAGGCAGGCAGGCAGGCAGGCAGGCAGGCAGGCAGGCAGGCAGGCAGGCAGGCAGGCAGGCAGGCAGGCAGGCAGGCAGGCAGGCAGGCAGGCAGGCAGGCAAAGAGTACACCATGCCCGATTGACTAACGCAATAATTCTTCTAGCTAGTATAAAGTCAACTTCAAGAATTTACATATTTAATTATTCGAGTTAAAAAATTATGAACGTATTGTTCGTTATTAAGTACACACTTAACAACTAGGTCATGTAGCTTGATACTCTCGTACGACAGGCAGAGCTACCCTGGAGGCCCAAAAGGGGGTTACACTTGTCGCTTCACGTCTCTATATTGCAATCATCTCATCAGCGAGACGATGAGTGGTGACAGATGAAGGTGAAGGACAGTTACTAAAAAACATGCTTTATACGGGATTCGAACCCACGTCCCTGGATACCGCACGCTTAGGACCTGCGCCCCACCGCAGAGTCTAAAGGCCTACCCACAATTGTCGGTATCGGGATTGCAGTCGCAATCCGGGAATCGTGAAAAAGTTTACTTATACGTGGTTCTTATGGCGCTGTTCACAACACAATTGCAATGTCGTAACGATTTAGCTAGAGAAAATGTGCGATTACAATTTTGATCCCAATTACAATCACAATGCTGACAATTGTGGTTGGGCCTTTACATGTTATACCAATATTTCTCGCTGGTATTCAACTTGTTGCTGAATTCGTTCTGTGCAAATTCCCATGAGATAAAACATGAAACGAACGCTATAGACTGAGCTACGTCGTCGTCGGGTCGACGCCTCGTGACGTCACGAGTATGACTCAGCTCTAATTCGACGACGCAGCCGAGTGAGATTAGCGTCGATGTAGAAGTTCCTTGTTTGTTGTTGGTCGGCAACGAGGAAGTATGATCCACCCACCCAACACTTGGCTGGTCGTCGCGCTGAGCCTTGTTTGTTGTTGGTCGGCAGCGAGGAAGTATGATCCATCCACCCAACACTTGGCTGGTCGTCGCGCTGAGCCTTGTTTGTTGTTGGTCGGCAGCGAGGAAGTATGATCCATCCACCCAACACTTGGCTGGTCGTCGCGCTGAGCCTTGTTTGTTGTTGGTCGGCAACGAGGAAGTATGATCCATCCACCCAACACTTGGCTGGTCGTCGCGCTGAGCCTTGTTTGTTGTTGGTCGGCAGCGAGGAAGTATGATCCACCCACCCAACACTTGGCTGGTCGTCGCGCTGAGCCTTGTTTGTTGTTGGTCGGCAACGAGGAAGTATGATCCATCCACCCAACACTTGGCTGGTCGTCGCGCTGAGCCTTGTTTGTTGTTGGTCGGCAGCGAGGAAGTATGATCCACCCACCCAACACTTGGCTGGTCGTCGCGCTGAGCCTTGTTTGTTGTTGGTCGGCAACGAGGAAGTACGATCCACCCACCCAACACTTGGCTGGTCGTCGCGCTGAGCCTTGTTTGTTGTTGGTCGGCAACGAGGAAGTATGATCCACCCACCCACCCAACACTTGGCTGGTCGTCGCGCTGAGCCTCGTCGTACAACATCTTCGGTAATGCTTCCGTCACGGGTGGATGCGCGGCAGCCAACCAGCGGCAGTGGCTAATTCAAATACCTGCTCGGGTTGGCCGAGACCGTAAACACGTCATCGATTGATGACGAAAGCATTACCGAAGTTGTTGTAAGAGAACCAACTATACCAAGCAACGAGGCCAGCTTGTGGCGTTTATGCGCGACTTTTGTTTTTATATGAGGTTTATGTTTACATGTCTTGGCCAACTATTTAGTTATACCCGCAATATCGTGTACTACCCACCCTGGGTTGACATCGTGCCTAACTCTTGCATTGAGACCACAACAACCATGTGAATGCTGACGTCATAGATGACTGAGCTAGAGCCAATCAGCGTGCGGCTTTTTTAAATACTGCAACATGGTTGGCCAATAAATGTCACATTCATCTATGACGTCAGAGTGCACAAGGTCTAGGGCTGCCAACCATCCCGTATTTTGCGGGACTATCCCGTATTTTCACGGTTTTGGCACATCTCGTATTGAAGTTGTACGGGATTCCTATAAAATCCCGTAAATTTGGTATTTAAGTTTGTCACACATTTTTTCTCCGTTTTTACATTTGCGCATGCCCCATGCCTTGAGTTGTAGAGTGCTTGCTGTCTAAATCATTGCGGGCTTCGCAGCCCCAAGCAGACGCTTGTAAATCACAATATGGCAACATAGCCAGGGTAGAACGCATTTATAGAACATGTTTTCTCCCTCATGAACAATAAGTGGACTGATGTTAGAAACCGTTGTTCCGTGGACCTTATTAAAAGTTAACTTCAAATTGCAATTAAGCTCAACCACATGCAATGCCGAGAATTCTCTCGACTTGTAAAATGAGACAAGAAGCTGCTGCAGAAGGCTCGCTCAGTGGAGAAGTACGACCATCAAAACTAAAGGTAAGAAATGTGGGTACACTTTTGTACCCCGAACCCCCCCCCCCCCCCCCCCCTCCTCCGCTGCCGCCGCCAAAATAGAGATCCCGTAATTTTATTTTTCAAAGTTGGCCACCCTTACAAGGTCGTGCTATGGAGCGACTTTATGAGTTCGCAATATAGTCTAAATGGGGTACCCGTAAAGTCGACCTGCAGAAACTCAGCTAAAGGCCTCGGAAAGTCAGCTAGACGTGTAGATACGGAAAGTCAACCTGCAGAAACTCAACAGTAGATGTCCCCCTAACCGGTGTACTGAGCGAACGCAGAATGTCAACTGGCAGAAACTCATCTACACGGAAGTAAAAGGAAGCCGCTATCTATCTCTGGTGCAGAAACTCGTACAGTAGGCGCGATACCTTTGGCAGTAAAGGCGATAAGATAACGCGCTATCAGTACACGGGTTAGGGGGTCATCCACTGTTGGGTTATACCTTTGGCGGTAAAGGCGATAAGATAACGCGCTATCAATACACCGGTTAGGGGGTTATCTACTGTCGAGTTTCTGCAGGTCGACTTTACGGGTACCCGTGTACTGATAGCAAGTTATCTTTTCGCCTTTACCGCCACAAAGATATCGCGCCTACTGTTGGGTTTCTGCACCAGAGAAATGGAAGGGGGGGATATCTTGAGTTTCCGTGCTTTCAGTCGACTTTCCGTCTAGCTGAGTTTCTGCAGGTGGACATTCTGCGTTCCCGTCCAAATGTATATCACTGCAAATTTTGTTTCGAATGATGACTTGACGCCAGGTGAAGGATCTACTGGGTAAGTACAGCTTAGTATGTCGGGCCAATGACTCTAACTGGAAGAACCTAATCCCATTAATCCGCAATCAGGATGGGCGTGTTCGGAAACCCGACCGGATGGATGGGGTGTGAGTGTCGCGTACGAAACCCGACACTAAACGATCATCCTCGCCGTGGATATATGGTAATTGCTCCCCTTGTATTCGTCACGTGGCTGGGCGCTTTGGCGATCCCGAGAGCTATGGCGGTAGAAGCGTATGCTTCTGACTGATAGGGCCACTCTAACCGGACAGGTGAGGGGGAGAAGCCAGACGAATGGCAGTCCACGTCCTCTTCCACCCCCCTACGTTCTACTTGTCCCTTTCCTCCAAACACCCTCCGACGTCATGATCACAGTTGTCGAGAACGTCGTTAAACAACAATACAAAAATAATAAGATATATCATAAAACATAACCTTTTTTCTAAGTTATCAGCACTAAAACTATTCTTCCTTCTTATCGCTATTTCTCTCTCTTCCTTATTTCATTCTTTCCTCCTTCTATTCGTCTGTTCTTCCCGCGGAACTCCCGATTCTGGCCTAGGGTGGTTTGAAAGGGTATTCAAGAGACTGTCAGACAGGCGGTCTACTTGGTATGCCCGCCACAGCACTCGTACCATGTCCGCTCTATCTCAGCCTAGCAAGTCGTGCGAGCGTTCACAGGAACCACAAACATATTACCCGAAAAGAAGTTTAATTAAAAACGAACGAGACACTATTAGAGAAGATTAGATTACGCTTAGTGGTTAGTGCGCCTCTCAGGTCCCTGAATGTGCGGTAGCGGATATGGTCTTCTCTCTTCTATCGACAGCTCAAACGGTTTTGGTCTCCAATATGGCCGGATTGTGACGTCACGTGAATAAAGATGTGCGAGAACGAGATCGAAAAGAAAACAAGAACCCAAACTTTTGTGCCCGACCAATTTAACGATGTTTTTTTAAATTTTCTTGAAACCACACAACACACTATTAACTTGAGAACGCTTCAAGATATTGGTGAACTGAATTCAAACACAGAATTGCTAAACAATTCATTTTCAAATTTTCAAATAAATATACTGTTATTCGTTTTATAATATTGGTATTCGTTGTTCAATAATTAATTGATAAATTAACTTTTTACTTTTAAATTCATGGTTTAGAGATAATACAGAACCAAATCACTGGTATGAATCATTTTTTCAATATACTGAAACACGTTCAAGACATACCAATCTTACGAAGGGTCGTGTGTGGGCTCGAACCTGCGCCTTCGGCTCGTCCGACACCGCAAGCTGCACCGAGGCCGATAAAAAGTGTTGACAGTACGCAGTCTTATTATTTAAAATGGGGTCCAGTTGCAGTGGTCGTTTTACAGCGGTGGAGATATGTCGGGCGGGCACAATGGGCGTTGATTTCAACGCCCGGGGCGCCATGTTTCAGCGAGCAGTATTCAATCACAGTCCCAGGGCTAATTGCCTGAGCAGGAGATAATTGCATAATTATGAAGAAGTGGATTAGGAAGGAGCGGTGGCACAAAGTGCAAGAACAAGATCGAACAAATTGAAATCTTATATCAGAGCCCAAGGCTGATACGAGTTGTTGACAAAGGCAGAATGAATTATATTTCGAGGAACAGGTCAGGAACAACAAAATTTTGAAATCTGTGTCAATACCGTAAGCGTCCAACGCTTTTTTGTTAGGCGAAAATGTATGGGAACTTGTCAGGAAATAGGTTTATACCATGAGTTGACAATATTCGGTCGCCTACTCGCCCGAACGAGTACAGAAGCTTAAAACACAGAAATACAGTGTTCTATTCTAAAATATTAACAAAATAAAAATAGAAACTCGAAAATATTGTATAAATGTAATATATTTCAAGCATATAAAATCACTGTACAACTTATGCACAGTTGAAAGATAGTTATAAAAGTGTTACAGTGATACTGATAATGCCAGTTACAAGAGTGTTTTTATAAATGATCCTTCCGAGTTCTTCTCTAGAATCTTTCCCAACCTCTTACGTTTGGCCGAGTCACCCTGGGGCAAATTCTAACCCGGGGCCAGACGGAGATTTTTTCAACTAACACAAAATCAAAGGGAGAGGGCCCTCCTTACGGGCCCCACGGTGTCATTGCCCGCCATGGATCACTAGCAACAATAACAAGTAGGCAGGCGGTTATGACAGGGGCGTGAGGCTGCATTGAAATGGGCACCAATAGTAAACACAAGACAATGGGACCGTCAACCCACACGACAACCTGTTGACAAAACTACTGTCTTGATTCAAACCAACAAACAACCAAACCCTGTCCTTCTAGTCCATGCATAGTTTTAAGAAGCAGCACGTGCTTAGCAACAAGTTTGAGGTAGGGCCAAACAATCATTTCGGCTTGGAAATACCCAACTCGTTACTATCATTTAGTTTCGTTCGCCTGTCTTACACCGGGTGTTACACGAGCTAAATGGCCAATGTAAAAATCTCCTCCACCAGCTGCACTATAGTGTAATTTTTAATTACATACGAACGCAATAAAAATATTTACACTGACACACTTTTTTTTTATTTGTTGTTTAACGACGTACTCGACAACTATGATCATATGACGTCGGGGGGTGATTGGAGGAGAGCGACAAGTAGGGCGTAAAGGGGAGGACGTGGACTGCCTTTCATCTGGCTTTACCACCTCGACTGTCCGGCTAGGGTGGCTCTACCAGAAGCATACGCTTTTGTCGGCATAGCTCTCAAAAGAAGTCCACGTCCTCCTCTTTCCCTTTTCTCCTCAGTCATGTCCTACTTGCCCCACATGACATGACGTCATATGACATGACGTGAGGTCCGTCGAGGGCGTGGTCACTCCACCTCCAACCAAGGCCGACGCCTGCAGCCCTCACAGGTCAAGTATTGACCTCGGGTCGCGTGACCTGACCCCCCCTGTCGGTAGTGGGAGTAGAGGTGTGTGATATGATATAGGTCCGGGCCGACGCTCTTGTTCCAATAAATAGCTCAGTTATTCAAATGTTGTTATTTATGTATTGTTGCAACACACTTTTCACAGTCAAATAAAAACATTTGTGAACGGAACAAAGACACATTCACAAGAAAGAGCTCTAAATTGACAACATATTTTGTTGTACTTTGTGATTGATCATTTTTAAGGATTTTACTGCAATTTTAACTGACATAAATCGGGCGTTGCCCAGGGTAGGTTGGCAAACAGCCTCTCATTCGTAGCAGATCATTTTGTATCTCCCCCACCAGCAAACATACGACTCACAACATGTTGCGTTGAGCCTGAGCCCCCTTGATTCAAGCACAGCCTCTCTGATGTAGATTGAGTGCTCTGAAGTCAAACAACTCGGCATCAATCAGTGTGACACCCAAACAGCAGCGGCCGTGGAAACCAAAGAGCTTAGCGACCAAGACTGCGGTTGGAATTCATAGTCGGCCCCTACACCTAGGGGCACCCATTGTTGCTATGGATTTGTTTTGTTTATGGGAAATAACATGCAAACAATTGTTACCTTGGTAACAATGGGCGCCCCTAGGTGTAGGGGCCGACTATGAATTCCAACCTGCGTGTGTAAGCCGCATGCGCTAATGGGATTGAACCCAACACTCTTATTATGATGGGATTACGCGTTTTCGCTACGCTAGAACCGTGAGGAATTGGATCCCACCCGGCGATGTGAGCCGACCAATGCGGCAACACGGCTCACTCGCGTTCATCTCACCAGAATGCGCTTCTCCATATTGACTACAGTAATTGTAAAAAATATATCAATGTTGGTGTGGAGCCAAAGTAGGAAAAAACCAGGGAAATAGTGAATTATTAGTTTCTGAGAGATAATCTAAAGGTGTACAGCAGGGTTGCGTGGTCTCCCCTTGACTATACGATAATAATGTCCAATGACTCATAGAGTCAAGGATTACACGTCGAAAATATTCATTGCATCAAAAATTTCGAAAGTTTTGGGGGAGAAAACTGCACACGCTCAAGCTGTAAAGCAAATAATGCAAACATAACAATTTGCACAGTATTTAAGAACTTAGATGTTAGAACCTCAATTTTTGCAGAGCAGCTTTACAGAAAAATTACGTTTTAGACATATGTTATTGGGGGTGTCATGCAAGAAAGAGATAACGGTAGTTTTGCAAATGTTGCAAATAGAGTTTAGTAAATTTAGTAGTAAGCTAATTGCAAAAATTGGTTACCGACCGTGACTAAGCACATACGGCAAGGGGAGAGATGTTTGCATGAGGTGTGTTCCATGAAGTGTTACTTTGGCTGGCTACAATAGTGTTATTGAAACAAAAGAACATTGAAAGAGCATTAAATTCTCTAAGGGACGACATTTTTTGGTATACCTTTTTTTTATTTCAATTTTCGATCACTTAAAAGCATTTTCAACCGACATACATTGAGGGTTCCGCATGCTAGGTGGCGGGCATGACGCCTCTCAATGTAACATACATTGAGGGTTCCGCGTGCTAGGTGGCGGCCATGACGCCTCTCAATGTAACATACATTGAGGGTTCCGCATGCTAGGTGGCGGCCATGACGCCTCTCAATGTAACATACATTGAGGGCTCCGCATGCTAGGTGGCGGGCATGACGCCTCTCAATGTAACATACATTGAGGGTTCCGCGTGCTAGGTGGCGGCCATGACGCCTCTCAATGTAACATACATTGAGGGTTCCGCGTGCTAGGTGGCGGCCATGACGCCTCTCAATGTAACATACATTGAGGGTTCCGCATGCTAGGTGGCGGCCATGACGCCTCTCAATGTAACATACATTGAGGGTTCCGCGTGCTAGGTGGCGGCCATGACGCCTCTCAATGTAACATACATTGAGGGTTCCGCATGCTAGGTGGCGGCCATGACGCCTCTCAATGTAACATACATTGAGGGTTCCGCGTGCTAGGTGGCGGCCATGACGCCTCTCAATGTAACATACATTGAGGGTTCCGCGTGCTAGGTGGCGGCCATGACGCCTCTCAATGTAACATACATTGAGGGTTCCGCGTGCTAGGTGGCGGCCATGACGCTTCTCAATGTAACATACATTGAGGGTTCCGCGTGCTAGGTGGCGGCCATGACGCCTCTCAATGTAACATACATTGAGGGTTCCGCGTGCTAGGTGGCGGCCATGACGCCTCTCAATGTAACATACATTGAGGGTTCCGCGTGCTAGGTGGCGGCCATGACGCCTCTCAATGTAACATACATTGAGGGTTCCGCGTGCTAGGTGGCGGCCATGACGCTTCTCAATGTAACATACATTGAGGGTTCCGCGTGCTAGGTGGCGGCCATGACGCCTCTCAATGTAACATACATTGAGGGTTCCGCGTGCTAGGTGGCGGCCATGACGCCTCTCAATGTAACATACATTGAGGGTTCCGCGTGCTAGGTGGCGGCCATGACGCTTCTCAATGTAACATACATTGAGGGTTCCGCGTGCTAGGTGGCGGCCATGACGCCTCTCAATGTAACATACATTGAGGGTTCCGCGTGCTAGGTGGCGGCCATGACGCCTCTCAATGTAACATACATTGAGGGTTCCGCGTGCTAGGTGGCGGCCATGACGCCTCTCAATGTAACATACATTGAGGGTTCCGCGTGCTAGGTGGCGGCCATGACGCCTCTCAATGTAACATACATTGAGGGTTCCGCGTGCTAGGTGGCGGCCATGACGCCTCTCAATGTAACATACATTGAGGGTTCCGCGTGCTAGGTGGCGGCCATGACGCCTCTCAATGTAACATACATTGAGGGTTCCGCGTGCTAGGTGGCGGCCATGACGCCTCTCAATGTAACATACATTGAGGGTTCCGCGTGCTAGGTGGCGGCCATGACGCCTCTCAATGTAACATACATTGAGGGTTCCGCGTGCTAGGTGGCGGCCATGACGCCTCTCAATGTAACATACATTGAGGGTTCCGCGTGCTAGGTGGCGGCCATGACGCCTCTCAATGTAACATACATTGAGGGTTCCGCGTGCTAGGTGGCGGCCATGACGCCTCTCAATGTAACATACATTGAGGGTTCCGCGTGCTAGGTGGCGGCCATGACGCCTCTCAATGTAACATACATTGAGGGTTCCGCGTGCTAGGTGGCGGCCATGACGCCTCTCAATGTAACATACATTGAGGGTTCCGCATGCTAGGTGGCGGCCATGACGCCTCTCAATGTAACATACATTGAGGGTTCCGCGTGCTAGGTGGCGGCCATGACGCCTCTCAATGTAACATACATTGAGGGTTCCGCGTGCTAGGTGGCGGCCATGACGCCTCTCAATGTAACATACATTGAGGGTTCCGCGTGCTAGGTGGCGGCCATGACGCCTCTCAATGTAACATACATTGAGGGTTCCGCGTGCTAGGTAGCGGCCATGACGCCTCTCAATGTAACATACATTGAGGGTTCCGCGTGCTAGGTGGCGGCCATGACGCCTCTCAATGTAACATACATTGAGGGTTCCGCGTGCTAGGTGGCGGCCATGACGCCTCTCAATGTAACATACATTGAGGGTTCCGCGTGCTAGGTGGCGGCCATGACGCCTCTCAATGTAACATACATTGAGGGTTCCGCATGCTAGGTGGCGGCCATGACGCCTCTCAATGTAACATACATTGAGGGTTCCGCGTGCTAGGTGGCGGGCATGACGCCTCTCAATGTAACATACATTGAGGGTTCCGCGTGCTAGGTGGCGGCCATGACGCCTCTCAATGTAACATACATTGAGGGTTCCGCGTGCTAGGTGGCGGCCATGACGCCTCTCAATGTAACATACATTGAGGGTTCCGCGTGCTAGGTGGCGGCCATGACGCCTCTCAATGTAACATACATTGAGGGTTCCGCGTGCTAGGTGGCGGCCATGACGCCTCTCAATGTAACATACATTGAGGGTTCCGCGTGCTAGGTGGCGGCCATGACGCCTCTCAATGTAACATACATTGAGGGTTCCGCATGCTAGGTGGCGGCCATGACGCCTCTCAATGTAACATACATTGAGGGTTCCGCGTGCTAGGTGGCGGCCATGACGCCTCTCAATGTAACATACATTGAGGGTTCCGCGTGCTAGGTGGCGGCCATGACGCCTCTCAATGTAACATACATTGAGGGTTCCGCGTGCTAGGTGGCGGCCATGACGCCTCTCAATGTAACATACATTGAGGGTTCCGCGTGCTAGGTGGCGGCCATGACGCCTCTCAATGTAACATACATTGAGGGTTCCGCGTGCTAGGTGGCGGGCATGACGCCTCTCAATGTAACATACATTGAGGGTTCCGCGTGCTAGGTGGCGGCCATGACGCCTCTCAATGTAACATACATTGAGGGTTCCGCGTGCTAGGTGGCGGCCATGACGCCTCTCAATGTAACATACATTGAGGGTTCCGCGTGCTAGGTGGCGGGCATGACGCCTCTCAATGTAACATACATTGAGGGTTCCGCGTGCTAGGTGGCGGGCATGACGCCTCTCAATGTAACATACATTGAGGGTTCCGCGTGCTAGGTGGCGGCCATGACGCCTCTCAATGTAACATACATTGAGGGTTCCGCGTGCTAGGTGGCGGCCATGACGCCTCTCAATGTAACATACATTGAGGGTTCCGCGTGCTAGGTGGCGGCCATGACGCCTCTCAATGTAACATACATTGAGGGTTCCGCGTGCTAGGTGGCGGCCATGACGCCTCTCAATGTAACATACATTGAGGGTTCCGCGTGCTAGGTGGCGGCCATGACGCCTCTCAATGTAACATACATTGAGGGTTCCGCGTGCTAGGTGGCGGCCATGACGCCTCTCAATGTAACATACATTGAGGGTTCCGCGTGCTAGGTGGCGGCCATGACGCTTCTCAATGTAACATACATTGAGGGTTCCGCGTGCTAGGTGGCGGCCATGACGCCTCTCAATGTAACATACATTGAGGGTTCCGCGTGCTAGGTGGCGGCCATGACGCTTCTCAATGTAACATACATTGAGGGTTCCGCATGCTAGGTGGCGGCCATGACGCCTCTCAATGTAACATACATTGAGGGTTCCGCGTGCTAGGTGGCGGCCATGACGCTTCTCAATGTAACATACATTGAGGGTTCCGCGTGCTAGGTGGCGGGCATGACGCCTCTCAATGTAACATACATTGAGGGTTCCGCGTGCTAGGTGGCGGCCATGACGCCTCTCAATGTAACATACATTGAGGGTTCCGCGTGCTAGGTGGCGGCCATGACGCCTCTCAATGTAACATACATTGAGGGTTCCGCCTGCTAGGTGGCGGGCATGACGCCTCTCAATGTAACATACATTGAGGGTTCCGCATGCTAGGTGGCGGCCATGACGCCTCTCAATGTAACATACATTGAGGGTTCCGCGTGCTAGGTGGCGGCCATGACGCCTCTCAATGTAACATACATTGAGGGTTCCGCGTGCTAGGTGGCGGCCATGACGCCTCTCAATGTAACATACATTGAGGGTTCCGCATGCTAGGTGGCGGCCATGACGCCTCTCAATGTAACATACATTGAGGGTTCCGCGTGCTAGGTGGCGGCCATGACGCCTCTCAATGTAACATACATTGAGGGTTCCGCATGCTAGGTGGCGGCCATGACGCCTCTCAATGTAACATACATTGAGGGTTCCGCGTGCTAGGTGGCGGCCATGACGCCTCTCAATGTAACATACATTGAGGGTTCCGCGTGCTAGGTGGCGGCCATGACGCCTCTCAATGTAACATACATTGAGGGTTCCGCATGCTAGGTGGCGGCCATGACGCCTCTCAATGTAACATACATTGAGGGTTCCGCGTGCTAGGTGGCGGCCATGACGCCTCTCAATGTAACATACATTGAGGGTTCCGCATGCTAGGTGGCGGCCATGACGCCTCTCAATGTAACATACATTGAGGGTTCCGCATGCTAGGTGGCGGCCATGACGCCTCTCAATGTAACATACATTGAGGGTTCCGCATGCTAGGTGGCGGCCATGACGCCTCTCAATGTAACATACATTGAGGGTTCCGCTTGCTAGGTGGCGGCCATGACGCCTCTCAATGTAACATACATTGAGGGTTCCGCGTGCTAGGTGGCGGCCATGACGCCTCTCAATGTAACATACATTGAGGGTTCCGCGTGCTAGGTGGCGGCCATGACGCCTCTCAATGTAACATCCAATGTGCTCGTCAGCCGTACGATGTACCTGCCAAGCCAAGGAGGGCCCACGCACAGTGCGTGAGTAACCCGATACGGCCGTCCACACCCAATCACGTGACACACGCACAGTCAATGAAGTCGTCACTGCCCACAGCCGCTTGTCAGCGAGCCAACCACGTGACATGACACGTCATTAGGCCGCGGTCACGTGGCCACAGGTGACAACCGGCGACTTGGAATGATCGCACTTACAGGTGATGGCGGTATTTGGGGGAGGAATGTCATTAAGCCGCGGTCACGTGGCCACAGGGGACAACCGACGACTTGGAATGATCGCACTTACAGGTGATGACGGTATTTGGGGGAGGAATGTCATTAAGCCGCGGTCACGTGGCCACAGGGGACAACCGACGACTTGGAATGATCGCACTTATAGGTGATGGCGGTATTTGGGGGAGGAATGTCATTAAGCCGCGGTCACGTGGTCACAGGAGACAACCGGCGACTTGGAATGATCGCACTTACAGGTGATGACGGTATTTGGGGGAGGAATGTCATTAAGCCGCGGTCACGTGGCCACAGGGGACAACCGGCGACTTGGAATGATCGCACTTACAGGTGATGGCGGTATTTGGGGGAGGAATGTCATTAAGCCGCGGTCACGTGGCCACAGGGGACAACCGACGACTTGGAATGATCGCAATTACAGGTGATGACGGTATTTGGGGAAGGAATGTCATTAGACCGCGGTCACGTGGCCACAGGTGACAACCGGCGACTTGGAATGATCGCACTTACAGGTGATGACGGTATTTGGGGGAGGAATGTCATTAGGCCGCGGTCACGTGGTCACAGGTGACAACCGGCGACTTGGAATGATCGCACTTACAGGTGATGACGGTATTTGGGGAAGGAATGTCATTAGACCGCGGTCACGTGGCCACAGGTGACAACCGGCGACTTGGAATGATCGCACTTACAGGTGATGACGGTATTTGGGGAAGGAATGTCATTAGACCGCGGTCACGTGGCCACAGGTGACAACCGGCGACTTGGAATGATCGCACTTACAGGTGATGACGGTATTTGGGGGAGGAATGTCATTAGGCCGCGGTCACGTGGTCACAGGAGACAACCGGCGACTTGGAATGATCGCATTTACAGGTGATGACGGTATTTGGGGGAGGAATGTCATTAAGCCGCGGTCACGTGGCCACAGGTGACAACCGGCGACTTGGAATGATCGCACTTACAGGTGATGACGGTATTTGGGGGAGGAATGTCATTAGGCCGCGGTCACGTGGCCACAGGAGACAACCGGCGACTTGGAATGATCGCACTTATAGGTGATGACGGTATTTGGGGGAGGAATGTCATTAGGCCGCGGTCACGTGGTCACAGGAGACAACCGGCGACTTGGAATGATCGCACTTATAGGTGATGACGGTATTTGGGGGAGGAATGTCATTAGGCCGCGGTCACGTGGTCACAGGAGACAACCGGCGACTTGGAATGATCGCACTTACAGGTGATGACGGTATTTGGGGGAGGAATGTCATTAGGCCGCGGTCACGTGGCCACAGGTGACAACCGGCGACTTGGAATGATCGCACTTACAGGTGATGACGGTATTTGGGGGAGGAATGTCATTAGGCCGCGGTCACGTGGCCACAGGAGACAACCGGCGACTTGGAATGATCGCACTTACAGGTGATGACGGTATTTGGGGGAGGAATGTCATTAGGCCGCGGTCACGTGGCCACAGGTGACAACCGGCGACTTGGAATGATCGCACTTACAGGTGATGACGGTATTTGGGGGAGGAATGTCATTAGGCCGCGGTCACGTGGCCACAGGTGACAACCGGCGACTTGGAATGATCGCACTTACAGGTGATGACGGTATTTGGGGGAGGAATGTCATTAGGCCGCGGTCACGTGGCCACAGGTGACAACCGGCGACTTGGAATGATCGCACTTACAGGTGATGACGGTATTTGGGGGAGGAATGTCATTAGGCCGCGGTCACGTGGTCACAGGTGACAACCGGCGACTTGGAATGATCGCACTTACAGGTGATGACGGTATTTGGGGGAGGAATGTCATTAGGCCGCGGTCACGTGGTCACAGGTGACAACCGGCGACTTGGAATGATCGCACTTACAGGTGATGACGGTATTTGGGGGAGGAATGTCATTAGGCCGCGGTCACGTGGTCACAGGTGACAACCGGCGACTTGGAATGATCGCACTTACAGGTGATGACGGTATTTGGGGGAGGAATGTCATTAGGCCGCGGTCACGTGGTCACAGGTGACAACCGGCGACTTGGAATGATCGCACTTACAGGTGATGACGGTATTTGGGGGAGGAATGTCATTAGACCGCGGTCACGTGGTCACAGGCGACAACCGGCGACTTGGAATGATCGCACTTACAGGTGATGACGGTATTTGGGGGAGGAATGTCATTAAGCCGCGGTCACGTGGTCACAGGTGACAACCGGCGACTTGGAATGATCGCACTTACAGGTGATGACGGTATTTGGGGGAGGAATGTCATTAAGCCGCGGTCACGTGGCCACAGGAGACAACCGGCGACTTGGAATGATCGCACTTACAGGTGATGACGGTATTTGGGGGAGGAATGTCATTAGACCGCGGTCACGTGGTCACAGGCGACAACCGGCGACTTGGAATGATCGCACTTACAGGTGATGACGGTATTTGGGGGAGGAATGTCATTAGGCCGCGGTCACGTGGCCACAGGTGACAACCGGCGACTTGGAATGATCGCACTTACAGGTGATGACGGTATTTGGGGGAGGAATGTCATTAGGCCGCGGTCACGTGGCCACAGGTGACAACCGGCGACTTGGAATGATCGCACTTACAGGTGATGATGGTATTTGGGGGAGGAATGTCATTAGGCCGCGGTCACGTGGCCACAGGGGACAACCGGCGACTTGGAATGATCGCACTTACAGGTGATGACGGTATTTGGGGGAGGAATGTCATTAAGCCGCGGTCACGTGGTCACAGGTGACAACCGGCGACTTGGAATGATCGCACTTACAGGTGATGACGGTATTTGGGGGAGGAATGTCATTAAGCCGCGGTCACGTGGTCACAGGTGACAACCGGCGACTTGGAATGATCGCACTTACAGGTGATGACGGTATTTGGGGGAGGAATGTCATTAGACCGCGGTCACGTGGTCACAGGCGACAACCGGCGACTTGGAATGATCGCACTTACAGGTGATGACGGTATTTGGGGGAGGAATGTCATAAGGCCGCGGTCACGTGGTCACAGGTGACAACCGGCGACTTGGAATGATCGCACTTACAGGTGATGACGGTATTTGGGGGAGGAATGTCATTAAGCCGCGGTCACGTGGCCACAGGTGACAACCGGCGACTTGGAATGATCGCACTTACAGGTGATGACGGTATTTGGGGGAGGAATGTCATTAGGCCGCGGTCACGTGGCCACAGGTGACAACCGGCGACTTGGAATGATCGCACTTACAGGTGATGACGGTATTTGGGGGAGGAATGTCATTAAGCCGCGGTCACGTGGCCACAGGTGACAACCGGCGACTTGGAATGATCGCACTTACAGGTGATGACGGTATTTGGGGGAGGAATGTCATTAGACCGCGGTCACGTGGTCACAGGCGACAACCGGCGACTTGGAATGATCGCACTTACAGGTGATGACGGTATTTGGGGGAGGAATGTCATTAGACCGCGGTCACGTGGTCACAGGCGACAACCGGCGACTTGGAATGATCGCACTTACAGGTGATGACGGTATTTGGGGGAGGAATGTCATTAGGCCGCGGTCACGTGGTCACAGGTGACAACCGGCGACTTGGAATGATCGCACTTACAGGTGATGACGGTATTTGGGGGAGGAATGTCATTAAGCCGCGGTCACGTGGCCACAGGTGACAACCGGCGACTTGGAATGATCGCACTTACAGGTGATGACGGTATTTGGGGGAGGAATGTCATTAGGCCGCGGTCACGTGGTCACAGGTGACAACCGGCGACTTGGAATGATCGCACTTACAGGTGATGACGGTATTTGGGGGAGGAATGTCATTAGACCGCGGTCACGTGGTCACAGGCGACAACCGGCGACTTGGAATGATCGCACTTACAGGTGATGACGGTATTTGGGGGAGGAATGTCATTAGGCCGCGGTCACGTGGTCACAGGTGACAACCGGCGACTTGGAATGATCGCACTTACAGGTGATGACGGTATTTGGGGGAGGAATGTCATTAAGCCGCGGTCACGTGGCCACAGGTGACAACCGGCGACTTGGAATGATCGCACTTACAGGTGATGACGGTATTTGGGGGAGGAATGTCATTAGACCGCGGTCACGTGGTCACAGGCGACAACCGGCGACTTGGAATGATCGCACTTACAGGTGATGACGGTATTTGGGGGAGGAATGTCATTAGGCCGCGGTCACGTGGTCACAGGTGACAACCGGCGACTTGGAATGATCGCACTTACAGGTGATGACGGTATTTGGGGGAGGAATGTCATTAAGCCGCGGTCACGTGGCCACAGGTGACAACCGGCGACTTGGAATGATCGCACTTACAGGTGATGACGGTATTTGGGGGAGGAATGTCATTAGGCCGCGGTCACGTGGTCACAGGTGACAACCGGCGACTTGGAATGATCGCACTTACAGGTGATGACGGTATTTGGGGGAGGAATGTCATTAGGCCGCGGTCACGTGGTCACAGGTGACAACCGGCGACTTGGAATGATCGCACTTACAGGTGATGACGGTATTTGGGGGAGGAATGTCATTAAGCCGCGGTCACGTGGTCACAGGTGACAACCGGCGACTTGGAATGATCGCACTTACAGGTGATGACGGTATTTGGGGGAGGAATGTCATTAGGCCGCGGTCACGTGGTCACAGGTGACAACCGGCGACTTGGAATGATCGCACTTACAGGTGATGACGGTATTTGGGGGAGGAATGTCATTAAGCCGCGGTCACGTGGTCACAGGTGACAACCGGCGACTTGGAATGATCGCACTTACAGGTGATGACGGTATTTGGGGGAGGAATGTCATTAGGCCGCGGTCACGTGGTCACAGGTGACAACCGGCGACTTGGAATGATCGCACTTACAGGTGATGACGGTATTTGGGGGAGGAATGTCATTAGGCCGCGGTCACGTGGTCACAGGTGACAACCGGCGACTTGGAATGATCGCACTTACAGGTGATGACGGTATTTGGGGAAGGAATGTCATTAGGCCGCGGTCACGTGGTCACAGGTGACAACCGGCGACTTGGAATGATCGCACTTATAGGTGATGACGGTATTTGGGGGAGGAATGTCATTAGGCCGCGGTCACGTGGCCACAGGAGACAACCGGCGACTTGGAATGATCGCACTTACAGGTGATGACGGTATTTGGGGGAGGAATGTCATTAGGCCGCGGTCACGTGGTCACAGGTGACAACCGGCGACTTGGAATGATCGCACTTACAGATGATGACGGTATTTGGGGGAGGAATGTCATTAGGCCGCGGTCACGTGGTCACAGGTGACAACCGGCGACTTGGAATGATCGCACTTACAGATGATGACGGTATTTGGGGGAGGAATGTCATTAGGCCGCGGTCACGTGGTCACAGGTGACAACCGGCGACTTGGAATGATCGCACTTACAGGTGATGACGGTATTTGGGGGAGGAATGTCATTAGGCCGCGGTCACGTGGCCACAGGTGACAACCGGCGACTTGGAATGATCGCACTTATAGGTGATGACGGTATTTGGGTTTTACTTCGTAAATTGAAGGATAGTCTCACTGCAAAAACCGGACCAAAATAACGTATTTTAGATACAGTTTGAGAACGCAATATTGAAAAATCATAATCGCAATCTTGAAAAAGTGACAAAAAATGTCGGGAATGAAGTTTCGTAAGAACTAAAAACTGGGTTACCAAAATTCAAATACTGTCATCATTACGGTTGTCATTGCGGCAGCCAAGTGGTTCCACAGCAACCCATAGAACGCTGACGTCATAGATGAGCAAGTCGGAGCCAATCAGCGGGTGGCTTTTCCAAACACTGATTCTTGGTTGGGCAATCCTGTGGAATGGAAGCATGTAGCATGTGTCCTCGTTACGATATAGGTTGACAATGACATCACTATGACGTCATCAAGAGTTATCTCACATAATACCGCCTAATGATGACGTCACGCCTCGTAACCAGGGGTGAAGGTATCAGAGCGCGATGAGCGATATAGGTTGACAATGATGACGTCATCGAGAGTAATACCGGCTAATGATGACGTCACGCCTCGTGACCAGGGGTGAAGGTATCAGAGCGCGATGGGCGATATAGGTTGACAATGATGACGTCATCGAGAGTAATACCGGCTAATGATGACGTCACGCCTCGTGACCAGGGGTGAAGGTATCAGAGCGAGATGGGCGTTGTCTCCATGTCAATGTTGTCATTGTCAACTGGGCTCGGCTTCTGGCTCGGACCTGCCAATATTATTACGATGACTTTGAAGCGTGGGCGAGGTTGATTCAGTCTCCTCGTCTATTTTTATGACTAAGAATGCATACATACATTCCTAGAACCTAGGACCTAGAATTTTGATTTTTGACCTATCTTAGAATATCGTTCGGACACGTCCTTAAAGCCTAGAAGTCTATTTCCTGCCCCAGGACTGCTACCTTATCGTGGTGGGCAGGTTTGCTTGCTTTGGTGATCCCAAGAGCTATGCCGGCGGAAGCGTATGCTTCTGGTAGGGCCACGTCGAGGGGGAGAAGCCAGCCGTCGTCCTCCCTGTTACGTTCTACTTGTCCCTTTCTTTAACCATCCCCCCCCCCTCCCACCCAAACTTCATGTGATCATAGTTGACATAGTAGACAGTCCAATCAGAAACTGTCTTTGATGTCTAATTGCGAGGATTAATCAGATAAAGCTACCATTGTCGCTGAAATAATTCATTCGATGATCTACATTCTGTATCTGAACGGAAAAGGCTAAACTAGTGGCTAGCTCTGTAGTCACCAAGTTGTAGGCCGACGTTGTCGCCGTGGTACATTAGGCGAGGTCTAATGTGTCCAGCGCTCCAGGTTCGACTCCAGGCTTGCGTGGGCATGCAGGGTCGCCCCACTGGCCCCACGCAGCGGTCGCTAAGGTGCTACGTAAGGTACCATGTACGTGCGCGGGCAGGGGTGGTAAGCAGCCGCCCCATCTGCTGCAGGGACGCCCCACTGGCCCCACGCAGCGGTCGCTAAGGTGCTACGTAAGGTACCATGTACGTGCGCGGGCAGGGGTGGTAAGCAGCCGCCCCATCTGCTGCAGGGACGCCCCACTGGCCCCACGCAGCGGTCGCTAAGGTGCTACGTAAGGTACCATGTACGTGCGCGGGCAGGGGTGGTAAGCAGCCGCCCCATCTGCTGCAGGGACGCCCCACTGGCCCCACGCAGCGGTCGCTAAGGTGCTACGTAAGGTACCATGTACGTGCGCGGGCAGGGGTGGTAAGCAGCCGCCCCATCTGCTGCAGGGACGCCCCACTGGCCCCACGCAGCGGTCGCTAAGGTGCTACGTAAGGTACCATGTACGTGCGCGGGCAGGGGTAGTAAGCAGCCGCCCCATCTGCTGCAGGGACGCCCCACTGGCCCCACGCAGCGGTCGCTAACGTGCTACGTAAGGTACCATGTACGTGCGCGGGCAGGGGTGGTAAGCAGCCGCCCCATCTGCTGCAGGGACGCCCCACTGGCCCCACGCAGCGGTCGCTAAGGTGCTACGTAAGGTACCATGTACGTGCGCGGGCAGGGGTGGTAAGCAGCCGCCCCATCTGCTGCAGGGACGCCCCACTGGCCCCACGCAGCGGTCGCTAAGGTGCTACGTAAGGTACCATGTACGTGCGCGGGCAGGGGTGGTAAGCAGCCGCCCCATCAGCTGCAGGGACGCCTCACTGGCCCCACGCAGCGGTCGCTAAGGTGCTACGTAAGGTACCATGTACGTGCGCGGGCAGGGGTGGTAAGCAGCCGCCCCATCTGCTGCAGGGACGCCCCACTGGCCCCACGCAGCGGTCGCTAAGGTGCTACGTAAGGTACCATGTACGTGCGCGGGCAGGGGTAGTAAGCAGCCGCCCCATCTGCTGCAGGGACGCCCCACTGGCCCCACGCAGCGGTCGCTAAGGTGCTACGTAAGGTACCATGTACGTGCGCGGGCAGGGGTGGTAAGCAGCCGCCCCATCTGCTGCAGGGACGCCCCACTGGCCCCACGCAGCGGTCGCTAAGGTGCTACGTAAGGTACCATGTACGTGCGCGGGCCGGGGTGGTAAGCAGCCGCCCCATCTGCTGCAGGGACGCCCTACTGGCCCCACGCAGCGGTCGCTAAGGTGCTACGTAAGGTACCATGTACGTGCGCGGGCAGGGGTAGTAAGCAGCCACCCCAACAATGAGAGACATCTGCTGCAGGGACGCCCCACTGGCCCCACGCAGCGGTCGCTAAGGTGCTACGTAAGGTACCATGTACGTGCGCGGGCAGGGGTGGTAAGCAGCCACCCCATCTGCTGCAGGGACGCCCCACTGGCCCCACGCAGCGGTCGCTAAGGTGCTACGTAAGGTACCATGTACGTGCGCGGGCAGGGGTGGTAAGCAGCCACCCCATCTGCTGCAGGGACGCCCCACTGGCCCCACGCAGCGGTCGCTAAGTTGCTACGTAAGGTACCATGTACGTGCGCGGGCAGGGGTGGTAAGCAGCCGCCCCATCTGCTGCAGGGACGCCCCACTGGCCCCACGCAGCGGTCGCTAAGGTGCTACGTAAGGTACCATGTACGTGCGCGGGCAGGGGTGGTAAGCAGCCGCCCCATCTGCTGCAGGGACGCCCCACTGGCCCCACGCAGCGGTCGCTAAGGTGCTACGTAAGGTACCATGTACGTGCGCGGGCAGGGGTGGTAAGCAGCCGCCCCATCTGCTGCAGGGACGCCCCACTGGCCCCACGCAGCGGTCGCTAAGGTGCTACGTAAGGTACCATGTACGTGCGCGGGCAGGGGTGGTAAGCAGCCGCCCCATCTGCTGCAGGGACGCCCCACTGGCCCCACGCAGCGGTCGCTAAGCGACATTTTGTTTAGGCTGCGAAAGCAAAATGGCCGTTTGTGACCTTTGTAGTGACACAATTATTGGAACTATTTACCCCCCCCTATAGGCAGCTGCCTAGTTTGCCTAAATACAGCGCCGTGCGCGTCCCCCAAACAGTACGTGCAAACCAAATCACACAATAACTCCAGTATATGACCACCCATGTATCCAGAGAGGCGGTTGCAAACATTGCTCACTGGAGTTACTAATAATGTATCTATATACACGCAAAACACACACACGCACATGACGCAATGAAAATCTACACGAAACGAAATCTAAACGATAAAACAAATGGTAAAAAATTATTTTTTTAAAATTATTTAAAGTGGAGCAGAGAGTGTTGCGTGTCTGCTTGCAAAGTAAACACGCGGGCATGCTAGACCGTAGTGGCTGATTAACTCGTCCCGTGGCCGCGTCAACTAAAGGCCCAGACAATTATTTGCGTGTGCATTTTTTTACAGTTTCGTCGATACAAAAATTAAAACTAGATGTTTTTTTAAAGGAAACGTAAACATTGTTCCACGCAGCGACTGATAATTGGCTTGGATCACTTCATTCAACAGCCGTGCGTGATGTGATTCAACATCTATCTGCAATACAACTTCATTTAGCTCGAGACTCTTGTATGATTTACCAACACGCAGTACCACGCCCTGTTGCGCTTTACATAAGCGTCGATAATAAAGAAAACCATCTCATGTTTTCTATTTTTCCAAACGAGTGTGCCACACTAACAGCGAGTGTGCCACACTAACAGCGAGTGTGCCACACTAACAGATTGAGTGTGCCACACTAACAGCGAGTGTGCCACACTAACAGCGAGTGTGCCACACTAACAGATTGAGTGTGCCACACTAACAGCGAGTGTGCCACACTAACAGCGAGTGTGCCACACTAACAGATTGAGTGTGCCACACTAAAAGCGAGTGTGCCACACTAACAGATTGAGTGTGCCACACTAACAGCGAGTGTGCCACACTAACAGATTGAGTGTGCCACACTAACAGCGAGTGTGCCACACTAACAGCGAGTGTGCCACACTAACAGATTGAGTGTGCCACACTAAAAGCGAGTGTGCCATACTAACAGATTGAGTGTGCCACACTAACAGCGAGTGTGCCACACTAACAGCGAGTGTGCCACACTAACAGCGAGTGTGCCACACTAACAGCGAGTGTGCCACACTAACAGCGAGTGTGCCACACTAACAGATTGAGTGTGCCACACTAACAGCGAGTGTGCCACACTAACAGCGAGTGTGCCACACTAAAAGCGAGTGTGCCATACTAACAGATTGAGTGTGCCACACTAACAGCGAGTGTGCCACACTAACAGCGAGTGTGCCACACTAACAGCGAGTGTGCCACACTAACAGCGAGTGTGCCACACTAACAGCGAGTGTGCCACACTAACAGCGAGTGTGCCACACTAACAGATTGAGTGTGCCACACTAACAGCGAGTGTGCCACACTAACAGCGAGTGTGCCACACTAACAGATTGAGTGTGCCACACTAACAGCGAGTCTGCCACACTAACAGCGAGTGTGCCACACTAACAGCGAGTGTGCCACACTAACAGCGAGTGTGCCACACTAACAGCGAGTGTGCCACACTAACAGCGAGTGTGCCACACTAACAGCGAGTGTGCCACACTAACAGCGAGTGTGCCACACTAACAGATTGAGTGTGCCACACTAACAGCGAGTCTGCCACACTAACAGCGAGTGTGCCACACTAACAGATTGAGTGTGCCACACTAACAGCGAGTCTGCCACACTAACAGATTGAATGCGGTGACAAATTAAGTTTTATGTTCGTATGTTTAAAATCTTATTCACTATTAAAATTTTGGAATCATGCGGTGCTAGATATTATATCAAGATCTAAAGATATTCTAAAAAAAAAAATAATAAAAAAAAAAACGCAATATTGGTTGAGTTTGGATAAAATTAGAAAATGTAAATATTTTGTTTTGAAATATTAAAATTATTTTATTATATCATTATTTTGAATTATTAAAATATTCGTTTCAAATAATACACTGAAATCTTTTTTTAGATTATCTGTACATCTTGATAAGATCTCAGCCCCGCATAGTTTACCAATTTTGCTTTTTGAAATTATTTTATTTCATTTTATTTTAAAGATACGAGCAAAAAACTTAATAATTATCAGCCTTATTGCTGAGCCTTATAGCTCAGCCTTATTGCTCAGCCTTATTGCTCAGCCTTATTGCTGAGCCTTATTGCTCAGCCTTATTGCTGAGCCTTATTGCTCAGCCTTATTGCTGAGCCTTATTGCTCAGCCTTATTGCTCAGCCTTATTGCTGAGCCTTATTGCTTATTGTTCGCGAATATCCAACGACTCGGAAGTTTTACCAGATTTTGTTTAGATAGACAAATTGTAAATACATTGAAATGAGCAATTAATGTGATTTACAATCAATAAGATAAATGGGTCATAAAGTTGAATAGAACTGAACGCACCCACTCTGTCTATCTGGGCAGACATTGCGGGTAGCAGCATTATTGCGTGCACCGGTCACGGGCGGCGGCTTGTGACGTATGATACCCCCCACCGCCTGCTAAATAGCCACATTATCTCGTCCCCGGGAGCACACGTCTGTCTCGCGTGTCACTCTAGCCTAAGGCCTTTAAAATGCGAACCCTAAAGTCTTTGCTATACACCTTTGAAAACAAGCGGGAAAAGGGGCAGGATTTTATGGAAGTCGGATCGCATTCGTATCAAGGCTGCTTCACTCAGTCAATTGTGTTTTAATATTAATAAATGTATTACTAATTTATTGTATTAGTTATGTAAGTTTTCTCTTTTTAATTCTACATAAATACATAAATATAGTACGTTAGTGTTTGCAGCTAAACAGGACAAATACGGTTAAAACTATTTCTTGTAATATTATATGAACAAATGTATGATGTTATGTATACAATAAATACATTATATAGATTAACGATTCGCCGTGCCTTAGCACCATTTAATACGGACAAGAGGTTACATGACATGCTACGTGCCAGTACAGTCGCAATGAGCCTCGTTGCAAGCAAAGCACCGCGAGAGATTCCACGAAGCGGAATATCTCGATTGTTCGGGGAACCGCTCTCGAATCAGGTTCTCATGTTTGGGAATATTTTAATGTTGCGGCCAGCAGAGCGGTTTATTGACATCCCTGAGCCTCTACACCTGGAAGATCGGCCGAGCTAGACTTGCTGTCTGCGTTCACTACTAGCATGGATGCCCTGCAGGGCATGATGGGTGCAGGGGGTATTAGAGCCAGCGACTACACCAATATATGTATTGATATCTACGATGAAGCTATGAGATCACTGTCATCTACACTCTTGTCGTGTCACGGCGACCAATAGGGCGTGTTGGAACACGGTCACGGAGTATTAGAGCCAGCGACTACACCTATATATGTATTGATATCTACGATGAAGCTATGAGATCATTGTCATCTACACTCTTGCGTGTCACGGCGACCAATAGGGCGTGTTGGAACACGGTCACGGAGTATTAGAGCCAGCGACTACACCTATATATGTATTGATATCTACGATGAAGCTATGAGATCACTGTCATCTACACTCTTGTCGTGTCACGGCGACCAATAGGGCGTGTTGAAACACGGTCACGGAGTATTAGAGCCAGCGACTACACCTATATATGTATTGATATCTACGATGAAGCTATGAGATCACTGTCATCTACACTCTTGTCGTGTCACGGCGACCAATAGGGCGTGTTGGAACACGGTCACGGAGTATTAGAGCCAGCGACTACACCTTTATATGTATTGATATCTACGATGAAGCTATGAGATCACTGTCATCTACACTCTTGTCGTGTCACGGCGACCAATAGGGCGTGTTGGAACACGGTCACGGAGTATTAGAGCCAGCGACTACACCTTTATATGTATTGATATCTACGATGAAGCTATGAGATCATTGTCATCTACACTCATGTCGTGTCACGGCGACCAATAGGGCGTGTTGAAACACGGTCACGGAGTATTAGAGCCAGCGACTACACCTTTATATGTATTGATATCTACGATGAAGCTATGAGATCATTGTCATCTACACTCTTGCGTGTCACGGCGACCAATAGGGCGTGTTGGAACACGGTCACGGAGTATTAGAGCCAGCGACTACACCTTTATATGTATTGATATCTACGATGAAGCTATGAGATCATTGTCATCTACACTCTTGCGTGTCACGGCGACCAATAGGGCGTGTTGGAACACGGTCACGGAGTATTAGAGCCAGCGACTACACCTATATATGTATTGATATCTACGATGAAGCTATGAGATCACTGTCATCTACACTCTTGTCGTGTCACGGCGACCAATAGGGCGTGTTGAAACACGGTCACGGAGTATTAGAGCCAGCGACTACACCTATATATGTATTGATATCTACGATGAAGCTATGAGATCACTGTCATCTACACTCTTGTCGTGTCACGGCGACCAATAGGGCGTGTTGGAACACGGTCACGGAGTATTAGAGCCAGCGACTACACCTTTATATGTATTGATATCTACGATGAAGCTATGAGATCACTGTCATCTACACTCTTGTCGTGTCACGGCGACCAATAGGGCGTGTTGGAACACGGTCACGGAGTATTAGAGCCAGCGACTACACCTTTATATGTATTGATATCTACGATGAAGCTATGAGATCATTGTCATCTACACTCATGTCGTGTCACGGCGACCAATAGGGCGTGTTGAAACACGGTCACGGAGTATTAGAGCCAGCGACTACACCTTTATATGTATTGATATCTACGATGAAGCTATGAGATCATTGTCATCTACACTCTTGCGTGTCACGGCGACCAATAGGGCGTGTTGGAACACGGTCACGGAGTATTAGAGCCAGCGACTACACCTACAATATATATATGTATCGATATCTACATGAGTGGCTGATTGATTGATTGTTGGTCTGACGTCTCTGTTCAGGTCGCAAGCAAAGCAGACTCGGGTCGACGCCCACACCCGCCCCTCAACACACATGTCGGCTAAAGCACAGGACCCAATTCCAAAAATAGCCGTGTTGCCGTGTTTTGTTGCGGACAAACATTGAATGTGCACCAATCAAAGAAAGATACAACAATGGAGTTGCCTAGCAACACATTTGTTTGTCTGCGTGTGATGTCACAACCTCCTCAATTGGGTTCTGTGCTATACTAAGCACAACAGTACCCTATCTAGCTACCTTTCTTTAACTTCAAGTACACGAAAAATGATGTGTTTTAATAAAACACGTAATTTTATTGTGAAATCCAGAAATTAAAAAAAAAAAAACACACGACTGGGAATCAATTACAACGCAGTGCCATGATTCACCAGAGAGAGGTCCTAAGAAGTATTTTTTGGTCTCATCTCTAAGACCAGCCTAACTTTGAAACACTTGTGAATCTAAGAAGATATCTGAGAACAGACTTCATAAAATATTATTGGAATGTTCATTGTGTCCTTGTTCCTACCAGGAATTAGTAACATCTTCATGTGACCCGGGTATGGTGGTGTTATATATACAGCAGGTCCAAAGTAAGGGCGGTCTTAGAGTTAAGACTAGAAAAAGACATGGGACCTCTTGTGAATCCAGTGCCCGGATTCACAAGAAGTCCTGTTGCCTGTCCCGGGCCCTGGTCTCCCGCTTGCCGGTTGGGCGCCTCGACCCCTAGACCTCCGGGACTGGCAATGTCTGGAGTGGTCTGGATATTGCGCATTATAACGTTATAACAACAATATAACAATCCACGAGAGTGTTACTCCACGAAATATCCTTTTAAACGTAATCCGTCGTAATCGATAACAATTTGATCGATAACCGTATCGTCTTTTACATCAGATGTTTACTTCTTGTCATTCTGCATCTATGTAGTACGATATCTATCAATGACGGGTGTAATCTACTGTAGCATGAATGAGTGACGTGACCCTTGCTTCACCCCGCGCTATGTAGTACAACAGAATGCAACAAGTATTAGATGTGCGCGCATGCATCTATGTAGTACGATATCTATCAATGACGGGTGTAATCTACTGTAGCATGAATGAGTGGCGTGACCCTTGCTTCACCCCGCGCTATGTAGTACAACAGAATGCAACAAGTATTAGATGTGCGCGCATGCATCTATGTAGTACGATATCTATCAATGACGGGTGTAATCTACTGTAGCATGAATGAGTGGCGTGACCCTTGCTTCACCCCGCGCTATGTAGTACAACAGAATGCAACAAGTATTAGATGTGCGCATGCATCTATGTAGTACGATATCTATCAATGACGGGTGTAATCTACTGTAGCATGAATGAGTGACGTGACCCTTGCTTCACCCCGCGCTATGTAGTACAACAGAATGCAACAAGTATTAGATGTGCGCGCATGCATCTATGTAGTACGATATCTATCAATGACGGGTGTAATCTACTGTAGCATGAATGAGTGACGTGACCCTTGCTTCACCCCGCGCTATGTAGTACAACAGAATGCAACAAGTATTAGATGTGCGCGCATGCATCTATGTAGTACGATATCTATCAATGACGGGTGTAATCTACTGTAGCATGAATGAGTGGCGTGACCCTTGCTCCACCCCGCGCTATGTAGTACAACAGAATGCAACAAGTATTAGATGTGCGCGCATGCATCTATGTAGTACGATATCTATCAATGACGGGTGTAATCTACTGTAGCATGAATGAGTGACGTGACCCTTGCTTCACCCCGCGCTATGTAGTACAACAGAATGCAACAAGTATTAGATGTGCGCGCATGCATCTATGTAGTACGATATCTATCAATGACGGGTGTAATCTACTGTAGCATGAATGAGTGACGTGACCCTTGCTTCACCCCGCGCTATGTAGTACAACAGAATGCAACAAGTATTAGATGTGCGCGCATGCATCTATGTAGTACGATATCTATCAATGACGGGTGTAATCTACTGTAGCATGAATGAGTGACGTGACCCTTGCTTCACCCCGCGCTATGTAGTACAACAGAATGCAACAAGTATTAGATGTGCGCGCATGCATCTATGTAGTACGATATCTATCAATGACGGGTGTAATCTACTGTAGCATGAATGAGTGACGTGACCCTTGCTTCACCCCGCGCTATGTAGTACAACAGAATGCAACAAGTATTAGATGTGCGCGCATGCATCTATGTAGTACGATATCTATCAATGACGGGTGTAATCTACTGTAGCATGAATGAGTGGCGTGACCCTTGCTTGACCCCGCGCTATGTAGTACAACAGAATGCAACAAGTATTAGATGTGCGCGCATGCATCTATGTAGTACGATATCTATCAATGACGGGTGTAATCTACTGTAGCATGAATGAGTGGCGTGACCCTTGCTTCACCCCGCGCTATGTAGTACAACAGAATGCAACAAGTATTAGATGTGCGCGCATGCATCTATGTAGTACGATATCTATCAATGACGGGTGTAATCTACTGTAGCATGAATGAGTGGCGTGACCCTTGCTTCACCCCGCGCTATGTAGTACAACAGAATGCAACAAGTATTAGATGTGTGCGCATGCATCTATGTAGTACGATATCTATCAATGACGGGTGTAATCTACTGTAGCATGAATGAGTGACGTGACCCTTGCTTCACCCCGCGCTATGTAGTACAACAGAATGCAACAAGTATTAGATGTGCGCGCATGCATCTATGTAGTACGATATCTATCAATGACGGGTGTAATCTACTGTAGCATGAATGAGTGACGTGACCCTTGCTTCACCCCGCGCTATGTAGTACAACAGAATGCAACAAGTATTAGATGTGTGCGCATGCATCTATGTAGTACGATATCTATCAATGACGGGTGTAATCTACTGTAGCATGAATGAGTGACGTGACCCTTGCTTCACCCCGCGCTATGTAGTACAACAGAATGCAACAAGTATTAGATGTGCGCGCATGCATCTATGTAGTACGATATCTATCAATGACGGGTGTAATCTACTGTAGCATGAATGAGTGACGTGACCCTTGCTTCACCCCGCGCTATGTAGTACAACAGAATGCAACAAGTATTAGATGTGCGCGCATGCATCTATGTAGTACGATATCTATCAATGACGGGTGTAATCTACTGTAGCATGAATGAGTGGCGTGACCCTTGCTTCACCCCGCGCTATGTAGTACAACAGAATGCAACAAGTATTAGATGTGCGCGCATGCATCTATGTAGTACGATATCTATCAATGACGGGTGTAATCTACTGTAGCATGAATGAGTGACGTGACCCTTGCTTCACCCCGCGCTATGTAGTACAACAGAATGCAACAAGTATTAGATGTGCGCGCATGCATCTATGTAGTACGATATCTATCAATGACGGGTGTAATCTACTGTAGCATGAATGAGTGACGTGACCCTTGCTTCACCCCGCGCTATGTAGTACAACAGAATGCAACAAGTATTAGATGTGCGCGCATGCATCTATGTAGTACGATATCTATCAATGACGGGTGTAATCTACTGTAGCATGAATGAGTGACGTGACCCTTGCTTCACCCCGCGCTATGTAGTACAACAGAATGCAACAAGTATTAGATGTGCGCGCATGCATCTATGTAGTACGATATCTATCAATGACGGGTGTAATCTACTGTAGCATGAATGAGTGACGTGACCCTTGCTTCACCCCGCGCTATGTAGTACAACAGAATGCAACAAGTATTAGATGTGCGCGCATGCATCTATGTAGTACGATATCTATCAATGACGGGTGTAATCTACTGTAGCATGAATGAGTGGCGTGACCCTTGCTTCACCCCGCGCTATGTAGTACAACAGAATGCAACAAGTATTAGATGTGCGCGCATGCATCTATGTAGTACGATATCTATCAATGACGGGTGTAATCTACTGTAGCATGAATGAGTGGCGTGACCCTTGCTTCACCCCGCGCTATGTAGTACAACAGAATGCAACAAGTATTAGATGTGCGCGCATGCATCTATGTAGTACGATATCTATCAATGACGGGTGTAATCTACTGTAGCATGAATGAGTGGCGTGACCCTTGCTTCACCCCGCGCTATGTAGTACAACAGAATGCAACAAGTATTAGATGTGCGCGCATGCATCTATGTAGTACGATATCTATCAATGACGGGTGTAATCTACTGTAGCATGAATGAGTGACGTGACCCTTGCTTCACCCCGCGCTATGTAGTACAACAGAATGCAACAAGTATTAGATGTGCGCGCATGCATCTATGTAGTACGATATCTATCAATGACGGGTGTAATCTACTGTAGCATGAATGAGTGACGTGACCCTTGCTTCACCCCGCGCTATGTAGTACAACAGAATGCAACAAGTATTAGATGTGCGCGCATGCATCTATGTAGTACGATATCTATCAATGACGGGTGTAATCTACTGTAGCATGAATGAGTGACGTGACCCTTGCTTCACCCCGCGCTATGTAGTACAACAGAATGCAACAAGTATTAGATGTGCGCGCATGCATCTATGTAGTACGATATCTATCAATGACGGGTGTAATCTACTGTAGCATGAATGAGTGACGTGACCCTTGCTTCACCCCGCGCTATGTAGTACAACAGAATGCAACAAGTATTAGATGTGCGCGCATGCATCTATGTAGTACGATATCTATCAATGACGGGTGTAATCTACTGTAGCATGAATGAGTGACGTGACCCTTGCTTCACCCCGCGCTATGTAGTACAACAGAATGCAACAAGTATTAGATGTGCGCGCATGCATCTATGTAGTACGATATCTATCAATGACGGGTGTAATCTACTGTAGCATGAATGAGTGACGTGACCCTTGCTTCACCCCGCGCTATGTAGTACAACAGAATGCAACAAGTATTAGATGTGCGCATGCATCTATGTAGTACGATATCTATCAATGACGGGTGTAATCTACTGTAGCATGAATGAGTGACGTGACCCTTGCTTCACCCCGCGCTATGTAGTACAACAGAATGCAACAAGTATTAGATGTGCGCATGCATCTATGTAGTACGATATCTATCAATGACGGGTGTAATCTACTGTAGCATGAATGAGTGACGTGACCCTTGCTTCACCCCGCGCTATGTAGTACAACAGAATGCAACAAGTATTAGATGTGCGCATGCATCTATGTAGTACGATATCTATCAATGACGGGTGTAATCTACTGTAGCATGAATGAGTGACGTGACCCTTGCTTCACCCCGCGCTATGTAGTACAACAGAATGCAACAAGTATTAGATGTGTGCGCATGCATCTATGTAGTACGATATCTATCAATGACGGGTGTAATCTACTGTAGCATGAATGAGTGACGTGACCCTTGCTTCACCCCGCGCTATGTAGTACAACAGAATGCAACAAGTATTAGATGTGTGCGCATGCATCTATGTAGTACGATATCTATCAATGACGGGTGTAATCTACTGTAGCATGAATGAGTGACGTGACCCTTGCTGGACCCCGTGCGATGACGCTTGTGTCAAAAAGGAATTCAGCCTTAACAAGTTTGTGAAAGAACGCCAGGAATAAGTTGATTTTCGCTGAAACAGTGTGCATGAAAGGGGCAGTAGATAAGAACCTGAGGTCGGTATGGTTATGTTGGGGCAAGTACGCTCGTCGATCCTCGCGTTAAAATATTTACTTTCCGCTATTTTATCCACTTTTCGTAATCAGCAAATATAAATATTCTCTCAATTTCTACATTTCTATAAAAATTAGGGTAGCAATTACTCCGGTACACTTCCCATTCATGCATATCAATAAGAAAACACAAGAACGTCGCTGAAAAACATAACTTTGCACACAACTTCGCAATCCACACATGGCCAAGATTTTGATAGCTTCATTCAACCTCTTTGGTGCCACCAGATATATATAAACTACGAATGAACTGCACAAGTTAAGACCACATTTACAAGCTTTTTGGTGCCACCAGATCTACAACTTACAAGTTCTTTGGTGCCACCAGAGCTACAATAACCTACGAACTACCAATTTCACTTTAGGTAAGGCCAGTGTATAGCACAAAGCCCTCTTTAGCCTGATGAGTGATGATTGATGAATGACAATGAGGAAGGGAGGGAGGGGAAGCCCGGTACCGGCACGTAGCCTACTCCTGTCGAGAAGTACCAGGGGAACTTCAAACGTGTTTGGAGAACATTCATTCTATTATGACGAGGATGAATGATATTGGCAGCGATCTGATGCGAGGATTACAAGACAGGTATTTGATAACTCGTACACGCTTATTATGTGTTCGAGCATTGCGGTAAGCCACGCCCGCCTCTAACATCTAAGGCCCTCGGGACGCGGCTTGTCTCGTATCAGGCGGACGCACGTTACACAGTGAGCCCTTCCTGACCTGTTGCATCCACCTTGGATTGGGACGCTACACATTTTAGAAGCCAAAGAAACGAACCACTCTCTGATCCAGAACTAATCGGTGGAACTTAAACACGTATCTCCGGCCAAGTTTACGAATGAATATTATTTTTACTAATGTTAAAAAGCGCATGGTGGCGACTCGGAATTCATTATTTTATTTTAGAGTTTGGTCTTAAAAAAGATATTCCAATCGTAGACTCGCCCAACTGAGCTACTGCGCATGCGCCGCCAATCGTAAATTGAATCTATACGATTGTAATTGACAAATTGCATGTCTCGGAGAAAAGTGTCACCTACAAGCCTTGTACTTGATTAATTCGACGGCCGCGGTGGGCCACCCATGCACCGAGCCGTGCGTGGGTCACCCATGCACCGAGCCGTGCGTGGGACACCCATGCACCGAGCCGTGCGTGGGACAGACTACGTAGCTACGTTCATTGATAACCCTCTCGATCTACAAATAGACGGTGGTGGGATATCGATCAATGTCGCCGCACATGTGCAGGTGTTACTGCGGGTGAGTAAACTCTAGACATGATGTCACAGGCAAAGACGTTGATGAAGACATGCCATTCCGGCAGACAACACCAGCAAAGACGTTGATGAAGACATGCCATTCCGGCAGACAACACCAGCAAAGACGTTGATGAAGGCATGCCATTCCGGCAGACAACACCAGCAAAGACGTTGATGAAGACATGCCATTCCGGCAGACAACACCAGCAAAGACGTTGATGAATACATGTCATTCCGGCAGACAACAACACCAGCAAAGACGGTGATGAAGACATGCCATTCCGGCAGACAACACCAGCAAAGACGTTGATGAAGACATGCCATTCCGGCAACAACAACACCAGCAAAGACGTTGATGAATACATGCCATTCCGGCAGACAACACCAGCAAAGACGTTAATAAAAACAAAGAAGTTAGGAAGATAATCTCATGGGTGACGTTCAGCGCAGACGACTTCAGCAAATACCGTAGCAATAATAATACGATCGACTCCCAGGAAATCATGGCGACAGCTCCGACACTAGCGCTGAGGCGGCGCGGAGTACCAACAACGTTCATCGCGGGAGCTAAGCATGCAATTTGAATGCCGAGTAAGCTCGATTTGACACACGATTACGGGTAAAATAAGATGACAACACATGTTATATTAATAATAGTAGCTTTGACTAAGCTGTAGTATTGTAAAACCACCAAACACGTATTTTAAATAGTATAACGGATAGTTTTAAGAACGAGTTAATTCACTCTAAACAAATGCGATTTTGGTGGGAATTTGAACTGTGCGGGTGTCAACCATAGGTACCAGTGATAGTTGACACTACTTTTGGACACTTATCGTATCGTACATATCCCTTATGTGATCGTACTTTTGACGACGAATCATACCCGTAGGCATGGCCTATATGATTATGAGTTACTAACTTTTCCACTTGGATGTATAAATAAAAGGGTTAATTTAATTACAACTAGCAAACCCGGCATGCGTTGCAATGCCACTGAAAGAAATAAAGTGTTTATGTTTTCACTCTGTTTATTGAAGTGTTTTTTGAGACACAATATATTTTTCCGTCTGTTGGTACACAAAGGGGGGGGGGGGGGGGGTTGTACCTATTCAGAAACCTTCGCGGGCGTGCGCACAATAACCTACCAAAGTTTTATTGCAATCGAATGAATAATAATAGAACGCATTATTGCATTTTGGCGGCTCAGTGGGGGTAGGGGGGTTTGAGGGGTGTTGTAATCATTCAGAAACCTTAGCGGGCGTGCATACACTAACTCACCAAAATTTTATCGCAGTCGGATGAATGATTTAGGAAAGCACTATTGCATATTGGTGTCTCAGTGGGGGTGGGGGGTGAGGGGGGCTGGGAGGGGGTGGTAATCATTCAGAAACCCTAGCGGGCGCGTATACACTAACTCCCCAAAATTGTATCGCAATCGGCTGAAAAATAAAATAAATAAATAAATTCACATTTAGAGTCTACCCACTCAGTAATTAAACTGATTTGCAGTGGGGGACTTTAATTTAAAGCGACTAAACCAACCCTGTAGGCACCGAACACCATCGACGAGTGAGCGATAACCAATCAAAGATCGATATGACAAATACGAAACATATGAATCAGTGATTGGACAGTGCGAACACCTGTGGACAAATGTCAGAATCAACAAGGCTGATTCAGAACAACTTTGAATTTATTGAGTGCTTCGTTGCTAGGACGGCTCTAAAGTCACCGTTTACTTATTCCTGAGACAAGAAGTAATGGAACTGAATCCTTAATAGAAGTTAAAAAACTTCTGCCTGAACTGGGATTTGAACCTGGGACCTTCTGCATTGGAAGCAGGGATGCTAACCACTGGACCAACGAGCCACCAATGGTTTAGAAAAGCATTATTGCATGTTGGTGTCTCAGTGGGGGTAGGGGTTGGGGGGGGGGGTTATCATTCAGAAACCTTAGCGGCGTTCATACACTTACTCACCAAAATTTTATCGAAATTCCACAACCAGTATAGGGCAGGCAATAATAAGCCCATGGTAGGCGGGCCTAGGCCTACAGGGAGACAATTTTGCCCTGCCTTCCTTGATCGGATATTTTCCTTTGCTAGCAATTTATTCATTGTTTTATTAAAACCATAATGTACGCCTATTACCAGATCATCTCCTCATTGCAGTACATGTAAATACACATTTGTTGTCGAAGTAGAACCTATGCCCTGCTTCGTTTATTTCCATGCTCCTCATCCCCAACAGCTGATTCTACACACGTTCTTCTTCATGTTGTTTTGAAGTTTGTGGCCGCTGGCCGGCCTATAATCTGGCCATCTAATATTTATTTGTTAGACACGAGCACTGCCAATCTTTGCTATCCACAGAGACTCATGAAAACTTATGATCATTGCTGTGAATAGGAACCTAGTTATATGGAACGTCGTACTTCCATAACAAAGTTACATATCATATTGTACGAGATTGTAGAACATGATATGCATTACTGAAACAAAAAGGATCATCATGAACGGTTTAAAAATTTTTACAAATAGTAAGTTATGGTAAAATCAGTGTTTGTATGTAAGTATTTGATGACTCTTTATCTGAAAATGCTAGTTCTCTAGCAGCAGATTTGAATTCGCGGGCTTAGGCGGGGCCTTCGTGATACCCTCGCTGCCTCGCGCCGGGGCCTTCGAAGCGATATATTATCTAGACGGCCTTGGCTTAGGGTTACTCCGCGCCGCCAGGAGCGCTGCAAACTGTGTCGCCGCCACCTTCCATGTTAAATGGTACCAGTCGATCGTATTAATAGCGAAGCTATTCCTATTAAGGTATTTGACTTCAGCAAAGACGTAGAGACATAATTTCGGCAGACAACAGCAACAAAAACGTTAAGACAACATTGCGGCAGTGTACCGCAGGAAAAAAGATGTTAACAAATACAAAACATATAGGCAGAGAACAACAGGTGCAAAGACGTTATAACAACGAGAAAGACATAACATTTCGGCAGTCACCAACAGCATTAAAGACGTTAACAAAGACAATACTTTCAGGCGACAAGCCGACTACTAGTTTCTCTTTGATCTAATATATAGAAGACGCTTCGGCGATCCTCGCAAACAACACGTTAATAAAGAGTAAAGACAAGTTTTGGGCTAGGCAAGTGGCCGATTTGTAACCTAGGCCTTGGCATTCACAACAACAGCAAAGACCTCCTCTTAATAAAGACATAACACTTTGTCGGGTAATCTAATACATATGACGCCTCGGCGTGCCGCGCAGACAACAACAATGAGATCACAATTTAAATCGCATCAATCACGTCTTTCAATTATCCCAGCCCAGTCTAGAGTCCAAGTTTGGAGTCTGGGCGGCCGTGGCTGTCTCTCATATCTGCTCTCTAGGTGGCGGTGAGTGCGCACATGTAACATTGCCTTATGAGGGACTCGAACCCACTTCCCTATACGTTGTTAACACTCGGTCAGTGATCTCATTATAAAGCTGTGACTTTGGAGCCGTCCTAGCAACGAAGCACTCAATAAATTCAAAGTTGTTCTGAATCGGTCTTGTTGATTCTGGCATTTGTCCGCAGGTGTTCGCACTGTCCAATCACTGATTCATATGTTTCGTATTTGAAATATCGATCTTTGATTGGTTATCGCTCACTCGTCGATGGTGTTCGAAGCCTACAGGGTTGGTTTAGTCACTTTAAATTAAAGTCCCCCACTGCAAATCAGTTTAGTTACTGAGTGGGTAGACTATAAATGTGAATTTATTTATTTTTATTTATTTAAAGTCGATCGATGAAGTGAACTACCCATTCAATACAACAACTAAACTATTCAAATTAAATGGACATGAAAAAATACTTTTTTTATTCTAAATTATGAATTTCAAGTATAATTACATGTGAGTAGCATTTAATACTGAACTTCTTGAAATAATATATTTTTTTTTATTAATAAAGTATATTTATAGTTTCTAATTTGAGTAGATTTGACGTAAAATTGACACACCAACGCAAATATCTCGAAAACGGATCGCGTTCGACCATCTTTTTCAAACGTATTCATGTTGGTAATGAAGTTATCTACATTTAAGACGAAAATTTGTTACAATATATTACTTTTTGAAGGTGCTACGCAAAGTTATACGATTGAAAGTGTAGGTTGTTGTTCAGTTACAATGTATAACATAGGGAATTCCAACGCATTTCAACACTCAATAAATAAAAAACTAATAGCGGTAGGTGCATATTTTCTTCTACAATATTCACAAGCTTAATCTCAACTTGCAGAACATACAATTTGAATGATTTATATTACATGTGCAGTTATCATCGATCGACTTTAAGAACAATGTAATATATACGAACACGTGTGTGACGTATGGAGCTGCCCTAAATATAGCAACACTACGATGTGTTATTGAAGTTATCCCACACGTTAATACTCTACTTCCCACCTTAACCTTCTACTTGAAACAGGTCAATTAGGGATAATTAACGCCCGTGTGTTGGATACCTGTGTGGGCGTGACTAATGAGTGGAGCCCTACCTAAATGGTTTTACTTCTACAAAATTTCGTTTTTGAAAATGCAAATTTCGCGTTTTGGAGGTGTTATTGTTATAAGGCGCATAACAAGCAAAAAAAATAAAATTTTAGATAATGAAATTTAGAAACATCACTCAAATAAAGAAGAGTCATTCGTGTGTATAAAAAGTACTTCCTATTTATTTCCTTTATATTTTAGATTCATCTGCGCGTCTTTTTTTTACACTAAAACTTATTTTTGGCCAATATTTAACACTTTTTTTTGTTATTTTGGTCTTATTTCGCAGATATCTCGTACATTTCGCTCCAAATCGCGTTATTTTGCGCTTCAAAATGTGCATAATTAGTACGCTGACACGACTTCCCGTCCACAATTATAAGTTTTAGAAGTTTAACTACAGTTTCGTTTTATTTCGTAACGCGAATTTTACTTGGCTCTCCTAATGAGGCTTGTGCACTCTACTATGCGGAGCATTGGCTCTCCTAATGAGGCTTGTGCACTCTACTATGCGGAACATTGGCTCTCCTAATGAGGCTTGTGCACTCTACTATGCGGAACATTGGCTCTCCTAATGAGGCTTGTGCACTCTACTATGCGGAACATTGGCTTGACGAATGAGGCTTGTGCACTCTATGCGGAACATTGGCTTGACGAATGTGTGAAAGAACGCCTGGAATCTGTTCATTTCCGTTACAACAGCGTGCATGATACGTGGTAGATGCGGCCATGAGAAGACGAGTACGTCATGATCCTCGTCGCTATGCTGACCTCTAAGAGTTATTTTATTATACACTTGAGAAAGATGCGCGGTTACAGAATCTTAATTGTCACAGTCACATCAACATAAACGCGTATTTATTTATTTATTGTAAGACGTTTATATGCAAATGCAATCTCGGCTTAAGACCGACCATAACTAAACCCATTGATTACCGTCAAGTTTCTTACACAACACATCAAGTAGAACTATGTTAACGACATAACTGCAGTCACGATGCGAAGAATAAGTTACTTAAAATGATATTAATAATAATAAGTAATTAATTTGCTAAATTTAAAAAATACATTCCCATATAATTTTTTTATAAACAGCTAAACGAAAATAACGCATTGCATTTTAGTTCAAATATATCTCTACAACTGTGCAGTTCCGTTTGGTGTATTTTGCTCACGCGAGGTATGGGATTCAACTATTTGCCAAGACCAGATACTCAAACATATAGGCAACCCAAGACAACCTTGCACATGCTTTCGTCACAGGCGAGGTATTCGAAGCCAATCAGCGATCGTTATCTGCGCGCGCTTGTCTCGGGCGGTTCGCTGGTTGGCTACGAGTGCCTCGCCTGTGACGAAAGCATGTGTAAGGTAGTCTTGGGTTGCCCATATCATCATGATGTCCGCCACGGTTCTTGTGAACCATCAGTAATGAACGGTCATATAGAGGGGTGTTAACTACGTTAGTACGAGTAACGTATCAGGCGCATTGAATTTGAAACCAACTTTGAATTATTTGTTTTTTAACGACGTACTCGACAACTATGGTCATAAGACAGTGGGAGATGATAAGAGGAAAGGGACAAGAAGGTCGTAACGGGGAGGACGTGGACTGCTTTTCGTCTGGCTTCCCCCCCTCGACCTGTCCGCGGCCCTACCAGAAGCATACGCTTCCGCCGGCATAACTCGCGGGATCAGCAAAGCACTCTAACCTGCCCACCACGATAAGGTAGCAGTGTTGAATTGAAACCAAATAATAATGTTGACGATGACTCTGCGCTAAGGTACTGGCCGCCAGCAGATAATGGCGCTACTTTTTTCCGCAAGTATCCGACACCTTGGCCGGCCGTCACGTTCCGCTTTCAAAACTATAACACAAGTGATCGAAAGAAATAAACCAAAACAAAAATGTTGGGTTTTTTCTTACGTACATCATCTTTCTTTTCTTTTTGATTTGAGCTGCTCGTGCGCTGGAGGTTTCTCATTCTTGTGTCGCGTTCTAAACATAGATCGCGTTCTTGTCGTCTCCTCGTCACTTCGCACCTCATCCAGCACTCATGTCACGTGATAGTCTTGCTTGGTCACAACGATCATGTCAGCACAGAGACTGGTACTACTGGTACTAAAATTTGGTCTATAAATAAAACCAAATGTTTTCCTTCTTTCAAAATACCCAGAATCGAGCGAGAAAATGTGCACTAAGAAATACCCGTATACTATCAACTCCAGCCAACCTAACATATAGTACTTTCTTCGCGTGATACGTAACCTTGGATGAGCTGAGCGCGGATTTGACCCATCAAAATAGACTAGATGCATTCTGGTGGAAAGAAAATAAATTATACAAGGAGAACTTCAGCTGTCATCAATCGACCATGGAGATTGCTTAGCAGAGCCATCTATGTGTTGACTTCACTCTGCAACCATAGATTTATAATAGTATCTCTGCAACAGACCATTTTCAGAATTTGATCTTGGACCCGCAAATCACGGCCCTCTAGATCTTCAATGACAACAATGCACAACAGTTAAAAATACACCTTAAAACTATAGGCAACCCAAGACAACCTTACACACAGGGGTCGAAATTAACGCTCGCCCGCTCGCCCGAGGCTAGTAAAACTTTGCTCGGGCCAGTAAAAATCTTATTTCACTAGCCCGACGGGCGAGTACGTTTTCCAGAGCTTACAATTGCCGTTCAAAAAATCATAATATTTCGCGCCGATCACCTTGCGAGTTTCCAGTACTTGTGTGGGGGCCAGAGGTGTGTATTCAAGTAAAAATATATAGTAATTTTCATGTGTTTACAGATTGATACAGACTACAGCAGTATATATCTCACGCTAAGTCACAATACATCTTTTTTAATATCATATAATCATATTATTTTCCATTTACAGTAGAACATACAAAAAATAAAAACCTTTTCATTTAGGCCAACAGGTTTATTATGGTAAACAATAGTTCCCACTCACTCCCTAGTCCCCCATAAAAACCCGCCAAACCTTTCGAATATTGTGAGTTGTGACTCAAAACTTTCATGTATGAATAATGATCGTTTTACATCAATATAATCTATTTCATTACGGGCTAGTAAAAATGGTCTCGGGCTAGAGAACTATTGATGCAACTAGCCCGGAGGGCTAGTGGCCAAAAACGTTAATTTCGACCCCTGCTTACACATGCTTTCGTCACATCCGGGGCATTCCTAGCCAACCAGCAGACCGCCCGAGACGATATAGCGCGCAAATACCGATCGCTGATTAGCTACGAATACCTCGCCTGTGACGAAAGCATAATGTAAGGTAGTCTTGGGTTGCCTATATCATGGACCCTTAGATAGAGAAAATCACGGCTTTCTAGATCAAGTCTGAAAATCATCTATTACGCTAGACGGGACGAGAATACGGGGAACACTGTGGCGCACGCGCACGTCGCCCGCGGTAGTTACCCCGACCGCCGCCAGGTCGCTCACAGGCCACACACGAGGATCTAGCGACACCAGCGCCCCCCGCGGGCCTAGTCCGAGCTAATCGTTCTCGTTAGGTTACATATCACGACAGTTATTGCTCGCCGTGACGTCACTGCGTACACTGACACGATGTAACTGTAAGCAATATCATCGAACTAAGTGACTAGACATCTAGATGTATTTAAATGTACATTGAACTTCTAGCCAGAAATGTGAAACCCAAGTTAACGTTGCAAATATTTTCAATATAAACTACATTAAATACAAGTACGATCCCTCCACTGAAACGCTGCTTGTAAACCAGGCGACAGTTTATAAACAATTAATTTCTTGTGCGTAGTATAATAGCAATATTATACAACAAAGTTGGTTATATTAATAATATACACACACGAATTAATAGTACAAACTATACACTCCCTAAGATTATAGTAAATTCAGTAGACAGAACTGAAACTGAAACCCAAGTAAAATAATACGTTCAACATGATTTCAATAAAAGCCACATTAAATATAATTGCCCACCTCCGTTAAAGCCTTGTGTTTTATACCAGCGGACAGGGGATTAGATTAAATGTAATTTGTTTTCTTTGTGGCTCACTAACTTGTATGTATTGTATACACACATACTATACTTACAAACATTGCAGACACATAAACATCAACGTTCACTGGCATATTTATCTGCGCTGGCATAACATTTGATAGTTTTCTGACATCACACTTTTATTATTCACAAAATAATAAAGTTTACCACTTAAATAAATAAGTCAATACATAAAAAAAAAATAAAAAAAAAAACAAGTTTGTATCAATACTGTCTACTGAAAATCAGTTCTTGTAACTGAGTGCCACTTACGAGAACTTATTTTCAGTTATGGACATTATACCATTCATTATGTGCCTCGCTGCTATGACAACTCAGAAGTCACCATTTACGTACCTCCTATCACACATAAGTCCAATGACGGAAGCAAGGGCAAGAGAAACGTGTGCTTTACTATGTGTTGTCTCTTTGCTTGCAGACAGATACACATAAGTCCAATGACGGAAGCAAGGGCAAGAGAAACGTGTGCTTTACTATGTGTTGTCTCTTTGCTTGCAGACAGATACGATACGAGCCCTAGTAAGTGACCTGGACATGAAGAGTTGTAAAACAACCAGAGAAGAAGAAGACAGGCCGGACATGTGAGCGGACGTACGACTCGTAACAAGTGTCCTTGTCAGCAGAGATATATCCCAGCACCCAAGTGATGAGGGACAGTATCACGAGTGAGACATAGAGACATCAACACAGAGAATGTGGCTACTGGCTCTCATCTGCCTGGCGAGCAGTCTCCACGCTGGTGAGTACAACTCTAGCTCGTAACAAGTGTCCTTGTCAGCAGAGATATATCCCAGCACCCAAGTGATGAGGGAAGTATCACGAGTGAGACATAGAGACATCAACACAGAGAATGTGGCTACTGGCTCTCATCTGCCTGGCGAGCAGTCTCCACGCTGGTGAGTACAACTCTAGCTCGTAACAAGTGTCCTTGTCAGCAGAGATATATCCCAGCACCCAAGTGATGAGGGACAGTATCACGAGTGAGACATAGAGACATCAACACAGAGAATGTGGCTACTGGCTCTCATCTGCCTGGCGAGCAGTCTGCACGCTGGTGAGTACAACTCTAGCTCGTAACAAGTGTCCTTGTCAGCAGAGATATATCCCAGCACCCAAGTGATGAGGGACAGTATCACGAGTGAGACATAGAGACATCAACACAGAGAATGTGGCTACTGGCTCTCATCTGCCTGGCGAGCAGTCTGCACGCTGGTGAGTACAACTCTAGCTCGTAACAAGTGTCCTTGTCAGCAGAGATATATCCCAGCACCCAAGTGATGAGGGACAGTATCACGAGTGAGACATAGAGACATCAACACAGAGAATGTGGCTACTGGCTCTCATCTGCCTGGCGAGCAGTCTGCACGCTGGTGAGTACAACTCTAGCTCGTAACAAGTGTCCTAGTCAGCAGAGATATATCCCAGCACCCAAGTGATGAGGGACAGTATCACGAGTGAGACATAGAGACATCAACACAGAGAATGTGGCTACTGGCTCTCATCTGCCTGGCGAGCAGTCTGCACGCTGGTGAGTACAACTCTAGCTCGTAACAAGTGTCCTAGTCAGCAGAGATATATCCCAGCACCCAAGTGATGAGGGACAGTATCACGAGTGAGACATAGAGACATCAACACAGAGAATGTGGCTACTGGCTCTCATCTGCCTGGCGAGCAGTCTGCACGCTGGTGAGTACAACTCTAGCTCGTAACAAGTGTCCTTGTCAGCAGAGATATATCCCAGCACCCAAGTGATGAGGGACAGTATCACGAGTGAGACATAGAGACATCAACACAGAGAATGTGGCTACTGGCTCTCATCTGCCTGGCGAGCAGTCTGCACGCTGGTGAGTACAACTCTAGCTCGTAACAAGTGTCCTTGTCAGCAGAGATATATCCCAGCACCCAAGTGATGAGGGACAGTATCACGAGTGAGACATAGAGACATCAACACAGAGAATGTGGCTACTGGCTCTCATCTGCCTTGCGAGCAGTCCGCAAATTTTTTCATTTTTAAATTATATCTCAAGAATGGACTTCGAAATCGAAAATCTGAATCATCAGCGCACTGTGTTTTGTGCGTTTTTTTTTTTTTTTTTACATACTGAATCCTCTTAATGTGTTTTACATTATAATCAATATGGTTTTTATTTATAATTAATTCTATTTCTAATTATCGATTTAATAATCAAAATAACTACACTAGTGATTATAATATTTAATTCAGTATGTAGGGCTTACCAAAACAAAGTGCGCTTTTGAGTCAGATTTTCGATTTCGAGTACCATTCTTGAGATATAATACAAAAATGAAACTTTTCTGCTGTTTTTGATTTGGAGATACCCTTTGCTGCAGTTCACAACGTCTACCTGGAACGGCTGTACATATAGTGATGATAAGTTACGACCGTGTATTGGATATGACTGGTGAGGCTTGTGCACTATACTAGGCGGACAACCGCCTTTATACGAACGCGTGAAAGAGCGCCAGGTTACCCTATTATGTAACTTTTAATTCAAAAACTATCTAGGAACCTTTGTATGATTATCATCATGGTCCTTAACTTTCCTTATCCGTATGTCCTTATCTATATGTTTTATCTTATCTTTGTACAACACAATACACATCAATTAAAAACACAGAATCGCGGTTAGTAGATGATGATCTTGTATGTAACAATAAACCTTAGTTATATAACATTTGAAAACTGATTTATCTAGGAGACCGCGATGAGACTGGGTTGTAGTTGGTTGTTGATGGTTTTTGAAATGGCCTAGGTTTTCGATCAATATATTACAATAGTATCTACGTAACTAGTTTGAATTCAGGCAGAACTCGTTTCAGGACATACAATAACGAAGTTACAGGATAGGACACCAGAGATCGTTGAAACAGCGTGAATGAAAGAGGCGGTAGGTAACGTTCTTCGGTCCACTATGAGACCAGTTACGTCGGGGCAACTATACATATACTCTCGTGCTGTAGCAACTCCACCTCTTGGCGCTCATAAATCCTTCCCCGTCAGCTTCTCCACTCTACATATCACAATATATTTCTTTTAAATACGCAGCGATGACTTCCAAATTGCCGCGATTAAAAGCAGACCGGACCCAACCCACGGCCTCCTCGTTGTCCGAGGGAGATCGTCTATAGTAGGCCGTGCAAACAGCCGGGAGCCGATTCAATAAACATTCATCAACCGTCTGGGGACAACAATGTTTGTTTCCGCGTTAAAAATACTTTTTTCCCGCGTCAACGCAAACGAACATCATTAAAAACACTCAATTTATAGCCAAGAAAAATGTTTACATTGATGATTGACATAATTATGTTGCTTTCCGATTGGCCCGTCTGTCTAATTGACATGGGCGGGGTCGGAGGTCATGAGAGCAGACAGCTGCTCAGACTGTTGGTATGCGTGCATGTACATGAGCCCTAGGGTACATCAACGATAATGCCTGGTTACAACACATCAAATGTCCCCGGAGAAGAAACGACATTATATTCCTATAGGCGATTTTACGCGGCATCTTGGGCGTCCGTATACTTCCTCAATGCACAGCCTTACGACGGGTCAATAGAACCATAGAACCTCGGATTGAACCGACGTTTAAGAAGGCTGTGCCTCGATGGAACACTGCAAAATTATTGAAATTACGAATTATATTCGAGAAGGCTGTGTATTTTAAGTATGGTTGCAATGGCGACCGGAAGTTCAAAGATGGCGAAAATATAATAACCTATAGGGCACTAGCAACACCCAAAGACAACAATGAAACAAATGAATTGAATCGATGGACAAACAACCAGCTGTCAAAAAATAATTTCTTCTGATTTTGGAAAACAAAACAAAAAAACAAACAAATACACATACAAAACTTTCACTAAGTCGTTGTCTATCATTAAAAGTTTTAAATGGCGAGCAGTTACTATTGCTACACTTGTTTTTATTTCTATGGTTGCAATTTTATTATTTTGACAGCTGATTGTGTGTCCATCAGTTTAATTCATTTGTTCCATTGTTGTCTGTTGGTGTTGCTAGTGCCCTATAGAACAACCAGTGGCAACACAAATGTATCACTTTCTTCTCTCTGTACTGAACTGTTGTCATGTTGCGATACTGATAACACCTTCGTTTCAAGGGGTTATTCTTCAATTAGTCAATATACAAAGATAATAACATTCTATATACATAAATGAGGCACTCTGAAGATGAAAGCGTTTAAAAGAGTATATAATAATAATATACAGTATGTCAAACGTATGTACAACGTGTGTACGTACGTGTCGTATGTCATAGTATGTCAAACGTATGTACAACGAGTGAACGTCAAACGTGTGTACGTACGTGTCGTAGGTCATAGTATGTCAAACGTATGTACAACGTGTGAACGTCAAACGTGTGTACGTACGTGTCGTAGGTCATAGTATGTCAAACGTATGTACAACGTGTGAACGTCAAACGTGTGTACGTACGTGTCGTATGTCATAGTATGTCAAACGTGTGTACGTACGTGTCGTAGGTCATAGTATGTCAAACGTGTGTACGTACGTGTCGTATGTCATAGTATGTCAAACAACGTGTGAACGTCAAACGTGTGTACGTACGTGCCGTATGCCATAGTATGTCAAACGTATGTACAACGTGTGTACGTACGTGTCGTATGTCATAGTATGTCAAAAATGCATCAAACTCACTTGCATCAAAGGTATACAATTTCTCGTAAACAACAAACATTAGTTTCTTCTTGTGTTGCCCCCCCTTCCATCCCCAACCACTATGAACCATTAGAGATAATCTCGGCGTTCAACATCTCTCTACACTATGTACTGAAGTAATGTACTTTAGTATAAGTGCATGCGTAGTCTATATGTGAGGTACCTATACTAATACTGATTACACCACGATGCTCGGTACACTTCACTGAGCACCTTGTTAAGTATCATCCTAGAGCAAGCAAGGGGCTCCACCCTCCAACAGGGTTGCGTCGAGGGCGCCAACAACTCAGTACACTTCACTGAGCACCTTGTTAAGTATCATCCTAGAGCAAGCAAGGGGCTCCACCCTCCAACAGGGTTGCGTCGAGGGGCCAACAACTCCGCCCTGGTTTAGACACCCCTGCCCACACAGACGGGGTCACCGAACCATTCATCGGGGATTAACTATTGGCTTTATTAACCTGTTCGCTGCGGGTACAGCCAAGGCCATAACGATCGCATTTGGCGCTCCGAATAGTTTCAAACACTTTGCGCAGAATATCCGGACCAAGGGACCAAGGGACGTGGGTTCGAAGCGGTCATCGTACACCTTATACTCGAATACAGCATCACGAAACGTCATAGTCGCAGTATATCAATACTTGGGTTTTTAAAATTTTTAATAACATTAACTTGGAAGAAAGAATGTTAGTTGGGGTGATTAGAAGAAAGGGTCAACTAGGACGTAAAGGGGAGGACGTGGTCGCCCCCTCGACCTGTCCAGCTAGGGTGGCCCTACCAGAAGCATACGCTTCCGCCGGCCGGCATAGCTCTCTGGATCAGCTGAGCACGCAAACCTGCCCATCACCTCTGGAGCCCGATTCTCTAAATCTGTGGTAAATTTCTCACCGGTTTCTGTCGTTACGGAAGGCGAATGGATGGCTGTGATTGGGTCACAGCCTTCTCATAACGACCAAAACCGGTGATCACCTTATCGTTGACCATAGAGAATCAAGGCCCAGGTGAGCACTCCCCCCCCCCCCCCCCCCCCCACCAGCTAGCGCAACTCCGACCGATCCCCGCGCGCTACGTTTTCGTGCCAGTCGTATGGGACGTGCTGAGGGAGCAAGGTCATGCTGCCGGTCTGCTCACTTGGTGTTACGTTCCCTCCAATACCTGAGATTGCATCAGTACATTAGCTTACTCACTACTGTTGAGCAGCGTATGCTGCCGGTCTGCTCACTTGGTGTTACGTTCCCTCCAATACCTGAGATTGCATCAGTACATTAGCTTACTCACTACTGTTGAGCAGCGTATGCTGCCGGTCTGCTCACTTGGTGTTACGTTCCCTCCAATACCTGAGATTGCATCAGTACATTAGCTTACTCACTACTGTTGAGCAGCGTATGCTGCCGGTCTGCTCACTTGGTGTTACGTTCCCTCCAATACCTGAGATTGCATCAGTACATTAGCTTACTCACTACTGTTGAGCAGCGTATGCTGCCGGTCTGCTCACTTGGTGTTACGTTCCCTCCAATACCTGAGATTGCATCAGTACATTAGCTTACTCACTACTATTTAGCAGCGTATGCTGCCGGTCTGCTCACTTGGTGTTACGTTCCCTCCAATACCTGAGATTGCATCAGTACATTAGCTTACTCACTACTGTTGAGCAGCGTATGCTGCCGGTCTGCTCACTTGGTGTTACGTTCCCTCCAATACCTGAGATTGCATCAGTACATTAGCTTACTCACTACTGTTGAGCAGCGTATGCTGCCGGTCTGCTCACTTGGTGTTACGTTCCCTCCAATACCTGAGATTGCATCAGTACATTAGCTTACTCACTACTGTTGAGCAGCGTATGCTGCCGGTCTGCTCACTTGGTGTTACGTTCCCTCCAATACCTGAGATTGCATCAGTACATTAGCTTACTCACTACTGTTGAGCAGCGTATGCTGCCGGTCTGCTCACTTGGTGTTACGTTCCCTCCAATACCTGAGATTGCATCAGTACATTAGCTTACTCACTACTATTTAGCAGCGTATAGGACACAAGGAAACAATAAAATTACCTGTCTAGACCCGTAAAGTAGTTATGGCTGGACTGCGACGCGAGCAAACTGTTGCGCTTTACATCTGTGTACGTATAACACCAAAACTCGAACAGTTTTTGACCTAGGCATGAGATTGAAAGCATTTTTGGGAGATAGGGATCAAGCGCATGTTATATATGTTATTTCGTTTACGTGACTCATTTCATAAATAAGTTATGGAACAGTAACAGCAGCATATAATCAAGGGCCTTTTCACCGGGACACGAAAAAATTGGTTACAAAAAACTGGGCCGTTAATTGTGTTTAAAAATTGTATATCATTTTTTCCTAAGATAACAACCTATAGTATAATACATTTTCGTGAACTTGACAAATATGTCTAGAGGTTTTACTAGCGTTAACGTAAAGACTTTGAAGCTGTCGGTACACGTAAAAAAATATGTAATTTTTTTTAAACGTGTTTTTGCAGACATATTATCAATATTTAACAACCTGCATCGAAAAAATGTAATTTAAAAAAGTTACGATCCCTAGATACATTCACCTTAAGGCTGTGCGGGCACGGTTTTTCAGTTTTCTAAAATATGTCCAACGTACCCTAGTTAAGCTTGGAAATTGAAACCAGAACTTCTGAAAGTTACAAAATTATTTTTTTCGTAATTTTGATTGTACCGGTACCGTAGATATTGCTAGATGTACGCCGCTTCATTCAAAACATAACTTCGCCCAGAAATACACATTTGTGATAGCCAACTTTTATTGTAGTTAATGTACATACTTTGTTCTAGGTCGTGCGGAATTTTCAGTTCGTTATCTTTAATGGTATGTGCGCTATGATTTTTCTCATCTACCGGTACAAAATAGCTCATTTGTACCGGTAGATGAGAAAAATTACAGCACACATACCATTAAAGATAACGAACTGAAAATTCCTCATGACCTAAAACAAAGTATGTACATTAACTACAATAAAAGTTGGCTATCACAAATGAGTATTTCTGGGCGAAGTTATGTTTTGAATGAAGCGGCGTACATATAGCAATATCTACGGTACCGGTACAATCAAAATTACGAAAAAAATAATTTTGTAACTTTCAGTAGTTCTGGTTTCAATTTCCAAGCTTAACTAGGATACGTTGTACATATTTTAGAAAACTGGAAAACCGTGCCCGCACAGTCTTAAGGCCCTCGACTGAGATAAGATCACGGCCACTGCTTGACGAGGATCGAGCCCATGCGGCCACGACCCGGCCACAGGCGACTGGCAACGCAAAAGTCTAGCGCGAGCAATAAGGAAATGCGGCCAGGGCTGGAGCCCACAGGGCATCCTAGACACGTGCCCGGCCCGGTGGTCGAGGAAGTCACAGTCTACACTGTAGACGGGATGCAACAGGCCACCGGTTGGTAGTCGTCCATCACATACTTCTCTTCTAGGGTCTCAATAGAGTAACCGCCCGAAATGTCCTGAGAGCGCTATACAATATTACAAGTGATAAATGCCCGAAATGAACGCTTTTTACTAATGTCCTGAGAACGCTACACAATATAACAAGTGATAAATGCCCGAAATGAACGCTTTTTACTAATGTCCTGAGAACGCTACACAATATAACAAGTGATAAATGCCCGAAATGAACGCTTTTTACTAATGTCCTGAGAACGCTACACAATATAACAAGTGATAAATGCCCGAAATGAACGCTTTTTACTAATGTCCTGAGAACGCTATACACAATATTACAAGTGATAAATGTCCGAAATGAACGCTTTAAAATGTCTTGAGAGCGCTACACAATATAACAAGTGATAAATGCCCGAAATGAACGCTTTTTACTAATGTCCTGAGAACGCTACACAATATTTCAAGTGATAAATGCCCGAAATGAACGCTTTTTACTAATGTCCTGAGAACGCTACACAATATTTCAAGTGATAAATGCCCGAAATGAACGCTTTTTACTAATGTCCTGAGAACGCTACACAATATTTCAAGTGATAAATGCCCGAAATGAACGCTTTACTAATGTCTTGAGAGCGCTACACAATATTACAAGTGATAAATGCCCGAAATGAACGCTCTTTACTAATGTCTTGAGAACGCTAACAATATAACAAGTGATAAATGCCCGAAATGAACGCTTTTTACTAATGTCTTGAGAGCGCTACACAATATTACAAGTGATAAATGCCCGAAATGAACGCTTTACTAATGTCTTGAGAACGCTACACAATATTACAAGTGATAAATGCCCGCAATGAACGCTTTACTAATGTCTTGAGAGCGCTACACAATATTACAAGTGATAAATGCCCGAAATGAACGCTTTACTAATGTCTTGAGAGCGCTACACAATATTACAAGTGATAAATGCCCGAAATGAACGCTTTACTAATATCTTGAGAGCGCTACACAATATTACAAGTGATAAATGCCCGAAATGAACGCTTTACTAATGTCTTGAGAACGCTACACAATATTACAAGTGATAAATGCCCGAAATGAACGCTTTACTAATATCTTGAGAGCGCTACACAATATTACAAGTGATTAATGCCCGAAATGAACGCTTTACTAATGTCCTGAGAACGCTACACAATATTACAAGTGATAAATGCCCGAAATGAACGCTCTTTACTAATGTCTTGATAACGCTACACAATATTACAAGTGATAAATGCCCGAAATGAACGCTTTTTACTAATGTCTTGAGAGCGCTACACAATATTACAAGTGATAAATGCCCGAAATGAACGCTTTACTAATGTCTTGAGAACGCTACACAATATTACAAGTGATAAATGCCCGAAATGAACGCTTAACTAATGTCTTGAGAGCGCTACACAATATTACAAGTGATAAATGCCCGAAATGAACGCTTAACTAATGTCTTGAGAACGCTACACAATATTACAAGTGATAAATGCCCGAAATGAACGCTTTACTAATGTCTTGAGAACGCTACACAATATTACAAGTGATAAATGCCCGAAATGAACGCTCTTTACTAATGTCTTGAGAACGCTACACAATATTACAAGTGATAAATGCCCGAAATGAACGCTCTTTACTAATGTCTTGAGAACGCTACACAATATTACAAGTGATAAATGCCCGAAATGAACGCTTTTTACTAATGTCTTGAGAACGCTACACAATATTACAAGTGATAAATGCCCGAAATGAACGCTTTACTAATGTCTTGAGACCGCTACACAATATTACAAGTGATTAATGCCCGAAATGAACGCTTTTTACTAATGTCTTGAGAACGCTACACAATATTACAAGTGATAAGTGCCCGAAATGAACGCTCTTTACTAATGTCCTGAGAACGCTACACAATATTACAAGTGATAAATGCCCGAAATGAACGCTTTACTAATGTCTTGAGAGCGCTACACAATATTACAAGTGATAAATGCCCGAAATGAACGCTTTTTACTAATGTCTTGAGACCGCTACAAAATATTACAAGTGATAAATGCCCGAAATGAACGCTTTACTAATGTCTTGAGAGCGCTACACAATATTACAAGTGATTAATGCCCGAAATGAACGCTTTACTAATGTCTTGAGAGCGCTACACAATATAACAAGTGATAAATGCCCGAAATGAACGCTTTACTAATGTCTTGAGAGCGCTACACAATATTACAAGTGATAAATGCCCGAAATGAACGCTTTACTAATGTCTTGAGAGCGCTACACAATATTACAAGTGATAAATGCCCGAAATGAACGCTTTACTAATATCTTGAGAGCGCTACACAATATTACAAGTGATAAATGCCCGAAATGAACGCTTTTTACTAATGTCTTGAGAACGCTACACAATATTACAAGTGATAAATGCCCGAAGTGAACGCTTTTTACTAATGTCTTGAGACCGCTACAAAATATTACAAGTGATAAATGCCCGAAATGAACGCTTTTTACTAATGTCTTGAGAACGCTACACAATATTACAAGTGATAAATGCCCGAAGTGAACGCTTTTTACTAATGTCTTGAGACCGCTACAAAATATTACAAGTGATAAATGCCCGAAATGAACGCTTTTTACTAATGTCTTGAGAACGCTACACAATATTACAAGTGATAAATGCCCGAAATGAACGCTTTACTAATATCTTGAGAGCGCTACACAATATTACAAGTGATAAATGCCCGAAATGAACGCTTTTTACTAATGTCTTGAGAGCGCTACACAATATTACAAGTGATAAATGCCCGAAATGAACGCTTTACTAATGTCTTGAGAGCGCTACACAATATTACAAGTGATAAATGCCCGAAATGAACGCTTTACTAATATCTTGAGAGCGCTACACAATATTACAAGTGATAAATGCCCGAAATGAACGCTTTTTACTAATGTCTTGAGAACGCTACACAATATTACAAGTGATAAATGCCCGAAGTGAACGCTTTTTACTAATGTCTTGAGACCGCTACAAAATATTACAAGTGATAAATGCCCGAAATGAACGCTTTTTACTAATGTCTTGAGAACGCTACACAATATTACAAGTGATAAATGCCCGAAGTGAACGCTTTTTACTAATGTCTTGAGAGCGCTACACAATATTACAAGTGATAAATGCCCGAAATGAACGCTTTTTACTAATGTCTTGAGAGCGCTACACAATATTACAAGTGATAAATGCCCGAAATGAACGCTTTACTAATGTCTTGAGAGCGCTACACAATATAACAAGTGATTAATGCCCGAAATGAACGCTTTACTAATGTCTTGAGACCGCTACAAAATATTACAAGTGATAAATGCCCGAAATGAACGCTTTACTAATGTCTTGAGAGCGCTACACAATATTACAAGTGATTAATGCCCGAAATGAACGCTTTACTAATGTCCTGAGAACGCTACACAATATTACAAGTGATGAATGCCCGAAATGAACGCTCTTTAATAATGTCTTGAGAGCGCTACACAATATTACAAGTGATAAATGCCCGAAATGAACGCTTTTTACTAATGTCTTGAGAGCGCTACACAATATTACAAGTGATAAATGCCCGAAATGAACGCTTTTTACTAATGTCTTGAGAGCGCTACACAATATTACAAGTGATAAATGCCCGAAATGAACGCTTTTTACTAATGTCTTGAGAACGCTACACAATATTACAAGTGATAAATGCCCGAAATGAACGCTTTTTACTAATGTCTTGAGAGCGCTACACAATATTACAAGTGATAAATGCCCGAAATGAACGCTCTTTACTAATGTCTTGAGAACGCTACACAATATAACAAGTGATAAATGCCCGAAATGAACGCTTAACTAATGTCTTGAGAACGCTACACAATATTACAAGTGATAAATGCCCGAAATGAACGCTTTACTAATGTCTTGAGAGCGCTACACAATATTACAAGTGATAAATGCCCGAAATGAACGCTTAACTAATGACTTGAGAACGCTACACAATATAACAAGTGATAAATGCCCGAAATGAACGCTTAACTAATGTCTTGAGAGCGCTACACAATATTACAAGTGATAAATGCCCGAAATGAACGCTTTTTACTAATGTCTTGAGAGCGCTACACAATATTACAAGTGATAAATGCCCGAAATGAACGCTTAACTAATGTCTTGAGAACGCTACACAATATAACAAGTGATAAATGTCCGAAATGAACGCTTAACTAATGTCTTGAGAGCGCTACACAATATTACAAGTGATAAATGCCCGAAATGAACGCTTTTTACTAATGTCTTGAGAGCGCTACACAATATTACAAGTGATAAATGCCCGAAATGAACGCTTAACTAATGTCTTGAGAGCGCTACACAATATTACAAGTGATAAATGCCCGAAATGAACGCTTTTTACTAATGTCTTGAGAACGCTACACAATATAACAAGTGATACATGCCCGAAATGAACGCTTTACTAATGTCTTGAGAACGCTACACAATATTTCGCCCGAAATGAACGCTTTTTACTAATGTCTTGAGAACGCTAACAATATTACAAGTGGTAAATGCCCGAAATGAACGCTTTTTACTAATGTCTTGAGAACGCTAACAATATTACAAGTGGTAAATGCCCGAAATGAACGCTTAACTAATGTCTTGAGAACGCTACACAATATTACAAGTGATAAATGCCCGAAATGAACGCTTAACTAATGTCTTGAGAACGCTACACAATATTACAAGTGATAAATGCCCGGAATGAACGCTTTTTACTAATGTCTTGAGAACGCTACACAATATTACAAGTGATAAATGCCCGAAATGAACACTTTTTACTAATGTCTTGAGAACGCTAACAATATTACAAGTGATAAATGCCCGAAATGAACGCTTTTTACTAATGTCTTGAGAGCGCTACACAATATTACAAGTGATAAATGCCCGAAATGAACACTTTTTACTAATGTCTTGAGAACGCTAACAATATTACAAGTGATAAATGCCCGAAATGAACGCTTTTTACTAATGTCCTGAGAACGCTACACAATATTACAAGTGATAAATGCCCGAAATGAACGCTTTTTACTAATGTCTTGAGAACGCTACACAATATTACAAGTGATAAATGCCCGAAATGAACACTTTTTACTAATGTCCTGAGAACGCTACACAATATTACAAGTGATAAATGCCCGAAATGAACGCTTTTTACTAATGTCTTGAGAACGCTACACAATATTACAAGTGATAAATGCCCGAAATGAACACTTTTTACTAATGTCCTGAGAACGCTACACAATATTACAAGTGATAAATGCCCGAAATGAACACTTTTTACTAATGTCCTGAGAACGCTACACAATATTACAAGTGATAAATGCCCGAAATGAACGCTTTTTACTAATGTCTTGAGAACGCTACACAATATTACAAGTGATAAATGCCCGAAATGAACACTTTTTACTAATGTCCTGAGAACGCTACACAATATTACAAGTGATAAATGCCCGAAATGAACGCTTTTTACTAATGTCTTGAGAACGCTACACAATATTACAAGTGATAAATGCCCGAAATGAACACTTTTTACTAATGTCCTGAGAACGCTACACAATATTACAAGTGATAAATGCCCGAAATGAACACTTTTTACTAATGTCCTGAGAACGCTACACAATATTACAAGTGATAAATGCCCGAAATGAACGCTCTTTACTAATGTCTTGAGAGCGCTACACAATATTACAAGTGATAAATGCCCGAAATGAACGCTTTTTACTAATGTCTTGAGAGCGCTACACAATATTACAAGTGATAAATGCCCGAAATGAACGCTTTTTACTAATGTCTTGAGAACGCTACACAATATTACAAGTGATAAATGCCCGAAATGAACGCTTTTTACTAATGTCTTGAGAACGCTACACAATATTACAAATGATAAATGCCCGAAATAAGAACGAAAAAATTGGATTAAAAAAGTTTGAAGTATGTGTTTGGTTACCGGATATTTAATTAGTAACTAATTCTTGTTTATTTTAGATTACCAATAAAAACCGTTATCAATAAAATATTTGTAATTTTTTTAAATCTAGTTTTTTCGTTAATAGCCCCATACATAGTAAAAAAATTTAATATTGAAATACGTGGAGATTTAACATAGAATGTATAACAATAATATAAATAGTATAATAAATATATATAATATAATTCTACCACAAGATCAATATACATAAAATATATAAGTGATCTGACGGCTCTCGTGTATGGCTTCATTCAAGGAGGGCCTGCCCCCAAAACCACTTCCCAATATGAGAAGACAGTTTACAGTTAGATTCTATAGCTTGTTCCCTGTATAACACGATGGCATTGCAATCACAATACTCTGTACGGGGGGTCGTGGGTTCGATGTCCGTCCCCGCCAACTACTGGGGCCATGTGCGCAAAGGAACACTTTTACTCGAGCGAGACGAACAAAATTTGGCAACTCTTGAATTTTAATTGCCACATTCAAGATCGAACAAGATAACAAGGCTTCCAACTTTACAACAACAAACATGTTCTTATCCCGAGATTAACTGTAGATTACTGCTCACATATTAATTAACGTCACCTTCATTAAACTTTAGATCTAAGTTTGTAATGTCAAGGAAATTCTAATTCGAGACTTGACATTTTGAGACAGTCTACGAGTGTGAGCGAGCGTCGAGAGGAAGTTTCTCCTTTAGCTTTTCGAGAAATGTCGCGATTTCCAAAGCCCAACCATCTCGCCCCCCCCCCCCCCCCCCCAGATAACCTCTAGAGCGAATACTATCTACAAGACTGAATATATACCGCATGAAACAAATCATCATTAATTGAATACACCTATCTAAATTATTTATTTATTAATATTAATTTTAACCGAATTTTGCGGCAGACCCTTTTGGTTCCCCGCCCCTCAGTATAGGAACCTCTGCTCTATATAGAGTGTGTAGAGGTGGGAGTCGAACCCGGCCCGTGTTGTGCAAGAGTCCGACGACCCCGTTGTCGCGCCCCGCCCATCTAATGAAGACGAGACTCGACTCATCCTTAATGAGGTTAGTTAGAATCCGTCAACCATCTGTCAACCATCAACCATCTCGGCCAGCCAACACACAACTGTGACATAGACATGTATACACCTAGCCCCCTACGTAACAAGTCTCAATGCCTGGTCCCTCATTCATGCACGCTGTTTCAACCATCTGTCAACCATCAACCATCTCGGCCAGCCAACACACAACTGTGACATAGACATGTATACACCTAGCCCCCTACGTAACAAGTCTCAATGCCTGGTCCCTCATTCATGCACGCTGTTTCAACCATCTGTCAACCATCAACCATCTCGGCAAGCCAACACACAACTGTGACATAGACATGTATACACCTAGCCCCCTACGTAACAAGTCTCAATGCCTGGTCCCTCATTCATGCACGCTGTTTCAACCATCTGTCAACCATCAACCATCTCGGCCAGCCAACACACAACTGTGACATAGACATGTATACACCTAGCCCCCTACGTAACAAGTCTCAATGCCTGGTCCCTCATTCATGCACGCTGTTTCAACCATCTGTCAACCATCAACCATCTCGGCCAGCCAACACACAACTGTGACATAGACATGTATACACCTAGCCCCCTACGTAACAAGTCTCAATGCCTGGTCCCTCATTCATGCACGCTGTTTCAACCATCTGTCAACCATCAACCATCTCGGCCAGCCAACACACAACTGTGACATAGACATGTATACACCTAGCCCCCTACGTAACAAGTCTCAATGCCTGGTCCCTCATTCATGCACGCTGTTTCAACCATCTGTCAACCATCAACCATCTCGGCCAGCCAACACACAACTGTGACATAGACATGTATACACCTAGCCCCCTACGTAACAAGTCTCAATGCCTGGTCCCTCATTCATGCACGCTGTTTCAACCATCTGTCAACCATCAACCATCTCGGCCAGCCAACACACAACTGTGACATAGACATGTATACACCTAGCCCCCTACGTAACAAGTCTCAATGCCTGGTCCCTCATTCATGCACGCTGTTTCAACCATCTGTCAACCATCAACCATCTCGGCCAGCCAACACACAACTGTGACATAGACATGTATACACCTAGCCCCCTACGTAACAAGTCTCAATGCCTCGTCCCTCATTCATGCACGCTGTTTCAACCATGTGTCAACCATCAACCATCTCGGCCAGCCAACACACAACTGTGACATAGACATGTATACACCTAGCCCCCTACGTAACAAGTCTCAATGCCTCGTCCCTCATTCATGCACGCTGTTTCAACCATCTGTCAACCATCAACCATCTCGGCCAGCCAACACACAACTGTGACATAGACATGTATACACCTAGCCCCCTACGTAACAAGTCTCAATGCCTGGTCCCTCATTCATGCACGCTGTTTCAACCATCTGTCAACCATCAACCATCTCGGCCAGCCAACACACAACTGTGACATAGACATGTATACACCTAGCCCCCTACGTAACAAGTCTCAATGCCTGGTCCCTCATTCATGCACGCTGTTTCAACCATCTGTCAACCATCAACCATCTCGGCCAGCCAACACACAACTGTGACATAGACATGTATACACCTAGCCCCCTACGTAACAAGTCTCAATGCCTGGTCCCTCATTCATGCACGCTGTTTCAACCATCTGTCAACCATCAACCATCTCGGCCAGCCAACACACAACTGTGACATAGACATGTATACACCTAGCCCCCTACGTAACAAGTCTCAATGCCTGGTCCCTCATTCATGCACGCTGTTTCAACCATCTGTCAACCATCAACCATCTCGGCAAGCCAACACACAACTGTGACATAGACATGTATACACCTAGCCCCCTACGTAACAAGTCTCAATGCCTGGTCCCTCATTCATGCACGCTGTTTCAACCATCTGTCAACCATCAACCATCTCGGCAAGCCAACACACAACTGTGACATAGACATGTATACACCTAGCCCCCTACGTAACAAGTCTCAATGCCTGGTCCCTCATTCATGCACGCTGTTTCAACCATCTGTCAACCATCAACCATCTCGGCCAGCCAACACACAACTGTGACATAGACATGTATACACCTAGCCCCCTACGTAACAAGTCTCAATGCCTGGTCCCTCATTCATGCACGCTGTTTCAACCATCTGTCAACCATCAACCATCTCGGCCAGCCAACACACAACTGTGACATAGACATGTATACACCTAGCCCCCTACGTAACAAGTCTCAATGCCTCGTCCCTCATTCATGCACGCTGTTTCAACCATCTGTCAACCATCAACCATCTCGGCCAGCCAACACACAACTGTGACATAGACATGTATACACCTAGCCCCCTACGTAACAAGTCTCAATGCCTGGTCCCTCATTCATGCACGCTGTTTCAACCATCTGTCAACCATCAACCATCTCGGCCAGCCAACACACAACTGTGACATAGACATGTATACACCTAGCCCCCTACGTAACAAGTCTCAATGCCTGGCCCCTCATTCATGCACGCTGTTTCAACCATCTGTCAACCATCAACCATCTCGGCCAGCCAACACACAACTGTGACATAGACATGTATACACCTAGCCCCCTACGTAACAAGTCTCAATGCCTGGTCCCTCATTCATGCACGCTGTTTCAACCATCTGTCAACCATCAACCATCTCGGCCAGCCAACACACAACTGTGACATAGACATGTATACACCTAGCCCCCTACGTAACAAGTCTCAATGCCTGGTCCCTCATTCATGCACGCTGTTTCAACCATGTGTCAACCATCAACCATCTCGGCCAGCCAACACACAACTGTGACATAGACATGTATACACCTAGCCCCCTACGTAACAAGTCTCAATGCCTGGTCCCTCATTCATGCACGCTGTTTCAACCATCTGTCAACCATCAACCATCTCGGCCAGCCAACACACAACTGTGACATAGACATGTATACACCTAGCCCCCTACGTAACAAGTCTCAATGCCTGGTCCCTCATTCATGCACGCTGTTTCAACCATGTGTCAACCATCAACCATCTCGGCCAGCCAACACACAACTGTGACATAGACATGTATACACCTAGCCCCCTACGTAACAAGTCTCAATGCCTCGTCCCTCATTCATGCACGCTGTTTCAACCATCTGTCAACCATCAACCATCTCGGCCAGCCAACACACAACTGTGACATAGACATGTATACACCTAGCCCCCTACGTAACAAGTCTCAATGCCTGGTCCCTCATTCATGCACGCTGTTTCAACCATCTGTCAACCATCAACCATCTCGGCCAGCCAACACACAACTGTGACATAGACATGTATACACCTAGCCCCCTACGTAACAAGTCTCAATGCCTGGTCCCTCATTCATGCACGCTGTTTCAACCATGTGTCAACCATCAACCATCTCGGCCAGCCAACACACAACTGTGACATAGACATGTATACACCTAGCCCCCTACGTAACAAGTCTCAATGCCTGGTCCCTCATTCATGCACGCTGTTTCAACCATGTGTCAACCATCAACCATCTCGGCCAGCCAACACACAACTGTGACATAGACATGTATACACCTAGCCCCCTACGTAACAAGACTCAATGCCTGGTCCCTCATTCATGCACGCTGTTTCAACCATGTGTCAACCATCAACCATCTCGGCCAGCCAACACACAACTGTGACATAGACATGTATACACCTAGCCCCCTACGTAACAAGTCTCAATGCCTCGTCCCTCATTCATGCACGCTGTTTCAACCATCTGTCAACCATCAACCATCTCGGCCAGCCAACACACAACTGTGACATAGACATGTATACACCTAGCCCCCTACGTAACAAGTCTCAATGCCTGGTCCCTCATTCATGCACGCTGTTTCAACCATGTGTCAACCATCAACCATCTCGGCCAGCCAACACACAACTGTGACATAGACATGTATACACCTAGCCCCCTACGTAACAAGTCTCAATGCCTCGTCCCTCATTCATGCACGCTGTTTCAACCATCTGTCAACCATCAACCATCTCGGCCAGCCAACACACAACTGTGACATAGACATGTATACACCTAGCCCCCTACGTAACAATAACAAGTCTCAATGCCTGGTCCCTCATTCATGCACGCTGTTTCAACCATCTGTCAACCATCAACCATCTCGGCCAGCCAACACACAACTGTGACATAGACATGTATACACCTAGCCCCCTACGTAACAAGTCTCAATGCCTGGTCCCTCATTCATGCACGCTGTTTCAACCATGTGTCAACCATCAACCATCTCGGCCAGCCAACACACAACTGTGACATAGACATGTATACACCTAGCCCCCTACGTAACAAGTCTCAATGCCTGGTCCCTCATTCATGCACGCTGTTTCAACCATGTGTCAACCATCAACCATCTCGGCCAGCCAACACACAACTGTGACATAGACATGTATACACCTAGCCCCCTACGTAACAAGTCTCAATGCCTGGTCCCTCATTCATGCACGCTGTTTCAACCATGTGTCAACCATCAACCATCTCGGCCAGCCAACACACAACTGTGACATAGACATGTATACACCTAGCCCCCTACGTAACAAGTCTCAATGCCTGGTCCCTCATTCATGCACGCTGTTTCAACCATCTGTCAACCATCAACCATCTCGGCCAGCCAACACACAACTGTGACATAGACATGTATACACCTAGCCCCCTACGTAACAAGTCTCAATGTCTCGTCCCTCATTCATGCACGCTGTTTCAACCATCTGTCAACCATCAACCATCTCGGCCAGCCAACACACAACTGTGACATAGACATGTATACACCTAGCCCCCTACGTAACAAGTCTCAATGCCTGGTCCCTCATTCATGCACGCTGTTTCAACCATCTGTCAACCATCAACCATCTCGGCCAGCCAACACACAACTGTGACATAGACATGTATACACCTAGCCCCCTACGTAACAAGTCTCAATGCCTCGTCCCTCATTCATGCACGCTGTTTCAACCATCTGTCAACCATCAACCATCTCGGCCAGCCAACACACAACTGTGACATAGACATGTATACACCTAGCCCCCTACGTAACAAGTCTCAATGCCTGGTCCCTCATTCATGCACGCTGTTTCAACCATGTGTCAACCATCAACCATCTCGGCCAGCCAACACACAACTGTGACATAGACATGTATACACCTAGCCCCCTACGTAACAAGTCTCAATGCCTGGTCCCTCATTCATGCACGCTGTTTCAACCATCTGTCAACCATCAACCATCTCGGCCAGCCAACACACAACTGTGACATAGACATGTATACACCTAGCCCCCTACGTAACAAGTCTCAATGCCTGGTCCCTCATTCATGCACGCTGTGTCAACCATGTGTCAACCATCAACCATCTCGGCCAGCCAACACACAACTGTGACATAGACATGTATACACCTAGCCCCCTACGTAACAAGTCTCAATGCCTGGTCCCTCATTCATGCACGCTGTTTCAACCATCTGTCAACCATCAACCATCTCGGCCAGCCAACACACAACTGTGACATAGACATGTATACACCTAGCCCCCTACGTAACAAGTCTCAATGTCTCGTCCCTCATTCATGCACGCTGTTTCAACCATCTGTCAACCATCAACCATCTCGGCCAGCCAACACACAACTGTGACATAGACATGTATACACCTAGCCCCCTACGTAACAAGTCTCAATGCCTGGTCCCTCATTCATGCACGCTGTTTCAACCATGTGTCAACCATCAACCATCTCGGCCAGCCAACACACAACTGTGACATAGACATGTATACACCTAGCCCCCTACGTAACAAGTCTCAATGTCTCGTCCCTCATTCATGCACGCTGTTTCAACCATCTGTCAACCATCAACCATCTCGGCCAGCCAACACACAACTGTGACATAGACATGTATACACCTAGCCCCCTACGTAACAAGTCTCAATGCCTGGTCCCTCATTCATGCACGCTGTTTCAACCATGTGTCAACCATCAACCATCTCGGCCAGCCAACACACAACTGTGACATAGACATGTATACACCTAGCCCCCTACGTAACAAGTCTCAATGCCTGGTCCCTCATTCATGCACGCTGTTTCAACCATCTGTCAACCATCAACCATCTCGGCCAGCCAACACACAACTGTGACATAGACATGTATACACCTAGCCCCCTACGTAACAAGTCTCAATGCCTGGTCCCTCATTCATGCACGCTGTTTCAACCATCTGTCAACCATCAACCATCTCGGCCAGCCAACACACAACTGTGACATAGACATGTATACACCTAGCCCCCTACGTAACAAGTCTCAATGCCTCGTCCCTCATTCATGCACGCTGTTTCAACCATCTGTCAACCATCAACCATCTCGGCCAGCCAACACACAACTGTGACATAGACATGTATACACCTAGCCCCCTACGTAACAAGTCTCAATGCCTGGTCCCTCATTCATGCACGCTGTTTCAACCATCTGTCAACCATCAACCATCTCGGCCAGCCAACACACAACTGTGACATAGACATGTATACACCTAGCCCCCTACGTAACAAGTCTCAATGCCTCGTCCCTCATTCATGCACGCTGTTTCAACCATCTGTCAACCATCAACCATCTCGGCCAGCCAACACACAACTGTGACATAGACATGTACACACCTAGCCCCCTACGTAACAAGTCTCAATGCCTGGTCCCTCATTCATGCACGCTGTTTCAACCATCTGTCAACCATCAACCATCTCGGCCAGCCAACACACAACTGTGACATAGACATGTATACACCTAGCCCCCTACGTAACAAGTCTCAATGCCTGGTCCCTCATTCATGCACGCTGTTTCAACCATGTGTCAACCATCAACCATCTCGGCCAGCCAACACACAACTGTGACATAGACATGTATACACCTAGCCCCCTACGTAACAAGTCTCAATGCCTGGTCCCTCATTCATGCACGCTGTTTCAACCATCTGTCAACCATCAACCATCTCGGCCAGCCAACACACAACTGTGACATAGACATGTATACACCTAGCCCCCTACGTAACAAGTCTCAATGCCTGGTCCCTCATTCATGCACGCTGTTTCAACCATCTGTCAACCATCAACCATCTCGGCCAGCCAACACACAACTGTGACATAGACATGTATACACCTAGCCCCCTACGTAACAAGTCTCAATGCCTGGTCCCTCATTCATGCACGCTGTTTCAACCATCTGTCAACCATCAACCATCTCGGCCAGCCAACACACAACTGCGACATAGACATGTATACACCTAGCCCCCTACGTAACAAGTCTCAATGCCTGGTCCCTCATTCATGCACGCTGTTTCAACCATCTGTCAACCATCAACCATCTCGGCAAGCCAACACACAACTGTGACATAGACATGTATACACCTAGCCCCCTACGTAACAAGTCTCAATGCCTGGTCCCTCATTCATGCACGCTGTTTCAACCATCTGTCAACCATCAACCATCTCGGCAAGCCAACACACAACTGTGACATAGACATGTATACACCTAGCCCCCTACGTAACAAGTCTCAATGCCTGGTCCCTCATTCATGCACGCTGTTTCAACCATCTGTCAACCATCAACCATCTCGGCCAGCCAACACACAACTGTGACATAGACATGTATACACCTAGCCCCCTACGTAACAAGTCTCAATGCCTGGTCCCTCATTCATGCACGCTGTTTCAACCATCTGTCAACCATCAACCATCTCGGCAAGCCAACACACAACTGTGACATAGACATGTATACACCTAGCCCCCTACGTAACAAGTCTCAATGCCTGGTCCCTCATTCATGCACGCTGTTTCAACCATCTGTCAACCATCAACCATCTCGGCCAGCCAACACACAACTGTGACATAGACATGTATACACCTAGCCCCCTACGTAACAAGTCTCAATGCCTGGTCCCTCATTCATGCACGCTGTTTCAACCATGTGTCAACCATCAACCATCTCGGCCAGCCAACACACAACTGTGACATAGACATGTATACACCTAGCCCCCTACGTAACAAGTCTCAATGCCTGGTCCCTCATTCATGCACGCTGTTTCAACCATCTGTCAACCATCAACCATCTCGGCCAGCCAACACACAACTGTGACATAGACATGTATACACCTAGCCCCCTACGTAACAAGTCTCAATGCCTCGTCCCTCATTCATGCACGCTGTTTCAACCATCTGTCAACCATCAACCATCTCGGCCAGCCAACACACAACTGTGACATAGACATGTATACACCTAGCCCCCTACGTAACAAGTCTCAATGCCTGGTCCCTCATTCATGCACGCTGTTTCAACCATGTGTCAACCATCAACCATCTCGGCCAGCCAACACACAACTGTGACATAGACATGTATACACCTAGCCCCCTACGTAACAAGTCTCAATGCCTCGTCCCTCATTCATGCACGCTGTTTCAAAGAGTCCTGACGAGACGAAATTTGTATGTGTGCCCAAAAACGATTGTGAACTGCCCAGGGACTGCTACCTTATCGTCGTGGGCATGTTTGCGCGTGCTCTGGTGATCCCGAGAGCTATGCTGGCGGAAGCGTTTGCTTCTGGTAGGGCTGCCCTAGCCGGCCACGTCGAGGGGGAGAAGCCAGACGAAGTCAGTCCACGTCTCCCCTTTCCCAATTTCTCCCTATTTGTCCCTTTCCTCCAATCATCCCCCGAAGACATGTGATCATAGCTGTCCAGTACGTCGTTAAACAACAAATATTTATATTGAACGAAAATCAAGAAGTTCGGGACGAGATGAAATTTGTGTGCCTCACCATAGCTCATAGCTAAGTTGCACTCTGATCCAACATTATGTCACGAATGTATGCGTGCCATATTAGTTCGTCACCCCTGGTCTACATGGAAACAACTGTTACCTTGGTAACAATGGGCACCCCTAGGTGTAGGGGCCGACTAGTGGTTGGAATTCATAGTCGGCCCCTACACCTAGGGGCGCCCATTGGTACCAAGGTAACAGTTGTTTCCATGTTATTTCCCATAAACAAAACAAATCCATAGCAACAATGGGTGCCCCTGGCCCTAGGTGTAGGAGCCGGCCGACATTTGCATGGCTGCTGTATAATGAATGCAATCGGCTTCATTCACAGCATTTCAACCAGTTTGTCACTGAACCCTTGTCACTCCAGACCAGCAGACTACGTCGGTATCACTTCAATCTCTGCATAGAGCATTTACAAACTATCTTGGATTGCTAAGGATAAGAAATAGTGACTAAGAAGAGCTAACGACTATAGCCTTATGCGACAACAGTAGCTCTCATGTGATAGGTTCTCGCAAAGACATCTAGTTTCTGGTTGGATTCTAAGGCTATAATCAAAAAGTTAGTTATCTTTTGTTAGCCATAGCGATAGTCGTTAGTTCTGAAATTTTGTGTGATAAACGTTAGAAGTACACATTTCCATAAGTTGAAGCGGACCTTGACTAGTGACAACCCAATCAATGCCTTGACCACCCAATGCTTGACGACCCATCAATGCCTTGACCACCCAATGCCTTGACCATCCAATCCATCCATGCCTTGACCACCCAATGCTTGACCATCCAATCAATGCCTTGACCACCCAATGCTTGACCGTTCAATCAATGGCTTGACCAACCAATGCTTGACCACCCAATCAATGCCTTGACCACCCAATGCCTTGACCACCCAATGCTTGACCGTTCAATCAATGGCTTGACCAACCAATGCTTGACCACCCAATCAATGCCTTGACCATCCAATGCTTGACAACCAAATGCTTGGCCACCCAATCAATGCCTTTACCACCCAATGCTTGACTACCCAATCAATGCCTTGACAACCCAATGCTTGACCACCCGATCAATGCCTTGACCACCCAATGCTTGACCATCCAATCAATGCCTTGACCACCCAATGCTTGACCACCCAATGCTTGACCACCCAATCAATTGTTTGACCACCCAATGCTTGACCACCACCCAATGCTTGACCATCCAATCAATGCCTTGACCACCCAATCAATGCCTTGACCACCCAATGCCTTGACCACCCAATGCTTGACCACCACCCAATGCTTGACCACCCACCCAATGCTTGACCACCCACCCAATGCTTGACCACCACCCAATGCTTGACCACCCACCCAATGCTTGACCACCCACCCAATGCTTGACCACCCACCCAATGCTTGACCACCCACCCAATGCTTGACCACCCACCCAATGCTTGACCACCCAATGCTTGACCACCGCCCAGTCACTCCTCGCCAAGTAGCGACGACCGGTCAAACCCGATCATGTCGATCACTTTATTGGCATAATTATAGAAACACAGACGTCCGGCTGGTTGGATCATCTCTCGCGATATCTGCCCACATTTAACACAGACTTCCGGCTGGTTGGATCATCTCTCGCGATATCTGCCCAGATTCAACACAGACTTCCGGCTGGTTGGATCATCTCTCGCGATATCTGCCCAGATTTAACACAGACGTCCGGCTGGTTGGATCATCTCTCGCGATATCTGCCCAGATTTAACACAGACTTCCGGCTGGTTGGATCATCTCTCGCGATATCTGCCCAGATTCAACACAGACTTCCGGCTGGTTGGATCATCTCTCGCGATATCTGCCCAGATTTAACACAGACTTCCGGCTGGTTGGATCATCTCTCGCGATATCTGCCCACATTTAACACAGACTTCCGGCTGGTTGGATCATCTCTCGCGATATCTGCCCAGATTCAACACAGACTTCCGGCTGGTTGGATCATCTCTCGCGATATCTGCCCAGATTTATGAGGTTATAAAACCTATTCTCGACGCCAATCTATCTTCTCAACTTAATTCTTGAAACAATTTGATAGAGGAAAACATAAATTATATTCTTTTGAACGATATATTTACTACATCCCACGACCAAGCGTTGTCTTCTGTCTTCCAATATCTTTCAAGGTTGTGTTTTGTGCTGTCTTCTCAACGTGTTTACATTAAGATCTGTTTTATTGTCTTAAATACTAAACAAATCATGATACAAATAAGAGCCGCTAACACGTTGTATTTCTTATGTATTTTGATGAAAGGTAGGATGAGTAATTGTTAAACATCATTTCCAGTTCACATAATTTATTAGCCTCTTTAAAGTTCAACGGGTATACATTATATACGTTACAACATTCGAGTTGTCATGTTGGTTAACAACATGTCTTACTGACAAGGGAGCCAAATTTCCAAATACCCTTATCACAAAAATCTATATGATTCGATGGGTCAATATTGTTACAGCTTTGTAATAATCAAGTGTCCCTATGGTATGCCAAATGGCGCTTCAAACTTAATGTTGGTAAAACTTCAGCCACTATGTTTACTACTGGTCATGCCCCCAAACATTCTCCCCTCTTTCTGGACGGTGTCCCGATCGCATGGTCTAAAACCAATCTATACCTGGGTGCATTATTAGACCGCCGTCTTAGCTGGAGCCCTCATGTAGCCAAAGTGACTCAAAAGAGTAGAAACAAAATGTTTGCTCTTCGGTCGCTAGTGAGGTCTCCAGCTATTGCTGAGAAAGACCGTCTTCGGATCTACACGTCCGTTATCCGACCCACATTTTTATATGCCTCTCCCATATGGGGCACCACAACACATTCCAATTTCCTCAAATTGCAGCGCCTTCAAAATACTGTCCTCCGCGTGGTGATGCACCTGCCGAAATACACCCCCATCGTTCTGCTCCACACCGCTCTGGATCTACCTCTGGTAGACACATTGGTTCAGGATCGATCTCTTAAATTTTTCAAATCCTTAACACAGCACCCAAACCCTCTCGTGAGGTCACAGTTGGACTTTATGCCCGACCTTCGCGACAGATTTCTTCGTCCAGTCGCTAGCATCAATACCCTTAAATTCAGGCCTCCCAACCCAAAGGCATGTGAACGCCACCGCAACATTCACCCTCCCCTCTTTGCGAAGAAAAGACGGGTGCAGGTGTAAATCCAGCCATTCCCAGGACTCTTCCTGAACTTACCTATTCTATTCCTAGTAGTTGCTAATCCAACCTCTTCTATTAATTCATACTAATATTACTTAAAATTCATTCTGCCTTCGGGCCATTTCATTCTTTTTCAAAACGTTCTGCCTTCAGCAACACATCTATCACATCTGTAATCTTATCACTCTTCTCTTAAGGACACTGTCCGGTCGAGATTTTAAAGCAAAAGGAAACTGAGCCTTATTGCATCCATCCAAACGTCCAAACTACTGTCAGGTTGCGTTGGCTACATTGTTTGTATATATCCTTCAGAAACCGCAGTGCAAAATTGCGAATAGCAAGAAAATCGGATTCCAATCTTTTCTTATTAATTATAGGTATACTTACGTTTTTTTACGCATTACTTTTCTCTAAATTTAACATTTACTCTTTTAAATTTAGCATTTGGTAGCATCTAATTTTTGTTTTCATCAAAACTGTAAATACGAAGGGGTGCATTTCTAATGGAAAGTTATGTGCAGATATTAAAATTAATTAAAGTTCGAATGCAATTCATGCCTAAATGTCTATAAGTATATGGGAACACGTTTTTTTTTTGTAAAATTACATTTTGTAGCGTTTTCACAAATATATGTTCAACGATTTAGCTTCTAAAACCTAACACGTAAAAAAGTATGTCCAATACCTACCTAACAATACCGATAGCTGGTCCCCCTACTGTTAGCCCCTCAACGCTAGGCACTGTTCGGCAGGGGCAGGCTGCGTGCCGCTACCACCACAAGAGTCAGGCACCGCTAACAAGAGCAATAGAGCAATAGATCTCATTCCTTTCACCAAAACACTTAACAGCAGAGACATTCCTTCTTTTTTCTAGAGCAATATATTAAATTGACATTTGTAAACGTCGCTCTTATCAAATTAACGGGCATTTCTTTTGAAACATGTCATTAGCCGAAAGAGGCGAGAACCCATTACGGAGGATTTATCTTCGCGCAAACAAACGCGAACTTTGGAACGAATCCACGAGAGAGAAATGTCGCCAAGTTCTCGCCCGTACAGGGGGGGGGGGGGGGGGGAGTGACCGCGCAGAGGGTAGAGGTCACTTTCTACCCTTCTTGAAAGTGTTTATGCTGACGATAGACGATCGAGAAAATCGCGCGAGTTGGCTCGCGAGAGTTTATTACCATCGCTGATACACGTTCAACAGAAATCGTTTGACAGCAGTGGCACCTATTGGTGTGATTTGAAAACTCACTAGTTACAATAGTTGCCGTCGTAGTACGCCTATGCGTTGTTTTCTACTTCATCAACGCACATTGGAAAAGATTCTTTCTCTTCTGTTTTACTTTATTTTTCTAGCCTTCTTCTTTCGAGTTATTATAATTCTAAATATGTTGGCCGCAGCAATTGACACCTTTCTTGTCATTGCGAGAGCAGTACATCGAGTAAATTATTCTTAAAGTATAATTCATAGGTTATGGGTACAATGTTTACATTCTTCGCGGCCTTTGACAACCATAAATAGTACTGAAACTGCAGTCGGTAGATATCTCTCGCGTCAATGATCACGTGATACTACGGCGATCTCTGATTGGGGCTCGCTAACTTTTCTCGCTAACTAGTTGGAATTGTTGGACATTTTTTCAACTCGCGCGAGTTGGCTCAACCGTCTATCAGGAAGTTGGCGAGTCGCATGTTATCAAGTGTGGGCCTACTCATAGCGAGATTCTCGCGCGATTTTCTCGATCGTCTATCGTCAGCATTAAACCTTCACACCTGTCATGTAGTCCTCGAGTGACAACGCTCTGACTGCCCCGTCGGGAATAAAGGATGCTGTTGACAAGGCAGGTGTTTCCACTAGCTACAACGAAAACACTTGTCCATCCCTGTCAGTTTCGTGTTCGGTTTCTTAAGAGAATGATCCACGTGTTGGTTGTTGCGTGGGAGAAACTGGCAAAAAGGGAAGAGGACTGAGAATTTTCTATTTTGAGTATTTATTAGAGTATTGAGTATTTATATTGAGTCTGTATTTCTTTAGCGACGCAATGGACGAACCAGATCCATCGCTCATCGCCGGGTCAGGTCGCCAAGAGGGCCGGCAAGTATGTAGAACAAGGACGTATATGAGATGAATAAAGACGAACCCTCGTTACGGGCAGCGGTCACCACATGGTCACCACGAGGAGGGACTCTGACCCCCCACGCTACGTTGTTGTCGACATGTCACGGCCTGATGGATGACTACACGACGCGGCCGGCGGACAGCGCTCGGCGTGAATACTAACTAACCACGGCCACTTTCAGACAGATGGAGGGGCCCCGCGCGGTTCGAACCCCGGCCACGAAACATCGTATATGCGCGCGCGTATATGCGTATATGCGAACCGCGGATATGCGGTGTGCCCCATGTTCATGTTGCAAAGCATAGCACAGCATAGCATAGCAGCACAGCATAGTGTTCGACACGAAGGCTTCGCTTGAAGCGCGTGAGAATTGTTCGCAACAAAAATTAATAAGTGCATTTTGTTTGGGGAAAAAAAAATATTTATAAATTTATATATACTTATACAAACGCAATAAATAGACCTACACTGTTTAGTCCTTTTTTAAGAATATATGTAGATCTTGATAATATCTATCTATAACATATAATCTATAATCTATTTTATATATATATATTTGTATATGTATATAATTATATAATCTACCCGCATCATTCCAAATTGTTATTTTTAATTCAATTTTAAAGGTACATTCATTTCCATCTATCTGTGTCGAACCTTGAGCTATGACACTACCCCGGTCGTTACAACACTTCCAGGCGCTATTCCCGCGTGTTCGTGCACAGTGGAGCCTTTTACTAGTTCATAAACTCTAAAAATAACCGATTACCGCAAACTAGAGATGGGAATTTTGGCCCGAACGGCCCGAAAGCCCGGCCCGGCCCGGCCCGGCCCGACTTTCGGGCCGGGCCGGGCCGGGTTTCTTAAGTTAGCTTCGGGCTTCGGGCCGGTATCGGGCCGAAGCATTGAAAGTTCTGGCCGGGCCGGGCCAGGCTTTCGGGCTTTCGGGCTTTCGGGCCGGTTCGGGCTTTCGGGCCGAGTCGGGCTTTCGGGCCGAGTCGGGCTTTCGGGCCGAGTCGGGCTTTCGGGCCGGTTCGGGCTTTCGGGCCGAGTCGGGCTTTCGGGCCGAGTCGGGCTTTCGGGCCGAGTCGGGCTTTCGGGCCGAGTCGGGCTTTCGGGCCGGTTCGGGCTTTCGGGTTGAGGCGGAATTTCGGGCCAGGTCGGACTTCTGGCTTCCCTGGCCAGCAATTTGGGGCTGAATATAATCATTTAATAATGTTTTTATAATAAAAAAAAATTATTCTTTAAAACTGAATATAGAGCTGCTTCAGTTTAATTATCTAAGCAGCAGTAAGCAGTTTGGTTTTTGGAGTTCTCTACAGGCCACAGTCCACCCACCCACACACAACGTTCTCCTATTCCCTACCCCTATAGCCAACACTGTGGCGATCGACTAAATCGATACGTTTTGTGTCGGCGGCGACTTTACTATAAGGCCAGGCCGCTCTTCCGGGCCGGGCCGGGTTTTCGGGCTTTCGGGACGGTTCGGGCTTTCGGGACGGTTCGGGCTTTCGGGCCTGGTAGGGCTTCTGGCTTTCCTGGCCAGCATTTTGGGGCTGGATATCAATATTTCATAATGTTTTTTATAATTTAAAAAAAAAATTCTATAAAATTGAGCATAGAGCTGCTTCAGTTTAATTATCTAAGCAGCGGTAAGCAGTTTGTTTTTTGGAGTTCTCCACAGGCCACAGTTCACCCACCCACACACAACATTCTCCTTTTCCCTACCCCTATAGCCACCACTGTGGCGATCGACTAAATCGATACGTTTTGTGTCGGCGGCGGCTTTACTATAAGGCCAGGCCGGGTTTTCGGGCTTTCGGGCCGGGCCGGGCTTTCGGGCTTTCGGGCCGGGCTTTCGGGCTTTCGGGCTTTCGGGCCGGGCCGGGCTTTCGGGCCGGGCTTTCGGGCTTTCGGGCCGGGCTTTCGGGCCGACTTTCGGGCCGGGCCGGGCCGGAATCATCATCTTTCGGGCCGGGTTCGGGCCGGGCGGCAGTAGGTTTTTACCTTGTCGGGCCGGACTCGGGCCGGACAGTTTCGGGCCGGGCCACGGGCCGGGCTGGGCCGTACGTTTCCCACAAATTCGCATCTCTACCGCAAACACACATAGAAGTGAATTAAAACTCTGTTTGCTTCGTATGTCGCAAGCAACGTAGCAGTGGCGTATGTCGCAAGATATTCTTCAACAGTTTAAACAATCTAACTTGTAAGATGTAATGGTGAGTTCCTTCAAAGAGTAGGTCCACCACATTCCGAGGTAAATTAATTACATTTTGTTTACTTCCCGCGAGACTTTTAAAGCTCAGTTAATTAATGTTAACCTTGAGACATCGTGTTGTGACTAGGGTAGAAAACAAAACATGCGTGTTATGTGTTGCTAGAATGGAATTGTGCCAGAGCCGTTGTCAGTTGTCACCCAGGCAAGACGAGGCATGTGAAGAGATAGACCCGTTTGTGTACACTACCAGACTGCACTACACTGCACTACACTACACTGCACTACAATATGTAACCTTAAAACATCCCCCCCCCCCCCCCCCCGCTTTAGTTATGTACTTGCGAGGGTCGACCTGTGTACCGCCAGCAAGTAGTTATCTCCCGCCGTGACCCAGCTCGAGGTGCGCGTGATGCTGCCGGTCAGCATATGATTGATTAGCGCTGACCGCTCGGGTTGATCTCAACGCATTACTCGCGGTCAGCAACATTACGGGGGTCAGCAAACGGTAAACATGTGTGTGAGGTCAACATCTGAGCATGTCCCGCTTTCAAGAGTATATTCGGTCGACACGAATAACTCGATCTTTAAAATGAATGTCCATTTGTCGATCAAGATCTCTAGATATTCTCGAAAACGGATTTGTTATTATTGAAATGATGTCATTTTATTCAAATAAATTCAATTTTGCGTCTTTTTTTGGGACAATATCTGTACATATTGATAATTTCTAGCTGCGCATCGTTCCACAATATTTATATTGATTTTCATTTTACGGATGCGAACAAGAAATCTTAAATTCTCACGTGTTTCAAGTTCACAAGCGCACAACAAGACGAGCGCACAACAAGACGAGCGCACAACGAGCGCACAACAAGACGAGCGCACAACAAGACGAGCGCACAACAAGACGAGCGCACAACAAGACGAGCGCACAACAAGACGAGCGCACAACAAGACGAGCGCACAACAAGACGAGCGCACAACGAGCGCACAACAAGACGAGCGCACAACAAGACGAGCGCACAACAAGACGAGCACACAACAAGACGTGCGCACAACAAGACGAGCGCACAACAAGCGCACAACAAGACGAGCGCACAACAAGACGAGCGCACAACAAGACGTGCGCACAACAAGACGAGCGCACAACAAGCGCACAACAAGACGAGCGCACAACAAGCGCACAACAAGACGAGCGCACAACAAGACGAGCGCACAACAAGACGAGCGCACAACAAGCGCACAACAAGACGAGCGCACAACAAGACGTGCGCACAACAAGACGAGCGCACAACAAGCGCACAACAAGACGAGCGCACAACAAGACGAGCGCACAACAAGACGAGCGCACAACGAGACGAGCGCACAACGAGCGCACAACAAGACGAGCGCACAACAAGACGAGCGCACAACAAGACGAGCGCACAACAAGCGCACAACAAGACGAGCGCACAACAAGACGAGCGCACAACGAGCGCACAACAAGACGAGCGCACAACAAGACGAGCGCACAACAAGACGAGCGCACAACAAGACGTGCGCACAACAAGACGAGCGCACAACGAGACGAGCGCACAACGAGACGAGCGCACAACAAGACGAGCGCACAACAAGACGAGCGCACAACAAGACGAGCGCACAACAAGACGTGCGCACAACAAGACGAGCGCACAACGAGACGAGCGCACAACAAGACGAGCGCACAACAAGACGAGCGCACAACAAGACGAGCGCACAACAAGACGTGCGCACAACAAGACGAGCGCACAACAAGACGAGCGCACAACGAGACGAGCGCACAACGAGACGAGCGCACAACGAGACGAGCGCACAACAAGACGAGCGCACAACGAGACGAGCGCACAACGAGCGCACAACAAGACGAGCGCACAACAAGACGAGCGCAAGACAAGACGAGCGCACAACAAGACGAGCGCACAACGAGACGAGCGCACAACGAGCGCACAACAAGACGAGCGCACAACAAGACGAGCGCACAACAAGACGAGCGCACAACAAGCGCACAACAAGACGAGCGCACAACAAGACGAGCGCACAACGAGCGCACAACAAGACGAGCGCACAACAAGCGCACAACGAGACGAGCGCACAACAAGACGTGCGCACAACAAGACGAGCGCACAACAAGACGAGCGCACAACGAGACGAGCGCACAACGAGCGCACAACAAGACGAGCGCACAACAAGACGAGCGCACAACAAGACGAGCGCACAACAAGCGCACAACAAGACGAGCACACAACAAGACGAGCGCACAACGAGCGCACAACAAGACGAGCGCACAACGAGACGAGCGCACAACGAGACGAGCGCACAACAAGACGAGCGCACAACAAGACGAGCGCACAACAAGACGAGCGCACAACAAGACGTGCGCACAACAAGACGAGCGCACAACGAGACGAGCGCACAACAAGACGAGCGCACAACAAGACGAGCGCACAACAAGACGAGCGCACAACAAGACGTGCGCACAACAAGACGAGCGCACAACGAGACGAGCGCACAACGAGACGAGCGCACAACAAGACGAGCGCACAACAAGACGAGCGCACAACGAGACGAGCGCACAACAAGACGAGCGCACAACGAGCCTACCTAGACATAATTGCATCATGCTTGCATCTCTACTAAATAGAGAAATACTTGGGAATGTTTCCCCAGATGCAATCAGCGAAGTATAGATCCCTCCGTAGATAGCCTACTACCCGATCAGTAAACATGTCTACGCGTGAAAGGGACAACACTTGTGCCTGTTGATTGTAGATTTACTATTGAGCAACTATTGACCGTGAGGTTAGGTCTAGTCTCGTATTAGCTAACTCAGCTCTGTCAATGAATTGTCAATGAATAGGGAAGTCTCATCAAAAATAAATATTCCTCAAAGCACCTAAAAATGGAAGATCATTATCTAAAAATACGGGTGGTATAATTTTTATATCTGAGAAGCGTATATTTCCAATGCTATTAGCATTTTAAGTTTGAAATTTGGAACTTCCCGTTCCGTAATAATTGAAAAACGGCTCTTGACGTCATATGTCATGTAAACAACTGCCTCCTTGAAGTATTCTTAATAATATCAACGATATTAAGTTGAACATTTTACAATATCTAGGATGCAGTGACTTTACCACTGTTTTCTTCAGAAAATACATTTTGATACTATATTTACCAAAATGTGTTTAAAATAATGCAATTATTTAACATATAGTTGTTAATTAATGTTGAGCAGTGTTCATTTACTAACTAGAAATAAACGTTGGTTCAGTTAAAGTCTTATGAGAGCAATAATCTACTAAAGGGTGGGATTTCAGTACTATGCTATTTGTATGATATAAAATTATTGTTTCCTGAGTTATGACGTCAGAACCTTTTAATCACGAGCAAGATGGCGCAGGTCCGTTTCTGAGCGTGTTTTGACAGCAATATCTTGGACTTGCTGTTAAAGCGATGTTAATGCACCTTTCGAGCCGAAACCAATTAGTTTAGTTAGTAGTAGACACTCGACCGTGAGACTAGTGACGTTGGAGTATTGGCTGTCCTGAGCAGAGCGACACTCGACCGTGAGACTAGTGACGTTGGAGTATTGGCTGTCCTGAGCAGAGAGACACTCGACCGTGAGACTAGTGACGTTGGAGTATTGGCTGTCCTGAGCAGAGAGACACTCGACCGTGAGACTAGTGACGTTGGAGTATTGGCTGTCCTGAGCAGAGCGACACTCGACCGTGAGACTAGTGACGTTGGAGTATTGGCTGTCCTGAGCAGAGAGACACTCGACCGTGAGACTAGTGACGTTGGAGTATTGGCTGTCCTGAGCAGAGAGACACTCGACCGTGAGACTAGTGACGTTGGAGTATTGGCTGTCCTGAGCAGAGAGACACTCGACCGTGAGACTAGTGACGTTGGAGTATTGGCTGTCCTGAGCAGAGCGACACTCGACCGTGAGACTAGTGACGTTGGAGTATTGGCTGTCCTGAGCAGAGAGACACTCGACCGTGAGACTAGTGACGTTGGAGTATTGGCTGTCCTGAGCAGAGAGACACTCGACCGTGAGACTAGTGACGTTGGAGTATCGGCTGTCCTGAGTAGAGAGACACTCGACCGTGAGACTAGTGACGTTGGAGTATCGGCTGTCCTGAGTAGAGAGACACTCGACCGTGAGACTAGTGACGTTGGAGTATTGGCTGTCCTGAGCAGAGAGACACTCGACCGTGAGACTAGTGACGTTAGAGTATCGGCTGTCCTGAGTAGAGAGACACTCGACCGTGAGACTAGTGACGTTGGAGTATTGGCTGTCCTGAGCAGAGAGACACTCGACCGTGAGACTAGTGACGTTGGAGTATTGGCTGTCCTGAGCAGAGCGACACTCGACCGTGAGACTAGTGACGTTGGAGTATTGGCTGTCCTGAGCAGAGCGACACTCGACCGTGAGACTAGTGACGTTGGAGTATTGGCTGTCCTGAGCAGAGAGACACTCAACCGTGAGACTAGTGACGTTGGAGTATTGGCTGTCCTGAGCAGAGAGACACTCGACCGTGAGACTAGTGACGTTGGAGTATTGGCTGTCCTGAGCAGAGAGACACTCGACCGTGAGACTAGTGACGTTGGAGTATTGGCTGTCCTGAGCAGAGAGACACTCGACCGTGAGACTAGTGACGTTGGAGTATTGGCTGTCCTGAGCAGAGAGACACTCGACCGTGAGACTAGTGACGTTGGAGTATTGGCTGTCCTGAGCAGAGCGACACTCGACCGTGAGACTAGTGACGTTGGAGTATTGGCTGTCCTGAGCAGAGCGACACTCGACCGTGAGACTAGTGACGTTGGAGTATTGGCTGTCCTGAGCAGAGAGACACTCGACCGTGAGACTAGTGACGTTGGAGTATTGGCTGTCCTGAGCAGAGAGACACTCGACCGTGAGACTAGTGACGTTGGAGTATTGGCTGTCCTGAGCAGAGAGACACTCGACCGTGAGACTAGTGACGTTGGAGTATTGGCTGTCCTGAGCAGAGCGACACTCGACCGTGAGACTAGTGACGTTGGAGTATTGGCTGTCCTGAGCAGAGCGACACTCGACCGTGAGACTAGTGACGTTGGAGTATTGGCTGTCCTGAGCAGAGAGGTACTCGACCGTGAGACTAGTGACGTTGGAGTATTGGCTGTCCTGAGCAGAGAGACACTCGACCGTGAGACTAGTGACGTTGGAGTATTGGCTGTCCTGAGCAGAGAGACACTCGACCGTGAGACTAGTGACGTTGGAGTATTGGCTGTCCTGAGCAGAGAGACACTCGACCGTGAGACTAGTGACGTTGGAGTATTGGCTGTACTGAGCAGAGAGACACTCGACCGTGAGACTAGTGACGTTGGAGTATTGGCTGTCCTGAGCAGAGAGACACTCGACCGTGAGACTAGTGACGTTGGAGTATTGGCTGTCCTGAGCAGAGAGACACTCGACCGTGAGACTAGTGACGTTGGAGTATTGGCTGTCCTGAGCAGATAGACACTCGACCGTGAGACTAGTGACGTTGGAGTATTGGCTGTCCTGAGCAGATAGACACTCGACCGTGAGACTAGTGACGTTGGAGTATTGGCTGTCCTGAGCAGAGAGACACTCGACCGTGAGACTAGTGACGTTGGAGTATTGGCTGTCCTGAGCAGAGAGACACTCGACCGTGAGACTAGTGACGTTGGAGTATTGGCTGTCCTGAGCAGAGCGACACTCGACCGTGAGACTAGTGACGTTGGAGTATTGGCTGTCCTGAGCAGAGCGACACTCGACCGTGAGACTAGTGACGTTGGAGTATTGGCTGTCCTGAGCAGAGAGACACTCGACCGTGAGACTAGTGACGTTGGAGTATTGGCTGTCCTGAGCAGAGAGACACTCGACCGTGAGACTAGTGACGTTGGAGTATTGGCTGTCCTGAGCAGAGAGACACTCGACCGTGAGACTAGTGACGTTGGAGTATTGGCTGTCCTGAGCAGAGCGACACTCGACCGCGAGACTAGTGACGTTGGAGTATTGGCTGTCCTGAGCAGAGAGACACTCGACCGTGAGACTAGTTACGTTGGAGTATTGGCTGTCCTGAGCAGAGCGACACTCGACCGTGAGACTAGTGACGTTGGAGTATTGGCTGTCCTGAGCAGAGAGACACTCGACCGTGAGACTAGTGACGTTGGAGTATTGGCTGTCCTGAGCAGAGAGACACTCGACCGTGAGACTAGTTACGTTGGAGTATTGGCTGTCCTGAGCAGAGCGACACTCGACCGTGAGACTAGTGACGTTGGAGTATTGGCTGTCCTGAGCAGAGAGACACTCGACCGTGAGACTAGTGACGTTGGAGTATTGGCTGTCCTGAGCAGAGAGACACTCGACCGTGAGACTAGTGACGTTGGAGTATTGGCTGTCCTGAGCAGAGAGACACTCGACCGTGAGACTAGTGACGTTGGAGTATTGGCTGTCCTGAGCAGAGAGACACTCGACCGTGAGACTAGTGACGTTGGAGTATTGGCTGTCCTGAGCAGAGAGACACTCGACCGTGAGACTAGTGACGTTGGAGTATTGGCTGTCCTGAGCAGAGAGACACTCGACCGTGAGACTAGTTACGTTGGAGTATTGGCTGTCCTGAGCAGAGCGACACTCGACCGTGAGACTAGTGACGTTGGAGTATTGGCTGTCCTGAGCAGAGAGACACTCGACCGTGAGACTAGTGACGTTGGAGTATTGGCTGTCCTGAGCAGAGAGACACTCGACCGTGAGACTAGTGACGTTGGAGTATTGGCTGTCCTGAGCAGAGAGACACTCGACCGTGAGACTAGTGACGTTGGAGTATTGGCTGTCCTGAGCAGAGAGACACTCGACCGTGAGACTAGTGACGTTGGAGTATTGGCTGTCCTGAGCAGAGAGACACTCGACCGTGAGACTAGTGACGTTGGAGTATTGGCTGTCCTGAGCAGAGAGACACTCGACCGTGAGACTAGTGACGTTGGAGTATTGGCTGTCCTGAGCAGAGCGACACTCGACCGTGAGACTAGTGACGTTGGAGTATTGGCTGTCCTGAGCAGAGAGACACTCGACCGTGAGACTAGTGACGTTGGAGTATTGGCTGTCCTGAGCAGAGCGACACTCGACCGTGAGACTAGTGACGTTGGAGTATTGGCTGTCCTGAGCAGAGAGACACTCGACCGTGAGACTAGTGACGTTGGAGTATTGGCTGTCCTGAGCAGAGAGACACTCGACCGTGAGACTAGTGACGTTGGAGTATTGGCTGTCCTGAGCAGAGAGACACTCGACCGTGAGACTAGTGACGTTGGAGTATTGGCTGTCCTGAGCAGAGCGACACTCGACGAGTTGTTACAAACTCATTAGTGAAATAATTGCCCCGGGCCAGACAGAGATCCTTTCAATGAAAAAGGTGCATCGTACACTCTGGAATTACTTCCTAGGCAGACAATGTCGTGATCACAATGGGGGGGTCCTGTATAAAAACAGCCACAATACATGAGTTGACTGTTTTCGAAGGCTGTAATTTCAATAATTATTTTGCCCGTCTAGAAAGCTGCAAGTATGACTACCTGGAATGATCTCGTATTCTTGTGGCTACCACAAACCAAAGATTATGAAGGGTTGTCTTTATAATCTTTGCACAAACCATATGTACTTGTGAAACACATTGAACGATGAACCTTGACAGATTGCTACAAATAAGTAATGTGTAACAGTAAGTAATGTTACGACTGGTTACATGTATGTTTAGTACATGTTTGATGGTTTAATTTAACAAATAATATTGTATTTTACCTGTGACATCATTAAAATGTAAACATTGTTTGAGTTTTATACTTCAATAACATGCACAGTTTCAGGTGTGTACGGTGTGCGCCTATAATACTTCCTGACCGCATAAAATACTTTCTACTAAAGACCCGGGATTTTTTTTTTTTTTTTTACAAAACCGAACATTATGGCTTTAGGTTCTTGGCCCATAATGACAAACAAAATGTAAAAAAAAATAATGTTCCTTCACATTTAAAACAAAAGTGACAACCAGAAATTTTCAACCAATCTTCATTGGATACTTTTTTTTTAATGTCTGGCTTTATTAATTCATTCCACTTGCGACCGAGTGTCTATAACTGTGAGCTTCCGGGCTTCTCCGTCTGGACCCGAGGTACCATGACCTAGTTGACGAGTACACAGACTAATGAGAGTAAACTGCTTCTCCGTCTGGACCCGAGGTACCATGACCTAGTTGACGAGTACACAGACTAATGAGAGTAAACTGCTTCTCCGTCTGGACCCGAGGTACCATGACCTAGTTGACGAGTACACAGACTAATGAGAGTAAACTGCTTCTCCGTCTGGACCCGAGGTACCATGACCTAGTTGACGAGTACACAGACTAATGAGAGTAAACTGCTTCTCCGTCTGGACCCGAGGTACCATGACCTAGTTGACGAGTACACAGACTAATGAGAGTAAACTGCTACCGGGCTTCCCCGTCTGGACCCGAGGTACCATGACCTAGTTGACGAGTACACAGACTAATGAGAGTAAACTGCTACCGGGCTTCTCCGTCTGGACCCGAGGTACCATGACCTAGTTGACGAGTACACAGACTAATGAGAGTAAACTGCTACCGGGCTTCCCTGTCTGGACCCGAGGTACCATGACCTAGTTGACGAGTACACAGACTAATGAGAGTAAACTGCTACCGGGCTTCTCCGTCTGGACCCGAGGTACCATGACCTAGTTGACGAGTACACAGACTAATGAGAGTAAACTGCTACCGGGCTTCTCCGTCTGGACCCGAGGTACCATGACCTAGTTGACGAGTACACAGACTAATGAGAGTAAACTGCTACCGGGCTTCCCCGTCTGGACCCGAGGTACCATGACCTAGTTGACGAGTACACAGACTAATGAGAGTAAACTGCTACCGGGCTTCCCCGTCTGGACCCGAGGTACCATGACCTAGTTGACGAGTACACAGACTAATGAGAGTAAACTGCTTCCGGGCTTCCCCGTCTGGACCCGAGGTACCATGACCTAGTTGACGAGTACACAGACTAATGAGAGTAAACTGCTACCGGGCTTCCCCGTCTGGACCCGAGGTACCATGACCTAGTTGACGAGTACACAGACTAATGAGAGTAAACTGCTACCGGGCTTCCCCGTCTGGACCCGAGGTACCATGACCTAGTTGACGAGTACACAGACTAATGAGAGTAAACTGCTTCCGGGCTTCCCCGTCTGGACCCGAGGTACCATGACCTAGTTGACGAGTACACAGACTAATGAGAGTAAACTGCTTCCGGGCTTCCCCGTCTGGACCCGAGGTACCATGACCTAGTTGACGAGTACACAGACTAATGAGAGTAAACTGCTACCGGGCTTCCCCGTCTGGACCCGAGGTACCATGACCTAGTTGACGAGTACACAGACTAATGAGAGTAAACTGCTACCGGGCTTCTCCGTCTGGACCCGAGGTACCATGACCTAGTTGACGAGTACACAGACTAATGAGAGTAAACTGCTACCGGGCTTCTCCGTCTGGACCCGAGGTACCATGACCTAGTTGACGAGTACACAGACTAATGAGAGTAAACTGCTACCGGGCTTCCCCGTCTGGACCCGAGGTACCATGACCTAGTTGACGAGTACACAGACTAATGAGAGTAAACTGCTACCGGGCTTGCCCGTCTGGACCCGAGGTACCATGACCTAGTTGACGAGTACACAGACTAATGAGAGTAAACTGCTTCCGGGCTTCCCCGTCTGGACCCGAGGTACCATGACCTAGTTGACGAGTACACAGACTAATGAGAGTAAACTGCTACCGGGCTTCCCCGTCTGGACCCGAGGTACCATGACCTAGTTGACGAGTACACAGACTAATGAGAGTAAACTGCTTCCGGGCTTCCCCGTCTGGACCCGAGGTACCATGACCTAGTTGACGAGTACACAGACTAATGAGAGTAAACTGCTACCGGGCTTCCCCGTCTGGACCCGAGGTACCATGACCTAGTTGACGAGTACACAGACTAATGAGAGTAAACTGCTTCCGGGCTTCCCCGTCTGGACCCGAGGTACCATGACCTAGTTGACGAGTACACAGACTAATGAGAGTAAACTGCTTCCGGGCTTCCCCGTCTGGACCCGAGGTACCATGACCTAGTTGACGAGTACACAGACTAATGAGAGTAAACTGCTTCCGGGCTTCTCCGTCTGGACCCGAGGTACCATGACCTAGTTGACGAGTACACAGACTAATGAGAGTAAACTGCTACCGGGCTTCCCCGTCTGGACCCGAGGTACCATGACCTAGTTGACGAGTACACAGACTAATGAGAGTAAACTGCTTCCCCGTCTGGACCCGAGGTACCATGACCTAGTTGACGAGTACACAGACTAATGAGAGTAAACTGCTTCCGGGCTTCCCCGTCTGGACCCGAGGTACCATGACCTAGTTGACGAGTACACAGACTAATGAGAGTAAACTGCTACCGGGCTTCCCTGTCTGGACCCGAGGTACCATGACCTAGTTGACGAGTACACAGACTAATGAGAGTAAACTGCTTCTCCGTCTGGACCCGAGGTACCATGACCTAGTTGACGAGTACACAGACTAATGAGAGTAAACTGCTACCGGGCTTCCCTGTCTGGACCCGAGGTACCATGACCTAGTTGACGAGTACACAGACTAATGAGAGTAAACTGCTTCTCCGTCTGGACCCGAGGTACCATGACCTAGTTGACGAGTACACAGACTAATGAGAGTAAACTGCTTCCCCGTCTGGACCCGAGGTACCATGACCTAGTTGACGAGTACACAGACTAATGAGAGTAAACTGCTTCCCCGTCTGGACCCGAGGTACCATGACCTAGTTGACGAGTACACAGACTAATGAGAGTAAACTGCTTCCAGGCTTCCCCGTCTGGACCCGAGGTACCATGACCTAGTTGACGAGTACACAGACTAATGAGAGTAAACTGCTACCGGGCTTCCCCGTCTGGACCCGAGGTACCATGACCTAGTTGACGAGTACACAGACTAATGAGAGTAAACTGCTTCCCCGTCTGGACCCGAGGTACCATGACCTAGTTGACGAGTACACAGACTAATGAGAGTAAACTGCTTCCCCGTCTGGACCCGAGGTACCATGACCTAGTTGACGAGTACACAGACTAATGAGAGTAAACTGCTTCCGGGCTTCCCCGTCTGGACCCGAGGTACCATGACCTAGTTGACGAGTACACAGACTAATGAGAGTAAACTGCTACCGGGCTTCCCTGTCTGGACCCGAGGTACCATGACCTAGTTGACGAGTACACAGACTAATGAGAGTAAACTGCTTCTCCGTCTGGACCCGAGGTACCATGACCTAGTTGACGAGTACACAGACTAATGAGAGTAAACTGCTACCGGGCTTCCCTGTCTGGACCCGAGGTACCATGACCTAGTTGACGAGTACACAGACTAATGAGAGTAAACTGCTTCTCCGTCTGGACCCGAGGTACCATGACCTAGTTGACGAGTACACAGACTAATGAGAGTAAACTGCTTCCCCGTCTGGACCCGAGGTACCATGACCTAGTTGACGAGTACACAGACTAATGAGAGTAAACTGCTTCCCCGTCTGGACCCGAGGTACCATGACCTAGTTGACGAGTACACAGACTAATGAGAGTAAACTGCTTCCAGGCTTCCCCGTCTGGACCCGAGGTACCATGACCTAGTTGACGAGTACACAGACTAATGAGAGTAAACTGCTACCGGGCTTCCCCGTCTGGACCCGAGGTACCATGACCTAGTTGACGAGTACACAGACTAATGAGAGTAAACTGCTTCCCCGTCTGGACCCGAGGTACCATGACCTAGTTGACGAGTACACAGACTAATGAGAGTAAACTGCTTCCCCGTCTGGACCCGAGGTACCATGACCTAGTTGACGAGTACACAGACTAATGAGAGTAAACTGCTTCCCCGTCTGGACCCGAGGTACCATGACCTAGTTGACGAGTACACAGACTAATGAGAGTAAACTGCTACCGGGCTTCCCCGTCTGGACCCGAGGTACCATGACCTAGTTGACGAGTACACAGACTAATGAGAGTAAACTGCTACCGGGCTTCCCCGTCTGGACCCGAGGTACCATGACCTAGTTGACGAGTACACAGACTAATGAGAGTAAACTGCTTCCGGGCTTCTCCGTCTGGACCCGAGGTACCATGACCTAGTTGACGAGTACACAGACTAATGAGAGTAAACTGCTTCCGGGCTTCCCCGTCTGGACCCGAGGTACCATGACCTAGTTGACGAGTACACAGACTAATGAGAGTAAACTGCTTCCGGGCTTCCCCGTCTGGACCCGAGGTACCATGACCTAGTTGACGAGTACACAGACTAATGAGAGTAAACTGCTTCCGGGCTTCCCCGTCTGGACCCGAGGTACCATGACCTAGTTGACGAGTACACAGACTAATGAGAGTAAACTGCTTCCAGGCTTCCCCGTCTGGACCCGAGGTACCATGACCTAGTTGACGAGTACACAGACTAATGAGAGTAAACTGCTTCCGGGCTTCACCGTCTGGACCCGAGGTACCATGACCTAGTTGACGAGTACACAGACTAATGAGAGTAAACTGCTTCCGGGCTTCTCCGTCTGGACCCGAGGTACCATGACCTAGTTGACGAGTACACAGACTAATGAGAGTAAACTGCTTCCGGGCTTCACCGTCTGGACCCGAGGTACCATGACCTAGTTGACGAGTACACAGACTAATGAGAGTAAACTGCTTCCCCGTCTGGACCCGAGGTACCATGACCTAGTTGACGAGTACACAGACTAATGAGAGTAAACTGCTTCCGGGCTTCTCCGTCTGGACCCGAGGTACCATGACCTAGTTGACGAGTACACAGACTAATGAGAGTAAACTGCTTCCGGGCTTCTCCGTCTGGACCCGAGGTACCATGACCTAGTTGACGAGTACACAGACTAATGAGAGTAAACTGCTTCCGGGCTTCCCCGTCTGGACCCGAGGTACCATGACCTAGTTGACGAGTACACAGACTAATGAGAGTAAACTGCTTCCCCGTCTGGACCCGAGGTACCATGACCTAGTTGACGAGTACACAGACTAATGAGAGTAAACTGCTTCCCCGTCTGGACCCGAGGTACCATGACCTAGTTGACGAGTACACAGACTAATGAGAGTAAACTGCTACCGGGCTTCCCCGTCTGGACCCGAGGTACCATGACCTAGTTGACGAGTACACAGACTAATGAGAGTAAACTGCTTCCCCGTCTGGACCCGAGGTACCATGACCTAGTTGACGAGTACACAGACTAATGAGAGTAAACTGCTACCGGGCTTCCCCGTCTGGACCCGAGGTACCATGACCTAGTTGACGAGTACACAGACTAATGAGAGTAAACTGCTTCCAGGCTTCCCCGTCTGGACCCGAGGTACCATGACCTAGTTGACGAGTACACAGACTAATGAGAGTAAACTGCTACCGGGCTTCCCCGTCTGGACCCGAGGTACCATGACCTAGTTGACGAGTACACAGACTAATGAGAGTAAACTGCTTCCCCGTCTGGACCCGAGGTACCATGACCTAGTTGACGAGTACACAGACTAATGAGAGTAAACTGCTTCCCCGTCTGGACCCGAGGTACCATGACCTAGTTGACGAGTACACAGACTAATGAGAGTAAACTGCTTCCCCGTCTGGACCCGAGGTACCATGACCTAGTTGACGAGTACACAGACTAATGAGAGTAAACTGCTACCGGGCTTCCCCGTCTGGACCCGAGGTACCATGACCTAGTTGACGAGTACACAGACTAATGAGAGTAAACTGCTTCCCCGTCTGGACCCGAGGTACCATGACCTAGTTGACGAGTACACAGACTAATGAGAGTAAACTGCTACCGGGCTTCCCCGTCTGGACCCGAGGTACCATGACCTAGTTGACGAGTACACAGACTAATGAGAGTAAACTGCTTCCCCGTCTGGACCCGAGGTACCATGACCTAGTTGACGAGTACACAGACTAATGAGAGTAAACTGCTTCCCCGTCTGGACCCGAGGTACCATGACCTAGTTGACGAGTACACAGACTAATGAGAGTAAACTGCTTCCCCGTCTGGACCCGAGGTACCATGACCTAGTTGACGAGTACACAGACTAATGAGAGTAAACTGCTACCGGGCTTCCCCGTCTGGACCCGAGGTACCATGACCTAGTTGACGAGTACACAGACTAATGAGAGTAAACTGCTACCGGGCTTCCCCGTCTGGACCCGAGGTACCATGACCTAGTTGACGAGTACACAGACTAATGAGAGTAAACTGCTACCGGGCTTCTCCGTCTGGACCCGAGGTACCATGACCTAGTTGACGAGTACACAGACTAATGAGAGTAAACTGCTTCCGGGCTTCCCCGTCTGGACCCGAGGTACCATGACCTAGTTGACGAGTACACAGACTAATGAGAGTAAACTGCTTCCGGGCTTCTCCGTCTGGACCCGAGGTACCATGACCTAGTTGACGAGTACACAGACTAATGAGAGTAAACTGCTACCGGGCTTCCCCGTCTGGACCCGAGGTACCATGACCTAGTTGACGAGTACACAGACTAATGAGAGTAAACTGCTACCAGGCTTCCCCGTCTGGACCCGAGGTACCATGACCTAGTTGACGAGTACACAGACTAATGAGAGTAAACTGCTACCAGGCTTCTCCGTCTGGACCCGAGGTACCATGACCTAGTTGACGAGTACACAGACTAATGAGAGTAAACTGCTTCCGGGCTTCCCCGTCTGGACCCGAGGTACCATGACCTAGTTGACGAGTACACAGACTAATGAGAGTAAACTGCTACCGGGCTTCTCCGTCTGGACCCGAGGTACCATGACCTAGTTGACGAGTACACAGACTAATGAGAGTAAACTGCTTCCAGGCTTCCCCGTCTGGACCCGAGGTACCATGACCTAGTTGACGAGTACACAGACTAATGAGAGTAAACTGCTACCGGGCTTCCCCGTCTGGACCCGAGGTACCATGACCTAGTTGACGAGTACACAGACTAATGAGAGTAAACTGCTACCGGGCTTCCCCGTCTGGACCCGAGGTACCATGACCTAGTTGACGAGTACACAGACTAATGAGAGTAAACTGCTACCGGGCTTCCCCGTCTGGACCCGAGGTACCATGACCTAGTTGACGAGTACACAGACTAATGAGAGTAAACTGCTTCCGGGCTTCTCCGTCTGGACCCGAGGTACCATGACCTAGTTGACGAGTACACAGACTAATGAGAGTAAACTGCTTCCGGGCTTCTCCGTCTGGACCCGAGGTACCATGACCTTGTTGACGAGTACACAGACTAATGAGAGTAAACTGCTTCCGGGCTTCCCCGTCTGGACCCGAGGTACCATGACCTAGTTGACGAGTACACAGACTAATGAGAGTAAACTGCTTCCCCGTCTGGACCCGAGGTACCATGACCTAGTTGACGAGTACACAGACTAATGAGAGTAAACTGCTTCCCCGTCTGGACCCGAGGTACCATGACCTAGTTGACGAGTACACAGACTAATGAGAGTAAACTGCTACCGGGCTTCCCCGTCTGGACCCGAGGTACCATGACCTAGTTGACGAGTACACAGACTAATGAGAGTAAACTGCTTCCCCGTCTGGACCCGAGGTACCATGACCTAGTTGACGAGTACACAGACTAATGAGAGTAAACTGCTTCCGGGCTTCCCCGTCTGGACCCGAGGTACCATGACCTAGTTGACGAGTACACAGACTAATGAGAGTAAACTGCTACCGGGCTTCCCCGTCTGGACCCGAGGTACCATGACCTAGTTGACGAGTACACAGACTAATGAGAGTAAACTGCTTCTCCGTCTGGACCCGAGGTACCATGACCTAGTTGACGAGTACACAGACTAATGAGAGTAAACTGCTTCCCCGTCTGGACCCGAGGTACCATGACCTAGTTGACGAGTACACAGACTAATGAGAGTAAACTGCTTCCCCGTCTGGACCCGAGGTACCATGACCTAGTTGACGAGTACACAGACTAATGAGAGTAAACTGCTTCCGGGCTTCCCCGTCTGGACCCGAGGTACCATGACCTAGTTGACGAGTACACAGACTAATGAGAGTAAACTGCTTCCAGGCTTCCCCGTCTGGACCCGAGGTACCATGACCTAGTTGACGAGTACACAGACTAATGAGAGTAAACTGCTTCCCCGTCTGGACCCGAGGTACCATGACCTAGTTGACGAGTACACAGACTAATGAGAGTAAACTGCTTCCGGGCTTCCCCGTCTGGACCCGAGGTACCATGACCTAGTTGACGAGTACACAGACTAATGAGAGTAAACTGCTTCCGGGCTTCCCCGTCTGGACCCGAGGTACCATGACCTAGTTGACGAGTACACAGACTAATGAGAGTAAACTGCTTCCCCGTCTGGACCCGAGGTACCATGACCTAGTTGACGAGTACACAGACTAATGAGAGTAAACTGCTACCGGGCTTCCCCGTCTGGACCCGAGGTACCATGACCTAGTTGACGAGTACACAGACTAATGAGAGTAAACTGCTTCCGGGCTTCCCCGTCTGGACCCGAGGTACCATGACCTAGTTGACGAGTACACAGACTAATGAGAGTAAACTGCTTCCCCGTCTGGACCCGAGGTACCATGACCTAGTTGACGAGTACACAGACTAATGAGAGTAAACTGCTACCGGGCTTCCCCGTCTGGACCCGAGGTACCATGACCTAGTTGACGAGTACACAGACTAATGAGAGTAAACTGCTTCCCCGTCTGGACCCGAGGTACCATGACCTAGTTGACGAGTACACAGACTAATGAGAGTAAACTGCTTCCGGGCTTCCCTGTCTGCACCCGAGGTACCATGACCTAGTTGACGAGTACACAGACTAATGAGAGTAAACTGCTACCGGGCTTCTCCGTCTGGACCCGAGGTACCATGACCTAGTTGACGAGTACACAGACTAATGAGAGTAAACTTCTTCCCCGTCTGGACCCGAGGTACCATGACCTAGTTGACGAGTACACAGACTAATGAGAGTAAACTGCTTCCGGGCTTCTCCGTCTGGACCCGAGGTACCATGACCTAGTTGACGAGTACACAGACTAATGAGAGTAAACTGCTTCCCCGTCTGGACCCGAGGTACCATGACCTAGTTGACGAGTACACAGACTAATGAGAGTAAACTGCTTCCAGGCTTCCCCGTCTGGACCCGAGGTACCATGACCTAGTTGACGAGTACACAGACTAATGAGAGTAAACTGCTTCCCCGTCTGGACCCGAGGTACCATGACCTAGTTGACGAGTACACAGACTAATGAGAGTAAACTGCTTCCAGGCTTCCCCGTCTGGACCCGAGGTACCATGACCTAGTTGACGAGTACACAGACTAATGAGAGTAAACTGCTACCGGGCTTCCCCGTCTGGACCCGAGGTAACATGACCTAGTTGACGAGTACACAGACTAATGAGAGTAAACTGCTTCCGGGCTTCCCCGTCTGGACCCGAGGTACCATGACCTAGTTGACGAGTACACAGACTAATGAGAGTAAACTGCTACCGGGCTTCTCCGTCTGGACCCGAGGTACCATGACCTAGTTGACGAGTACACAGACTAATGAGAGTAAACTGCTTCCAGGCTTCCCCGTCTGGACCCGAGGTACCATGACCTAGTTGACGAGTACACAGACTAATGAGAGTAAACTGCTACCAGGCTTCCCCGTCTGGACCCGAGGTACCATGACCTAGTTGACGAGTACACAGACTAATGAGAGTAAACTGCTACCGGGCTTCCCCGTCTGGACCCGAGGTACCATGACCTAGTTGACGAGTACACAGACTAATGAGAGTAAACTGCTACCGGGCTTCCCCGTCTGGACCCGAGGTACCATGACCTAGTTGACGAGTACACAGACTAATGAGAGTAAACTGCTTCCCCGTCTGGACCCGAGGTACCATGACCTAGTTGACGAGTACACAGACTAATGAGAGTAAACTGCTTCCGGGCTTCTCCGTCTGGACCCGAGGTACCATGACCTAGTTGACGAGTACACAGACTAATGAGAGTAAACTGCTTCCAGGCTTCTCCGTCTGGACCCGAGGTACCATGACCTAGTTGACGAGTACACAGACTAATGAGAGTAAACTGCTTCCCCGTCTGGACCCGAGGTACCATGACCTAGTTGACGAGTACACAGACTAATGAGAGTAAACTGCTTCCAGGCTTCCCCGTCTGGACCCGAGGTACCATGACCTAGTTGACGAGTACACAGACTAATGAGAGTAAACTGCTTCCAGGCTTCTCCGTCTGGACCCGAGGTACCATGACCTAGTTGACGAGTACACAGACTAATGAGAGTAAACTGCTTCCAGGCTTCTCCGTCTGGACCCGAGGTACCATGACCTAGTTGACGAGTACACAGACTAATGAGAGTAAACTGCTTCCGGGCTTCTCCGTCTGGACCCGAGGTACCATGACCTAGTTGACGAGTACACAGACTAATGAGAGTAAACTGCTTCCAGGCTTCCCCGTCTGGACCCGAGGTACCATGACCTAGTTGACGAGTACACAGACTAATGAGAGTAAACTGCTTCCCCGTCTGGACCCGAGGTACCATGACCTAGTTGACGAGTACACAGACTAATGAGAGTAAACTGCTTCCGGGCTTCCCTGTCTGGACCCGAGGTACCATGACCTAGTTGACGAGTACACAGACTAATGAGAGTAAACTGCTACCGGGCTTCCCCGTCTGGACCCGAGGTACCATGACCTAGTTGACGAGTACACAGACTAATGAGAGTAAACTGCTACCGGGCTTCTCCGTCTGGACCCGAGGTACCATGACCTAGTTGACGAGTACACAGACTAATGAGAGTAAACTGCTACCGGGCTTCCCCGTCTGGACCCGAGGTACCATGACCTAGTTGACGAGTACACAGACTAATGAGAGTAAACTGCTACCGGGCTTCTCCGTCTGGACCCGAGGTACCATGACCTAGTTGACGAGTACACAGACTAATGAGAGTAAACTGCTACCGGGCTTCCCCGTCTGGACCCGAGGTACCATGACCTAGTTGACGAGTACACAGACTAATGAGAGTAAACTGCTTCCCCGTCTGGACCCGAGGTACCATGACCTAGTTGACGAGTACACAGACTAATGAGAGTAAACTGCTTCCGGGCTTCTCCGTCTGGACCCGAGGTACCATGACCTAGTTGACGAGTACACAGACTAATGAGAGTAAACTGCTTCCGGGCTTCTCCGTCTGGACCCGAGGTACCATGACCTAGTTGACGAGTACACAGACTAATGAGAGTAAACTGCTTCCGGGCTTCTCCGTCTGGACCCGAGGTACCATGACCTAGTTGACGAGTACACAGACTAATGAGAGTAAACTGCTACCGGGCTTCCCCGTCTGGACCCGAGGTACCATGACCTAGTTGACGAGTACACAGACTAATGAGAGTAAACTGCTTCCGGGCTTCTCCGTCTGGACCCGAGGTACCATGACCTAGTTGACGAGTACACAGACTAATGAGAGTAAACTGCTACCGGGCTTCTCCGTCTGGACCCGAGGTACCATGACCTAGTTGACGAGTACACAGACTAATGAGAGTAAACTGCTACCGGGCTTCCCCGTCTGGACCCGAGGTACCATGACCTAGTTGACGAGTACACAGACTAATGAGAGTAAACTGCTACCGGGCTTCCCCGTCTGGACCCGAGGTACCATGACCTAGTTGACGAGTACACAGACTAATGAGAGTAAACTGCTACCGGGCTTCTCCGTCCTGACCCGAGGTACCATGACCTAGTTGACGAGTACACAGACTAATGAGAGTAAACTGCTACCGGGCTTCTCCGTCCTGACCCGAGGTACCATGACCTAGTTGACGAGTACACAGACTAATGAGAGTAAACTGCTTCCGGGCTTCTCCGTCTGGACCCGAGGTACCATGACCTAGTTGACGAGTACACAGACTAATGAGAGTAAACTGCTTCCGGGCTTCCCCGTCTGGACCCGAGGTACCATGACCTAGTTGACGAGTACACAGACTAATGAGAGTAAACTGCTTCTCCGTCTGGACCCGAGGTACCATGACCTAGTTGACGAGTACACAGACTAATGAGAGTAAACTGCTTCCCCGTCTGGACCCGAGGTACCATGACCTAGTTGACGAGTACACAGACTAATGAGAGTAAACTGCTTCCCCGTCTGGACCCGAGGTACCATGACCTAGTTGACGAGTACACAGACTAATGAGAGTAAACTGCTTCCGGGCTTCCCCGTCTGGACCCGAGGTACCATGACCTAGTTGACGAGTACACAGACTAATGAGAGTAAACTGCTTCCAGGCTTCCCCGTCTGGACCCGAGGTACCATGACCTAGTTGACGAGTACACAGACTAATGAGAGTAAACTGCTTCCCCGTCTGGACCCGAGGTACCATGACCTAGTTGACGAGTACACAGACTAATGAGAGTAAACTGCTTCCGGGCTTCCCCGTCTGGACCCGAGGTACCATGACCTAGTTGACGAGTACACAGACTAATGAGAGTAAACTGCTTCCGGGCTTCCCCGTCTGGACCCGAGGTACCATGACCTAGTTGACGAGTACACAGACTAATGAGAGTAAACTGCTTCCCCGTCTGGACCCGAGGTACCATGACCTAGTTGACGAGTACACAGACTAATGAGAGTAAACTGCTACCGGGCTTCCCCGTCTGGACCCGAGGTACCATGACCTAGTTGACGAGTACACAGACTAATGAGAGTAAACTGCTTCCGGGCTTCCCCGTCTGGACCCGAGGTACCATGACCTAGTTGACGAGTACACAGACTAATGAGAGTAAACTGCTTCCCCGTCTGGACCCGAGGTACCATGACCTAGTTGACGAGTACACAGACTAATGAGAGTAAACTGCTACCGGGCTTCCCCGTCTGGACCCGAGGTACCATGACCTAGTTGACGAGTACACAGACTAATGAGAGTAAACTGCTTCCCCGTCTGGACCCGAGGTACCATGACCTAGTTGACGAGTACACAGACTAATGAGAGTAAACTGCTTCCGGGCTTCCCTGTCTGCACCCGAGGTACCATGACCTAGTTGACGAGTACACAGACTAATGAGAGTAAACTGCTACCGGGCTTCTCCGTCTGGACCCGAGGTACCATGACCTAGTTGACGAGTACACAGACTAATGAGAGTAAACTTCTTCCCCGTCTGGACCCGAGGTACCATGACCTAGTTGACGAGTACACAGACTAATGAGAGTAAACTGCTTCCGGGCTTCTCCGTCTGGACCCGAGGTACCATGACCTAGTTGACGAGTACACAGACTAATGAGAGTAAACTGCTTCCCCGTCTGGACCCGAGGTACCATGACCTAGTTGACGAGTACACAGACTAATGAGAGTAAACTGCTTCCAGGCTTCCCCGTCTGGACCCGAGGTACCATGACCTAGTTGACGAGTACACAGACTAATGAGAGTAAACTGCTTCCCCGTCTGGACCCGAGGTACCATGACCTAGTTGACGAGTACACAGACTAATGAGAGTAAACTGCTTCCAGGCTTCCCCGTCTGGACCCGAGGTACCATGACCTAGTTGACGAGTACACAGACTAATGAGAGTAAACTGCTACCGGGCTTCCCCGTCTGGACCCGAGGTAACATGACCTAGTTGACGAGTACACAGACTAATGAGAGTAAACTGCTTCCGGGCTTCCCCGTCTGGACCCGAGGTACCATGACCTAGTTGACGAGTACACAGACTAATGAGAGTAAACTGCTACCGGGCTTCTCCGTCTGGACCCGAGGTACCATGACCTAGTTGACGAGTACACAGACTAATGAGAGTAAACTGCTTCCAGGCTTCCCCGTCTGGACCCGAGGTACCATGACCTAGTTGACGAGTACACAGACTAATGAGAGTAAACTGCTACCAGGCTTCCCCGTCTGGACCCGAGGTACCATGACCTAGTTGACGAGTACACAGACTAATGAGAGTAAACTGCTACCGGGCTTCCCCGTCTGGACCCGAGGTACCATGACCTAGTTGACGAGTACACAGACTAATGAGAGTAAACTGCTACCGGGCTTCCCCGTCTGGACCCGAGGTACCATGACCTAGTTGACGAGTACACAGACTAATGAGAGTAAACTGCTTCCCCGTCTGGACCCGAGGTACCATGACCTAGTTGACGAGTACACAGACTAATGAGAGTAAACTGCTTCCGGGCTTCTCCGTCTGGACCCGAGGTACCATGACCTAGTTGACGAGTACACAGACTAATGAGAGTAAACTGCTTCCAGGCTTCTCCGTCTGGACCCGAGGTACCATGACCTAGTTGACGAGTACACAGACTAATGAGAGTAAACTGCTTCCCCGTCTGGACCCGAGGTACCATGACCTAGTTGACGAGTACACAGACTAATGAGAGTAAACTGCTTCCAGGCTTCCCCGTCTGGACCCGAGGTACCATGACCTAGTTGACGAGTACACAGACTAATGAGAGTAAACTGCTTCCAGGCTTCTCCGTCTGGACCCGAGGTACCATGACCTAGTTGACGAGTACACAGACTAATGAGAGTAAACTGCTTCCAGGCTTCTCCGTCTGGACCCGAGGTACCATGACCTAGTTGACGAGTACACAGACTAATGAGAGTAAACTGCTTCCGGGCTTCTCCGTCTGGACCCGAGGTACCATGACCTAGTTGACGAGTACACAGACTAATGAGAGTAAACTGCTTCCAGGCTTCCCCGTCTGGACCCGAGGTACCATGACCTAGTTGACGAGTACACAGACTAATGAGAGTAAACTGCTTCCCCGTCTGGACCCGAGGTACCATGACCTAGTTGACGAGTACACAGACTAATGAGAGTAAACTGCTTCCGGGCTTCCCTGTCTGGACCCGAGGTACCATGACCTAGTTGACGAGTACACAGACTAATGAGAGTAAACTGCTACCGGGCTTCCCCGTCTGGACCCGAGGTACCATGACCTAGTTGACGAGTACACAGACTAATGAGAGTAAACTGCTACCGGGCTTCTCCGTCTGGACCCGAGGTACCATGACCTAGTTGACGAGTACACAGACTAATGAGAGTAAACTGCTACCGGGCTTCCCCGTCTGGACCCGAGGTACCATGACCTAGTTGACGAGTACACAGACTAATGAGAGTAAACTGCTACCGGGCTTCTCCGTCTGGACCCGAGGTACCATGACCTAGTTGACGAGTACACAGACTAATGAGAGTAAACTGCTACCGGGCTTCCCCGTCTGGACCCGAGGTACCATGACCTAGTTGACGAGTACACAGACTAATGAGAGTAAACTGCTTCCCCGTCTGGACCCGAGGTACCATGACCTAGTTGACGAGTACACAGACTAATGAGAGTAAACTGCTTCCGGGCTTCTCCGTCTGGACCCGAGGTACCATGACCTAGTTGACGAGTACACAGACTAATGAGAGTAAACTGCTTCCGGGCTTCTCCGTCTGGACCCGAGGTACCATGACCTAGTTGACGAGTACACAGACTAATGAGAGTAAACTGCTTCCGGGCTTCTCCGTCTGGACCCGAGGTACCATGACCTAGTTGACGAGTACACAGACTAATGAGAGTAAACTGCTACCGGGCTTCCCCGTCTGGACCCGAGGTACCATGACCTAGTTGACGAGTACACAGACTAATGAGAGTAAACTGCTTCCGGGCTTCTCCGTCTGGACCCGAGGTACCATGACCTAGTTGACGAGTACACAGACTAATGAGAGTAAACTGCTACCGGGCTTCTCCGTCTGGACCCGAGGTACCATGACCTAGTTGACGAGTACACAGACTAATGAGAGTAAACTGCTACCGGGCTTCCCCGTCTGGACCCGAGGTACCATGACCTAGTTGACGAGTACACAGACTAATGAGAGTAAACTGCTACCGGGCTTCCCCGTCTGGACCCGAGGTACCATGACCTAGTTGACGAGTACACAGACTAATGAGAGTAAACTGCTACCGGGCTTCTCCGTCCTGACCCGAGGTACCATGACCTAGTTGACGAGTACACAGACTAATGAGAGTAAACTGCTACCGGGCTTCTCCGTCCTGACCCGAGGTACCATGACCTAGTTGACGAGTACACAGACTAATGAGAGTAAACTGCTTCCGGGCTTCTCCGTCTGGACCCGAGGTACCATGACCTAGTTGACGAGTACACAGACTAATGAGAGTAAACTGCTTCCGGGCTTCCCCGTCTGGACCCGAGGTACCATGACCTAGTTGACGAGTACACAGACTAATGAGAGTAAACTGCTACCGGGCTTCCCCGTCTGGACCCGAGGTACCATGACCTAGTTGACGAGTACACAGACTAATGAGAGTAAACTGCTACCGGGCTTCCCCGTCTGGACCCGAGGTACCATGACCTAGTTGACGAGTACACAGACTAATGAGAGTAAACTGCTTCCGGGCTTCTCCGTCTGGACCCGAGGTACCATGACCTAGTTGACGAGTACACAGACTAATGAGAGTAAACTGCTACCGGGCTTCCCCGTCTGGACCCGAGGTACCATGACCTAGTTGACGAGTACACAGACTAATGAGAGTAAACTGCTACCGGGCTTCCCCGTCTGGACCCGAGGTACCATGACCTAGTTGACGAGTACACAGACTAATGAGAGTAAACTGCTACCGGGCTTCCCCGTCTGGACCCGAGGTACCATGACCTAGTTGACGAGTACACAGACTAATGAGAGTAAACTGCTACCGGGCTTCTCCGTCTGGACCCGAGGTACCATGACCTAGTTGACGAGTACACAGACTAATGAGAGTAAACTGCTACCGGGCTTCCCCGTCTGGACCCGAGGTACCATGACCTAGTTGACGAGTACACAGACTAATGAGAGTAAACTGCTTCCGGGCTTCCCCGTCTGGACCCGAGGTACCATGACCTAGTTGACGAGTACACAGACTAATGAGAGTAAACTGCTTCCGGGCTTGCCCGTCTGGACCCGAGGTACCATGACCTAGTTGACGAGTACACAGACTAATGAGAGTAAACTGCTTCCGGGCTTCCCCGTCTGGACCCGAGGTACCATGACCTAGTTGACGAGTACACAGACTAATGAGAGTAAACTGCTTCCGGGCTTCTCCGTCTGGACCCGAGGTACCATGACCTAGTTGACGAGTACACAGACTAATGAGAGTAAACTGCTACCGGGCTTCCCCGTCTGGACCCGAGGTACCATGACCTAGTTGACGAGTACACAGACTAATGAGAGTAAACTGCTACCGGGCTTCTCCGTCCTGACCCGAGGTACCATGACCTAGTTGACGAGTACACAGACTAATGAGAGTAAACTGCTACCGGGCTTCTCCGTCCTGACCCGAGGTACCATGACCTAGTTGACGAGTACACAGACTAATGAGAGTAAACTGCTTCCGGGCTTCTCCGTCTGGACCCGAGGTACCATGACCTAGTTGACGAGTACACAGACTAATGAGAGTAAACTGCTTCCGGGCTTCCCCGTCTGGACCCGAGGTACCATGACCTAGTTGACGAGTACACAGACTAATGAGAGTAAACTGCTTCCGGGCTTCTCCGTCTGGACCCGAGGTACCATGACCTAGTTGACGAGTACACAGACTAATGAGAGTAAACTGCTACCGGGCTTCCCCGTCTGGACCCGAGGTACCATGACCTAGTTGACGAGTACACAGACTAATGAGAGTAAACTGCTACCGGGCTTCCCCGTCTGGACCCGAGGTACCATGACCTAGTTGACGAGTACACAGACTAATGAGAGTAAACTGCTTCCGGGCTTCTCCGTCTGGACCCGAGGTACCATGACCTAGTTGACGAGTACACAGACTAATGAGAGTAAACTGCTACCGGGCTTCCCCGTCTGGACCCGAGGTACCATGACCTAGTTGACGAGTACACAGACTAATGAGAGTAAACTGCTTCCGGGCTTCTCCGTCTGGACCCGAGGTACCATGACCTAGTTGACGAGTACACAGACTAATGAGAGTAAACTGCTTCCGGGCTTCCCCGTCTGGACCCGAGGTACCATGACCTAGTTGACGAGTACACAGACTAATGAGAGTAAACTGCTTCCGGGCTTCCCCGTCTGGACCCGAGGTACCATGACCTAGTTGACGAGTACACAGACTAATGAGAGTAAACTGCTTCCGGGCTTCCCCGTCTGGACCCGAGGTACCATGACCTAGTTGACGAGTACACAGACTAATGAGAGTAAACTGCTTCCAGGCTTCCCCGTCTGGACCCGAGGTACCATGACCTAGTTGACGAGTACACAGACTAATGAGAGTAAACTGCTTCCGGGCTTCCCCGTCTGGACCCGAGGTACCATGACCTAGTTGACGAGTACACAGACTAATGAGAGTAAACTGCTTCCGGGCTTCCCCGTCTGGACCCGAGGTACCATGACCTAGTTGACGAGTACACAGACTAATGAGAGTAAACTGCTTCCAGGCTTCCCCGTCTGGACCCGAGGTACCATGACCTAGTTGACGAGTACACAGACTAATGAGAGTAAACTGCTTCCGGGCTTCTCCGTCTGGACCCGAGGTACCATGACCTAGTTGACGAGTACACAGACTAATGAGAGTAAACTGCTACCGGGCTTCTCCGTCTGGACCCGAGGTACCATGACCTAGTTGACGAGTACACAGACTAATGAGAGTAAACTGCTTCCGGGCTTCTCCGTCTGGACCCGAGGTACCATGACCTAGTTGACGAGTACACAGACTAATGAGAGTAAACTGCTACCGGGCTTCTCCGTCTGGACCCGAGGTACCATGACCTAGTTGACGAGTACACAGACTAATGAGAGTAAACTGCTTCCGGGCTTCTCCGTCTGGACCCGAGGTACCATGACCTAGTTGACGAGTACACAGACTAATGAGAGTAAACTGCTACCGGGCTTCCCCGTCTGGACCCGAGGTACCATGACCTAGTTGACGAGTACACAGACTAATGAGAGTAAACTGCTACCGGGCTTCCCCGTCTGGACCCGAGGTACCATGACCTAGTTGACGAGTACACAGACTAATGAGAGTAAACTGCTTCCCCGTCTGGACCCGAGGTACCATGACCTAGTTGACGAGTACACAGACTAATGAGAGTAAACTGCTTCCAGGCTTCCCCGTCTGGACCCGAGGTACCATGACCTAGTTGACGAGTACACAGACTAATGAGAGTAAACTGCTACCGGGCTTCTCCGTCTGGACCCGAGGTACCATGACCTAGTTGACGAGTACACAGACTAATGAGAGTAAACTGCTTCCCCGTCTGGACCCGAGGTACCATGACCTAGTTGACGAGTACACAGACTAATGAGAGTAAACTGCTTCCGGGCTTCCCCGTCTGGACCCGAGGTACCATGACCTAGTTGACGAGTACACAGACTAATGAGAGTAAACTGCTTCCGGGCTTCCCCGTCTGGACCCGAGGTACCATGACCTAGTTGACGAGTACACAGACTAATGAGAGTAAACTGCTACCGGGCTTCCCCGTCTGGACCCGAGGTACCATGACCTAGTTGACGAGTACACAGACTAATGAGAGTAAACTGCTACCGGGCTTCCCCGTCTGGACCCGAGGTACCATGACCTAGTTGACGAGTACACAGACTAATGAGAGTAAACTGCTTCCCCGTCTGGACCCGAGGTACCATGACCTAGTTGACGAGTACACAGACTAATGAGAGTAAACTGCTTCCAGGCTTCCCCGTCTGGACCCGAGGTACCATGACCTAGTTGACGAGTACACAGACTAATGAGAGTAAACTGCTTCCGGGCTTCCCCGTCTGGACCCGAGGTACCATGACCTAGTTGACGAGTACACAGACTAATGAGAGTAAACTGCTACCGGGCTTCCCCGTCTGGACCCGAGGTACCATGACCTAGTTGACGAGTACACAGACTAATGAGAGTAAACTGCTTCCGGGCTTCCCCGTCTGGACCCGAGGTACCATGACCTAGTTGACGAGTACACAGACTAATGAGAGTAAACTGCTACCGGGCTTCCCCGTCTGGACCCGAGGTACCATGACCTAGTTGACGAGTACACAGACTAATGAGAGTAAACTGCTACCGGGCTTCCCCGTCTGGACCCGAGGTACCATGACCTAGTTGACGAGTACACAGACTAATGAGAGTAAACTGCTACCGGGCTTCCCCGTCTGGACCCGAGGTACCATGACCTAGTTGACGAGTACACAGACTAATGAGAGTAAACTGCTACCGGGCTTCCCCGTCTGGACCCGAGGTACCATGACCTAGTTGACGAGTACACAGACTAATGAGAGTAAACTGCTTCCCCGTCTGGACCCGAGGTACCATGACCTAGTTGACGAGTACACAGACTAATGAGAGTAAACTGCTTCCCCGTCTGGACCCGAGGTACCATGACCTAGTTGACGAGTACACAGACTAATGAGAGTAAACTGCTTCCGGGCTTCCCCGTCTGGACCCGAGGTACCATGACCTAGTTGACGAGTACACAGACTAATGAGAGTAAACTGCTTCCGGGCTTCCCCGTCTGGACCCGAGGTACCATGACCTAGTTGACGAGTACACAGACTAATGAGAGTAAACTGCTACCGGGCTTCCCCGTCTGGACCCGAGGTACCATGACCTAGTTGACGAGTACACAGACTAATGAGAGTAAACTGCTACCGGGCTTCCCCGTCTGGACCCGAGGTACCATGACCTAGTTGACGAGTACACAGACTAATGAGAGTAAACTGCTTCCGGGCTTCCCCGTCTGGACCCGAGGTACCATGACCTAGTTGACGAGTACACAGACTAATGAGAGTAAACTGCTACCGGGCTTCCCCGTCTGGACCCGAGGTACCATGACCTAGTTGACGAGTACACAGACTAATGAGAGTAAACTGCTACCGGGCTTCACCGTCTGGACCCGAGGTACCATGACCTAGTTGACGAGTACACAGACTAATGAGAGTAAACTGCTACCGGGCTTCCCCGTCTGGACCCGAGGTACCATGACCTAGTTGACGAGTACACAGACTAATGAGAGTAAACTGCTACCGGGCTTCCCCGTCTGGACCCGAGGTACCATGACCTAGTTGACGAGTACACAGACTAATGAGAGTAAACTGCTACCGGGCTTCCCCGTCTGGACCCGAGGTACCATGACCTAGTTGACGAGTACACAGACTAATGAGAGTAAACTGCTTCCGGGCTTGCCCGTCTGGACCCGAGGTACCATGACCTAGTTGACGAGTACACAGACTAATGAGAGTAAACTATTACCGGGCTTCCCCGTCTGGACCCGAGGTACCATGACCTAGTTGACGAGTACACAGACTAATGAGAGTAAACTGCTACCGGGCTTCTCCGTCTGGACCCGAGGTACCATGACCTAGTTGACGAGTACACAGACTAATGAGAGTAAACTGCTACCGGGCTTCCCCGTCTGGACCCGAGGTACCATGACCTAGTTGACGAGTACACAGACTAATGAGAGTAAACTGCTTCCGGGCTTGCCCGTCTGGACCCGAGGTACCATGACCTAGTTGACGAGTACACAGACTAATGAGAGTAAACTGCTTCCGGGCTTCTCCGTCTGGACCCGAGGTACCATGACCTAGTTGACGAGTACACAGACTAATGAGAGTAAACTGCTACCGGGCTTCTCCGTCTGGACCCGAGGTACCATGACCTAGTTGACGAGTACACAGACTAATGAGAGTAAACTGCTTCCGGGCTTCCCCGTCTGGACCCGAGGTACCATGACCTAGTTGACGAGTACACAGACTAATGAGAGTAAACTGCTACCGGGCTTCTCCGTCTGGACCCGAGGTACCATGACCTAGTTGACGAGTACACAGACTAATGAGAGTAAACTGCTTCCGGGCTTCTCCGTCTGGACCCGAGGTACCATGACCTAGTTGACGAGTACACAGACTAATGAGAGTAAACTGCTTCTGGGCTTGCCCGTCTGGACCCGAGGTACCATGACCTAGTTGACGAGTACACAGACTAATGAGAGTAAACTGCTACCGGGCTTCTCCGTCTGGACCCGAGGTACCATGACCTAGTTGACGAGTACACAGACTAATGAGAGTAAACTGCTTCCGGGCTTCCCCGTCTGGACCCGAGGTACCATGACCTAGTTGACGAGTACACAGACTAATGAGAGTAAACTGCTTCCGGGCTTCCCCGTCTGGACCCGAGGTACCATGACCTAGTTGACGAGTACACAGACTAATGAGAGTAAACTGCTACCGGGCTTCCCCGTCTGGACCCGAGGTACCATGACCTAGTTGACGAGTACACAGACTAATGAGAGTAAACTGCTACCGGGCTTCCCCGTCTGGACCCGAGGTACCATGACCTAGTTGACGAGTACACAGACTAATGAGAGTAAACTGCTACCGGGCTTCCCCGTCTGGACCCGAGGTACCATGACCTAGTTGACGAGTACACAGACTAATGAGAGTAAACTGCTACCGGGCTTCCCCGTCTGGACCCGAGGTACCATGACCTAGTTGACGAGTAAACTGCTTCCAGGCGCGCACGTGGCCCCCTACAACGCCGGCGTCTACACCGTACCGCCCTACAACGCGGGCGTCTACAACGGCAACCGCCACCGCAACGACATCCCCCGTCTCAACGGTAACGCCGTGGTCAACGGTAACGGACGCACCTACTCGTGCCCGGCGCAGTTCGTGCGCTCCGGTAACAGTTGTTACTATCTGAGCAGCGAGATGGCGGCCTGGCAGGAGGCGCACTTTATCTGCAAGGATCGCCGGTCTCACCTCGCCAGGCTTGAGAAGGGCTGGGAGGACAGGAACATGAGGAACTACCTCAACAAGCACGAGCTAGGTGAGTCACACGCATGTACGCACACGCACACGCACACGCATACACGCACTTTATCTGCAAGGATCGCCGGTCCCACCTCGCCAGGCTTGAGAAGGGGTGGGAGGACAGGAACATGAGGAACTACCTCAACAAGCACGAGCTAGGTGAGTCACACGCATGTACGCACACGCACACGCATACGCATACACGCACTTTATCTGCAAGGATCGCAGGTCCCACCTCGCCAGGCTTGAGAAGGGGTAGGAGGACAGGAACATGAGGAACTACCTCAACAAGCACGAACTAGGTGAGTCACACTCACACGCACACGCACACGCACACGCACACGCACACGCACACGCACACGCACTTTATCTGCAAGGATCGCAGGTCCCACCTCGCCAGGCTTGAGAAGGGGTGGGAGGACAGGAACATGAGGAACTACCTCAACAAGCACGAACTAGGTGAGTTCGTTTAGTTTGGTTTGGTTTATTTATACATAAAAAAAAAAAAAAAATAGAAATAAGAAAACAGTAAAAAGTAAAGTGAAAAAGTAGACTAAAATATCTGCACACATGCACACACAAGGTAGTATTGAACTCAAAGGCAACAAGCAGTATAAAACTAACATCCTGCATATCCAGGTAAAAATAAAAAGTTTCTCGCACTCTCCTCCAAACACTAACTGCCTTCTTGTAAAGAAAGTCAACCCTAATCCACATGCTCTGTTTTGAACTACCACCAACTAACACCTACCCATGTCGAAAATAACTAAGTGAATGTTAAATATACTATGGAAACTCTAGCAGACTTGAGAACGCCATGGGTACGCTGTTACATTGGAACTGGATTGAACGTTTTCTGTGCCATTTAGTGCAGCTCAGTGCTTTTTGGCAATGAAATTGAAAAGTAAATACTGATATAGAGTTAAATATTGATTTGGAGTTTGACCCTCCAATGGCATAAAAAATAATATCCCCTATTCAGGGGTCTTTATTATATTTTTCTAAAATATTTGCTCCCTATCCCTGGTGCACATAAGACCCCGGTAATGAAGTACTAACAGGACTAGGTCCTATTAGGGGTGGTGACATTGCAATGAGGGTTTCTACAGAGTCCAGACCCTCCTAGTTCTATGGAAACAATTACTTCTCTTACATTTGGATCACTACGCCATCATGATTGAATAACCTGTTGATACCGAATGAGAATCTTCGTCTTCTCACACCTCGATTGCAACTCCCTTTATTGCTCAACACTAATGACATCCACGTCTCTCAAAATCATTCCAATCTGCTCAATCATGATGTTCAACGTGATCTGCGAGCGATGGACAATCCACTTTTCACCGACATTTTTGTTTATTTATTTCTTTCTTTGTCTATCCTATTTAGCTATATAATTGGTTTACAAATAAGGGCAGTAAAAAAAACTATTAAGATTATACAAAATAAAATAGCAATTAAGATAACAAAACAACAACAAAAACTGCTATCGTTAGTAAAGAGAAAATTGAACAATAAAAATTGATTAGGAAAACATTAAAATTAAATTATTATTCAAATTTAAAATTATAAATTTAGAAGGGTTGAATTGGTCTTTAAAGTAACTGAATTACTGCATTTAGTGCAGCTATGGCATTCCATTGAGGTACGCCCCTCATGTTTATGCAACCAGACTAATCGAGACGAGGTCAAGCAAATCGACTCGACGATTTAACAAGTGGAAAACGATCGTTGGTCGTATTCATAGCCATTCACGGAATGAGTTCTCTATGAGATAAGAATCACGCATCTAATCCCGGCCAAGACTTCCAAGTATGGTCGCCTCTCTTTGCACAACTCTTTGCATACATTGTAATAATTTATTCTGTTTGCCCAGCCTGGCAGGTTACTACGATGTTTACTCCCGAGTCACCTAGCTGGCTCTAACACACAACTATGGGCCATGCTATACACAAGCATTACTAACACGCACACGAAGCAAGGTTTGGAAATCTGCAAACAACGCTTACGTACACATGTGTTCTACACCGTACAACACTAAAAAAGATCAACGTCTTTAAAGTTTTTTACTATAAAATGCCACCAACATGTTAACTCCAACATGAGATGATTTTTTAAAATGCTCCAGCCGCTAAAGACAATGTTTCCCAACCCCTATTGTGAATTGGTTTACATTTTAGCTTACTATAAATTGTGAATTTTAATTGAAATCTAAATGATATTCATTTCAATTAAAAGTAGCCCTACACTTTGCAACATTAAATCAAGGGTAGGACCGGACATGTCTTCACTCTAACTACTCTCCTGCACTCACCCTATTACATTTTAGATCAAACTAATTTACAAATCAATAGGCAAGATGTTTTGGAAAATAACAATCAGTAACCGTATTGAATAAAAAATGAGTGCAGCAGAGTTAGGCCTATGTGAGCTCTGTCCTACTCTTGATGTACTTACAGCACATCTGAACTACAAAAGTAGACGCATGCATTTGTGGGGAAAATAAATGTCAATTTTCTTTTTTGTTATCCACAAAAGCAGTGGAAATAATTCAAAATACAATTTTTAACGGTGTTTATTTCCTTTCATATTTTTGGGGAAATCTTGATACAGAGATCTTGCTGTGTACTTGCAGGTTAGAATAAATATGTAGCTTGAAAATTCAGAAGCAGGTATTTATGGAAAAAAATTATGAATTTTTTTGAATTTTTAAAGCCCCAGATCAGTTGTTGAAAGTAAGTGAAAAACAATATCCTCCAATAATTTTTAAATTGAAAGCGCTCCGAAACCAAATTTCATCCCTGTCGGCAATCATGTTGTGTATTGATACAGTATCGTGTGTACGTTTCAGCCCCGCTAGAAAGGTGGATCGGAGGAATGTTCAACTGGGAGTCTCGACGCTGGGTGTGGGCAGAGACCGGGCGGAAGCTGGGATATCAGGTAACTCACGCCATTTATACGGCTAATTGCAGTTTAGCTATTAATCTTAACATCAGGTTACTGTCAAGCCCACTTTTAAAGAACTCTTTTAACAAAATTCTGAATTTCACAAAATAATTTTGATTTACCTAAAATAAAGGTGGATATAAAATGGAACTCTGTTTTAACAAATGTCTTTTTTGACTGAGTAAAAATCAGTTACCTTCAAGTCTGTTGAAAGTGAAGTGGTAATGATATTATTTTATTAGAGCAGTACCAATTATTTAAAAGCAAATCATAAAAATATGCATGTTGATCCCCGTAGTCTCTGAATTATGCCAATCTTGTAATATACTATATAAATGGCGGCCTTCAATTTGCAATCTACAGGTGCTGCCGCACCAACACATCATCTAGTCCTACTACAATACTATTCCAATATCTTTACGTAACTTTACCATCCATGGTTCAAACAATACCGTCCCCCCCCCCCCCCCCCCCCCCAAAATGTATCAAGTCGAACACAGGTTCTGTCTTACAAGAGTAATGTCCACATTGTTTGACTCCGGAACTTCTCTCGGTCTTTACGAAAAAGACCGAAATAAGTTCCGGGGTCAAACTATGTGGAAATTACTCTTGTAAATGCTGGATTGATTGAAATTCTATACACCATTGTTAATGCAGAGATTTTCATATTATGCAAAAGTAACTGTTGAAAAGGGAATGGTGTTGTTGACATAGGTATGTTAAATTAAAACGTACGTACAGGAATTATAGGTGATAAACAAAGTGTTGTTCTTTGCACTGACCAACAATTAGCAAGTTTCGTTAGTATTGCATCTGTTGCATATAATTGCTCCACCTCTCGTTCCTGACGACAAACTTTGTCTTCCAAGTCAACTCGTTCCAATCAATCACTTATCGAGTGGCGAGGAATGACGAGGCTGTCCCCCCTCTAACTCGATTGCGCAAACCTTTCTCAATCATTGCGACACATGGATACCAATGCAAATGTGTGCCGACATTGGCAAAACCTCTAGCCTTAACCTTCAGTGATTGAATGTAATTCCTAGACCATGTATCCATATTGAAAACAAGGAAAAATAAGACATTACATTAACATAATGGGAGTCATATTACATATGTTGCAGTATGTAACGATGATGAGAGAGAGAGAGAGAGAGAGAGAGAGATATGGCATTCATCAATAAAAACCGACGTTGTGTAACAAACAACAAACAAGCAATCACAGCCAAACCCTCGAGTTATTTCTGGAGCAATCCCAACCAGGCAATTAGCCATACCGAGCGTAATGAAGAATGTTAAACTATGGCACGTCCAATCACGCGGTGTCTTGCACGGCTTAAGTGGTTCTCATATCTGCGCCTAGCGGAAATAGAAGTTATGCAAGCGCTCGCCATAGTGTCAAGCGGAGGTTACTGCCATGGGAGTCGCCAACTAGTGACGATCGAGCCAAGACGAGAGCGGTACATAAATTAATAAATGATCTACTCCACATTTTTCCGAGTTCTCTGTGCTTTTATACTCGTCGGGGTTCAAGAGTGAAGGGGTTAATCAATCGGTCATTACGATACGTCTAAAATTAGCATCACACCAGCTGCTGTATCTGTTTGTGTACTAGAATCTCAGCATTAGAGCAAGGTACATACCGATACTCTTGGTTCAGTGCCCACTGCTGGCAATCCAGACAGCTAATGGCCATTCTTCTTGGACATTCCTTTCAAACATTCCATGATCTAACCCTCGCACAACACAGTAAACACCCACCGGTAGAAGATTACCCCCATCATTATTATCAGGGTTCCTTCAACCCTTACATGGTCTTAAAAGGTATAGCCTCAATCTGCAGTCTTTATATTTTTGACAGCTAATAATAGTGCTTTTTGGCATTATTGAGCAGCATTTGCCTTTGATTTGATGTAATGTTTTATATCCACATGTCTGCTAGTGCTACATACTTTTTGGAAAATTCACAACATTTTTTTTTATCAGATGAAAAATTATCTAGTACACATAGTAAATCATATTTCCCCCCCCCCCCCCCCCCCCCCCCACCATATTGGTCACTGTATTTATTATTTGAATTCAACACTTGCTGGATTCACTTAATAAGAATTAAAAAAGCTTAGTTTATTATTTTACCATTTCAGTGTTTTTCAACGATTCAGTTTGGATAATTGTGTGGGAGATTTCGTCATAGTTGCATATTTGCAACCTTCATGGGTCTCTACTGGCATATTCCTGGGTCTAAGTCCTTTACGTTCCTGTGACTCATACCACACTTTTAATCATACAGCAATTAACGTAATATTAACGTAATAATAAATGTCTCGGCTAGAGTTTGCTTATAATTTATATTTATTTCGTAGTTTTGTTAACTTTATTCGCTCTCTCTCTCATTTCAAGTGGAGTCATACCTGTAGCATGTATCTTCTCTCGAGTGAGCAAGACCTCGGTCGAAACGTCTCGTTATATTTTGTATTATGTCTTTATGTGTACTTCAAACTCGCAAATCCGTCATCTTACTACACGAAGGTAAGCTGTTGGATCCTTTCCTCACTTAATATACCTGTAGCATGTATCAGTTAAGTGAATAAACAACTAGCTATACTAACTAGCCCCAACGTAACTAGTCTCATACCGACCTGGGATCCTTGTCTACTGTCATTATCGCATCTGTTGTGTATAATTGTTCCATCTCTCGTTCCTGACGACAATCTTCCATGCTCGCTGTTCCAACAAAACTCAACACATTCGTTGCGGTTTTTCACAGGCTTTCTCCCGGCGTACGTCACGTGACAACTACCAGTGGCGCTGCATCATCATGGACCCCAACATGCTGTACCGATGGGGCACACGCAGCTGCGTAGAGCGCAAACACTTCATCTGCGAGACCCCGTTGAAGAACCCCCACCCCAACACGAGCAACGAACTGGTGCAGAGGCGACGAGACAAGCGCAGGCGCATGCGCAAGGCCATGAAGGAGTGTCAGCGGCAGGGGCGCATAGACTGCAAGGCCGCGTAGACTACTGCAAGGTCGCGTAGACTACTGCAAGGTCGCGTAGACTACTGCAAGGTCGCGTAGACTGCAAGGTTGCGTAGACTGCAAGGTCGCGTGGACTACTGCAAGGTCGCGTAGACTACTGCAAGGTCGCGTAGACTGCAAGGTCGCGTAGACTACTGCAAGGCCGCGTAGACTCAAGGCCGCGTAGATTGCTGCAAGACGTGAGTGAACGGAACACGGACCAAGTTTCCAACTTTCAATTGCGTCGCGCTCTTTAGCTATACGAATGCAGCGCTTGTCCATTAATTAATATGCGTTTTATTTTATTAAATTAAGTGTGAATCTGCTAACCAATTCACGACGCTACGAAGTCGACAATATCCGTAAATGGAAATAATTGTTACGAACCATTCCGTATTCTGAAATGACGTGAACGTCCTTCGTAAGGCAGTGTATCAAACTTGGATTAGGTAACCTATCTGTGTAGGTATATCAAAACATTTGTCAGGATTTCAATTCATACAGCTAAATTTTCTGATTACATGAGTATAGTTATAAAAGACTAACATGACATTCAAATAAGTTAATACTACAGACTACAATCTACATAGCCTATACATTGTTTGCTAACTTGCTTCTGTTTAAATGCAAAATAAAGCCCATTCTACAGCTTCATAGTGAAAACAATTGGTTCAAGACGGAAGAGTATTGCTTGAAAACAAAACGCACACTGCTAACAGGAAAGTACATAATTCCGTCGAGTGTGTTACATAAAAATGGTTAGATACTGTAAAATTATGAGTGTTTTTATTTTGTTAACGTGTTTGATGTGAATGTACTGTAGTTATGTATAGTTTTAATGTTAAATTACGATTAAATAATTAATTTAATTTGAAATTTCTATACCGTATTTTAAAACTGCTTGAGCTAGGGAATTCTCAGTGTTGCTATTTAGTTCCCGAACAACTTTTGCAGGACAGGCCACCTGATCTTATTGCCTCGTTGAACTGTCAAGTTGCACTCGAGTATTACTCTTGCACTCGAGTCTTACTCTTGCACTCGAGTATTACTCTTGCACTCGAGTATTACTCTAGCACTCGAGTATTACTCTAGCACTCGAGTATTACTCTAGCACTCGAGTATTACTCTAGCACTCGAGTATTACTCTAGCACTCGAGTATTACTCTTGCACTCGAGTATTACTCTAGCACTCGAGTATTACTCTTACACTCGAGTATTACTCTAGCACTCGAGTATTACTCTTGCACTCGAGTATTACTCTAGCACTCGAGTATTACTCTTACACTCGAGTATTACTCTTACACTCGAGTATTACTCTAGCACTCGAGTATTACTCTTGTCGAGAGTAACATTTTTGCAATTTACCCTGCCTAGTATTCTGCACTCTACACACGTGCTTTATTTCTAAATGAGTGCGCTAACATAAAAAAAAAACTACATTGCATTTCTTAAATAAAGAACATAAAATAATGTTTTTGAATGTTAAAACTAACAATGTGTACAAATGCAATAAAAAAATGCCTTGTATAATATAGGTATATTTTGTGAATATTTGGCCATAATCTTCAGCAGTATTCAAGTAGGTAGGTACTCAAATTGTATACGAGCAGGTTCGAATAGAAGGATTGCAAGTTCTGTTGTATTTGTTGAATGTACAAAAATAAAGGCGGTGAAATGACCAATAAAACGTGACAACGTGGCGGGGAGTCGAATAGCTTGTAAACGATGTCAATACCCGCTGGAATAATCTGTCTGACCGATTGTCAAACGACAGCTTACGTCTATCCTGGCCGTAAACTGTTGTCGTTTTCATACGCCAGCAATCACATTACTATATTCTATATGTCACTCATGATAAGTCTACCCGCCCAGTAGAGATACACTCCCTGATCCTTTCTATCCATGCCCTCGGGCATTTCATCAACAACGTGCACTTTAGTTCAACGTACAATACGTACACCAGCACCAACGGGGAATGCACAGTAGAAACTATGGAGAACTATGATCAGGACGGTTGAACCAAGTGACCAAACCTCGTAGTTGGTCGGAGCGTTCCAGCAATATATACTGAAATTTTCACTTATAATGTCTCCATTGGCAACCTACCTACTACTGCTTTCAAGGTAAGTTGTCGTTCTTTCATTACCTTTCCCCACACTGGAACTTGACCCTAGTTTCAATAACTGTATCACAGCTACGTTGTTATATCAGTACTGTACCTAATACTGTACGCCTCTCATAGTGAATATAGAAACATTAGAGCCCGCTTGTTAAGCAACTCACGGAGCTTAGCTTGTCACTGCCCCTGTCAGATCACGATTGCTGTACACCAACACTCTATGGCTCTCATTAGGTGGGGCATTCCTCGTTAATTTCTCACTAATTTCTACTTAGCAACTAAGACCCGTATTCATAGTTGATCCACAATGCATTGGCCATCAAATGTTACCACCCAAATGTAGGCTATTATGTTTACATTTTCTATGTAAAAAAAACAAAATCCCTAACAATGTGTGCTCTTATTCAGTGGGTCAACTATGAATACCAACCTAAGAATCTCAGAGCAAGAATCCATTGCAACACGTTGCGACTTGTAACAAGGAACAACATGACGATGGCTTAACTGGGCTAAGATTTCCCAAAGCACTTGGGAAGCAGAGGTTTGGACCGAGCTACATACTTCTCAAAGCACTTGGCAAGCAGAGGTTTGGAACGAGCTACATACTTCTCAAACACGACGAGCGACATTGTTATAGGTGTAGTAAACCATGTAGTCTGTGTAGAGCAACGAGGTAATGAGAGGTTTGCCTCGTAAGTTGCAACCTTCGGCACCCGACACCTCCACAGTATGTCGAGTGTGCAGTGGCGTTAAGTAGCATGTTACGTTTTTTGGTAGCGAGACTGGTAGCGAGCTACATTTGAAAATGGGGTAAAGTAGCGAGTAGCAAGAGCTACTATATAGGCCTACATGTATTTGTAGCGAAAAATCGCCACTACTCTATTTTTGCAATTTTCCAGTGCCATATAACACAACACCTCTTATAGACATATATTTTTTAATACATTATTTTCATAAACATAAAAATGATTATTGGTAAGAAGATAACCTAATCTGATAACAACTGTACGTTAATGAACATTTAACAGAATGTAATTGCCAATAGGCCTCGATTATCAAAGAAATTAGTTAAATTTCTTTTCCGGCTACCGCACCTGTAGAGAATTATTGTGTTATAAAGCTATTTTAATGCGTTCCCGAAACACTTTAAATAGTCCGTACTCCTGGTCCTTTATAAAAAAAAAAGTAGCTGTAAAGTAACGTCACTACTTTTTTTGAGTAGCTGTACAAGTAGCGAGCTACTTACAAATCGTGAAATCACCGTAGCTGAAAAGTAGCGACATTACATTCAAAGATGAAGTAGCTGTAGCTGTAACAGTACTACTTTCAAAAAGTAGCTTTAACAACACTGCGAGTGTGACAGGTTAAGTAGGCCTATGTTTATACATCCAACATTCGAGGAATATAGCGCTTCGCTTGTATTTTACACCCGAAGTCCAAATCAACCCCTAGCCCAATGAATGAAAGGCACTGGTTGCCACCTAAATGTTTGATGCATGTTTTCTCTAATAGAGACAATCCCTGGCAACTATGGATCCCAAACAAAGGTTAGACGAAGTTGAATTCGGGCGTCAGTTAAGACATACGGGACGGTACTTTTTCATTTCTAACCATTACATTTTTCATAGTTCTCAAGAACAGTACAACCTACCTACGTAAATGAAAGCACATGATGTGAATTTAAAAAACATTGAATATTGTTAGTTGTTACTCATCAATTTGAAAATAACAGTTCACTGACTTCATTCAGTATTGTGAAAACTTTAATAGGCCTAGGTCAAAAAATGTCTCTCTTGATACTTTAGGAATTGGTTTATCATTATTTTTATGGGTACCGGTACATTTCATTGCGCTAGGAAGCTGTATTTATTCCCAATAACAGCTATCCAAAATGCCAGAGCTGAAAGAAACTCCCCCCCCCCCCCCTCCCCCCACCAAAATAGAGAAACTGTAGTGGACACACCCCCAGGTAAGTACACAGCGCGTTCCCCCATGCACCTCCCAGACAAGAGTGTAGTGGACTCACCCGCAGGTATACATCAGGTCCCCCCATAGATCTCCCAGACAAGAGTGTAATGGACTCACCCGCAGGTAAGTACACAGCGCGTGCCCCATGTACCCCCCAGACAAGAGTGTAGTGGACTCACCCGCAGGTAAGTACACAGCGCATCCCCCCCCAACGACACTTGTGTTTAACCTACCACGTGACACGATAACCTACCGCGCGATTCCCAACTACCATTTCATAGCGTTCGATAACCGTATCGAAAGGACGTAGCCGTTGCAGCAGAGCAGCGCCTGTTATATATTAGTTTGTGAATGTTTTCGAGACGGCTGTGTACACTATAGAAAGTTAACCAATGACAACGCGTGAATAAATGGAACGTTTGCCATTGGGTGCGTTTGATTTCCGGACACCTTCTGCACTGTTTGCACTTATTGCAGCATTAGGGTTCGTATGATTTATCGTCACCTTTTGTACTTTATGCCATGTATCCTATGAAATAACATGGAGTGAGTGCAAAGAGTATAAAAGGTGTAGCAAATCAAACGAACCTAGTGTTTGAACTTAGAACGAGGCCTAGGGTTCTAGGTCTACCCTACTTGCCGTGACGGCACGGCCAAACTAGGAAAGTAGGGTTATGATACAAAATTACTTCTAGATTTTTGTTAAATAACTACAAATTATATTTTCTTACTTACACACATATGTTTAAATATCAATATCGCATATTTGTGTCGATACACACAACAAATTTCTATAATCAATTAGTTCAAAAGCTGAAGTGAACATGAAACGGCTTGAAAAGTCCGCCATGTTTTCTTATCGCACGTCTAAAGGCAGGGGTATGGAGCGCGCTACTTTTAACGTAGGTGGTAACGGTCTTTGTCGATAAAACACGGTAGAGAATCGCTAACTCAATGTGGTAAGGCTCGTAACGTCCAAAACGAGTGTTAAATTTACCATGGATCTTAGAGGATCACCCTGCTGGTCCCCCCATACATCTCCCAGACAAGAGTGTAATGGACTCACTCGCAGGTAGGTACACAGTGCGTCCCCCATGCACCCCCCCGAAAAGAGTGTAATGGACTCACCCGCAGGTAGGTACACAGCGCGTCCCCCTTGAGTTTCGTAGAGTCTCCGACCTCAGTGTAGAGTTTGATCTTCATCTTGTTGGTATCGATGTCGCGCATCACCATTCCACACTTCTGCATTAGGTCGACGAACTCTTGCTCCGTTATGTCGAGAGGCAGGTTGCTGACGTAGACCTTTGTGTTGTGCTCGTTGTCTATCTCGAACCAACCTGTAAGCACACACGTAACGTTGTCAGCACTGTGCATTGGGTCGACCAACTCTTGCTCCGTTATGTCGAGAGGCAGGTTGCTGACGTAGACCTTTGTGTTGTGCTCGTTGTCTATCTGGAACCAACCTGTAAGCACACACGTAACGTTGTCAGCACTGTGCGTTGGGTCGACCAACTCTTGCTCCGTTATGTCGAGAGGCAGGTTGCTGACGTAGACCTTTGTGTTGTGCTCGTTGTCTATCTGGAACCAACCTGTAAGCACACACGTAACGTTGTCAGCACTGTGCATTAGGTCGACGAACTCTTGCTCCGTTATGTCGAGAGGCAGGTTGCTGACGTAGACCTTTGTGTTGTGCTCGTTGTCTATCTGGAACCAACCTGTAAGCACACACGTAACGTTGTCAGCACTGTGCATTGGGTCGACCAACTCTTGCTCCGTTATGTCGAGAGGCAGGTTGCTGACGTAGACCTTTGTGTTGTGCTCGTTGTCTATCTGGAACCAACCTGTAAGCACACACGTAACGTTGTCAGCACTGTGCATTAGGTCGACGAACTCTTGCTCCGTTATGTCGAGAGGCAGGTTGCTGACGTAGACCTTTGTGTTGTGCTCGTTGTCTATCTGGAACCAACCTGTAAGCACACACGTAACGTTGTCAGCACTGTGCATTGGGTCGACCAACTCTTGCTCCGTTATGTCGAGAGGCAGGTTGCTGACGTAGACCTTTGTGTTGTGCTCGTTGTCTATCTGGAACCAACCTGTAAGCACACACGTAACGTTGTCAGCACTGTGCATTGGGTCGACCAACTCTTGCTCCGTTATGTCGAGAGGCAGGTTGCTGACGTAGACCTTTGTGTTGTGCTCGTTGTCTATCTGGAACCAACCTGTAAGCACACACGTAACGTTGTCAGCACTGTGCATTGGGTCGACCAACTCTTGCTCCGTTATGTCGAGAGGCAGGTTGCTGACGTAGACCTTTGTGTTGTGCTCGTTGTCTATCTGGAACCAACCTGTAAGCACACACGTAACGTCAGCACTGTGCATTAGGTCGACCAACTCTTGCTCCGTTATGTCGAGAGGCAGGTTGCTGACGTAGACCTTTCTGTTGTGCTCGTTGTCTATCTCGAACCAACCTGTAAGCACACACGTAACGTTGTCAGCACTGTGCATTGGGTCGACCAACTCTTGCTCCGTTATGTCGAGAGGCAGGTTGCTGACGTAGACCTTTGTGTTGTGCTCGTTGTCTATCTCGAACCAACCTGTAAGCACACACGTAACGTCAGCACTGTGCATTAGGTCGACCAACTCTTGCTCCGTTATGTCGAGAGGCAGGTTGCTGACGTAGACCTTTGTGTTGTGCTCGTTGTCTATCTGGAACCAACCTGTAACCACGTAACGTTGTCAGCACTAGGTTGAAGCCAGGGGTTTTTAATACAAAACAAAACATGATACATAGAAGCATTTTAAACATTAAAAAGTAATTAATTTAGCATTAACATTTGAAAAATTAGCATTACCTAACTAGAACTTATATATAAATTGGTAAAAACATACATTTTAAAAACAATTTTGACTAGGTTACTTTTTGTTTTTCTGAAAATTCCTTACCAACACGCATCAAGTTAATGCAAATTTTAATTTTTTAAATTATTTTCTGTACAATAAGATTTACGTAACACATGACAGTTAGGATCTTCAGCTTGGGAAAGATGCCTCTGCATGATAAGTGCCAATACGCTCTCCACACGATACAGTTAGCACGATACTATTTGGTGCCACCAAAGCAGAGTATCCGACACTTACAAGACTCTTCATCCTACGGGATTATTTAGAGACCTACCGCTCTCATCTCGGTCGAGTCATTTACAAGTTTAGATAAACTTACTCGCTGGTTGCGGTTCGGCTTTTCTTTTCAGTGCTTTCTCCATTTCCAGCTTCTCCTTTTCTTCCCGTTCTCTCTGAGCTTTCGCTGCCTCTTCAGCCGCCACCTTGGGATCGGTGAAGCCGTAGTTCATTTGATAGATCGCCATGAAATCATCGTCAATCTGCAACATATCATTCATAATATAGGCCTAGCTCACTTTGTTTGTACCAGCAAATGTTTCAATGGAACGATCAGAATTCAAAATAGACCACGAGAAGAGATGGAAGAAGACAATAAGCAGAGATCTGCACAAGAGAGGAGAGCAGACCGACCCTACAAGAGGCAGGAAAAAGGGAAGTATTAATGATGAAGGTGATACAAAATAGTTATACTCAACACTATTAGGCTACTACATATTACTCTCTTTACCAATAGGCTAACCTATTTTTCTCTACCATATTCTCAGCTCTCACTGTAAGGCAAAATGAACACTTTGAACTAATCTAAATAAATGAAATATACTGTATTGTAGGCCTACAGTTCCACCATGAATGTGAATGTGCCCTGAACTAGAATTAGGAGGGTTAATTAATAATTAGTCACCATTTAATATTCAGTTGAATTGGACCCACAACTTCAGAATGTTACCGATAATAATTCATTTCAAAGTCTCCAGTATTGGGTTGAGAACTTTTAAAAATTCTTTTTAAGAATGAACGTTTTAATTTTTAAAAGTTAATTTGAAAGTTCTTTCCGCGTGGAACTGAGCATCCGTCGATGTTCTTATGAATCGTTCTCGGTTCTCGTTTGGCTGATTTCGACAAGGCCACGACCAAGACTCACCAAGGGGAACTACAATACTTGGTTTATTTCTGGGAGACTCCGCCACATTGGTTAATCACGCACACTCGCCCTCTGGCCCTCCCCCAACAGACCTTGGTGTAGGCTTTATTACTTCCCAGTTGAGCTTAAATTCCTACTATGTGTGCTTGTAGTTCTACTTCTATCGGTTTTTAACGGATTGTGCGTTGTTTTAGCCTGTTTTCTTTTTGGAACCTCATTTGTATATCTTGTGTTTGCACAATGCCATTTACTGCATCGGAAAATGAGGATAATGGTCTCGAGCCGGAGTAAGCAACTAGGGACAACAATGTTTTTATAGGGATACGTATTACGTATAGACCTACATAGCAATATCAAGTGTAATTTTATCGAATTTTTTAGCATATATTTTTTAGCCACCTTTAAAAACTTGTGTAGGCCCGCCTACCACATTTCTATTTGAAAATGATGTCAAGTTTTAATTACCTAATATACACTGATCTGATATCAACTTCAAAAAACCGATCAAATCTTCTTGTCTTAGGAATAAATAAACGGTGACTTTGGAGCCGTCCTAGCAACGAAGCACTCAATAAATTCAAAGTTGTTCTGAATCGGCCTTGTTGATTCTGATCTATGTCTGCAGGTGTTTGCACTGTCCAATCACTGATTCATATGTTTTTTATCTTGCTTACTTTTCCCATTATTTCGTCGTCTCTATCTTCTCATCCAAGCTGGCCCTCTTTGTAACCCGAACGCCCAAAACACGCCACTCCCCACCTCCTAAACGGACTTTCTTTGGGACGACCACGGCGATGTATGACGGATATGATTTGGCCGACGTCATGTGCCTTAGTTGACAAATCACTTATTGCCAATTACCTTTAACTTCTACCATCGTGAACACGCTATAAAAGCCAATATCGGCATTAGGGGAATTAATGTATTCCCTTAATGCCAACAGCGAGCCAGCAGCAAAAAAAAAACAGTCGGAAACGGGTGCATTGGGGTGAAGGGAAATATCTGATTCCCTTGCTGCAAACATTATTATTAAAATGTAAACGAAATAGGTGTTCAGAAGGTGTGTAATTCTAAAGCAGTGTAACTGTTGGCTTCGGGGGTAAAGGGTCATTACCACCAGGAAGTTGTTGAAGTAATACGATTGCATAGGTCAACTTCTCTTATATGGAGGTCATCAGGGTTATGATTTAATGACAGATTATTCTAATCAACACAATATAAAGAGCACTCAATTTTAAAAACGTTACTTTGATGATGCTTACAGTTTCTTTTGCAAATTACAACATATCGATAACATTCTGACCTAAATGCGAAGCACAAAAATCCACTCTAGCAAATAACGTTCACGTATTTAAAGCCACATGTTAGTGAAAATTACTTTAGTACATCAGTAGAGATTCCCTAAACGTACACATCGAAGTGAAGTTCACGCAACAGGAAAACGTATAGATCTCTATAAGGGCAATCAAGTATGCTGCCACGCGTGTCCTTACTCAACGTCCTGACGTTGGTCGTGTCAACAACGCTGGTCGTGTCGACAACACCGGTCGATGCCTCTCCAACAACGCCGCGAGTTTGCACCGTCAAACCTGACGACGTTCGATTCGTGTACCCGGACATCTGCATGATCGCAATGCACTGCGTTGTGAAGGATGCCGAGCTGAAAACACCTGCCGCAACCCTAGAGCAAAACAAGGCGGTGTACAAGAGTATCTGCGACAGTAAGCAACGGGCTCGTGAATGTCTCGCCGACGTGGAGCTCACTTCTGAGGCGTGTCTCGGCGCGGAATATCACGGAGCCTTCCGGTTGTTCCGAGAACTGTTGGAGATTATGCTGGACAGTGGTTGTGTCCGTGACGGGGAAACACTCGCCTCGATGGTCACGACGTTCAAAACTTCTTCGTGGTCCGTGTTCGAGAGTAAGCCGTTGGAGGATTGTGTTGCGTTGAGTCTCTCCTCTGTGATACATTTGGCAGATGTGAACATTGCGCACGAGTCTAGGTTCTACCTGATGTACAGGGCACAAATGAACGCCTTGAAATGTTTTGGTGACATTGCAGACGGAGATGTCGACGCATTAACGAATATTAAATCGTTCTTAAGTGAAATAACTAACAGGATGAAATGTATACATCCAACAGTCGGTAGCGCGGTACTTTGTAAAACAATCGACGTAACCGTGCCGGACGTACCGAGGGTTTGTCCAATCAAATCAAAGGACGAGCAGAAGCATCCCTTGAACGATAAACTCGTGGATATGTTGGACTCGTGTCTGGCAGCTAGTTACCAATCTCAAGCGGGCGGCTTCGACGACATCGACAGTATGGACATGTCTCTTGCTTACGTGAGGCACTATTGTGGTAAGAAGGAGAACGTCAAGCAATGTTTGACCGACGTGGTCGCTCTCTCGTCGGCGTGTCTTAACGAATCGCAACAGAATCTGGTGAAGACGATGGACTCTCTCGTGCAGAGCGTGATCCATTACGGCTGTCCCGAAGACGAGCGGCCCCTTGCTCACATTCTGCTCAAAGTGCTGCATGAGAAGAACAAGACAGAAGACAATCTAGGTTTCTTCAGAGAATGCATGGATGCTGCCAATCGTGTCGACGACGACGCAACCGTAAAGGGATGGAATGCCGCAAAGTACTATCGACAGTTGAAAGTGTTCGAGGAATGTTTTGTGGGTAAAATGCGCGGAGACAACGCGGCCGTAGTGACGGCGCGTACCGCCCTCAATGGGATACGATGGAACATGAAATGCGTCGACCCCGAGCACGGAAACTGGGTCCCTTGCGTCGATACCGTCGACGATACTCCACTAACGGGGACGAAGACGTGTCCACTCGTCGGAGAGAACGGCGACGTCAACGAACCGCCCGAATACGAAACGTTGGTCAATCTGGTGGCCAAGTGTACCGACGCTAACCCGCTCGTGGACTTTGCTCGTTTGGATGACTTCACTACCATCGAGGAATTCCGCACCTTCTTTGGAACCTTCTGTCGCCATCGTCTGCCCACGAGACGTTGCTTTGACGATCTTTCCTCACTCTCGGAGATTTGTCAAAACCGTACGAATCACCAATTGACGAGTATATTTACGGATTACTTTGGAACCGTATTAGAAACGGGTTGTAAACGAGACGGGGACGTATTCGCGACCCTTCTGCATGGATACACGACTAGTGACGCAGTTGCTATTGACCTAATGAGGGGTTGCTTGGGGGCAGTCGCCATTCATCGAAAGAACTCGAGTCTGAGCGTGGACAGCCTGTCTGCTCGCACTCTGGGTACCTTTAGGGCAGTTGACGGATTGAAGGAATGCATCACGCGCAGCTTCGCTGACGGGAGCTCGTTTAAGACTGTGTTTGTCGAGTCTGTCAACGAGATTCTCGGGACTGTCAAATGTATTCATCCTGACGGAAGCACTGTTCTTTGTGAGACAATTGTCAACAATTGAACAATCACGATTAAACGTGTATGAATATTTGTACACGTATATGTTGGAAACGGGGTCAAGATATATATATATATATTTTCACGACTCAACCCTACTACTTATGTTAAACTAAATAAAAATATGACTGGATTAGCCTTAGTTTAAGTAGAAAATAGGCCTAGTGCTTGGTATAGTGCAGATATTTTAAGTTTGGCATAGTTTAAAAGCTCCATCCCATAGTTCTGTGACCACTGCCCAGCATAACAAGGTACGATATGATTGTTTGGTTGTGAGGTGTGGTAATACAGAGATGGAGAGGAGCAGCAGGGCGACTGTCAAACTAAGAAAATATCAAGTTTTTCTAGCATCTATAGACTCAAATCGCTATTTTCACTTATTTAAAATAAAATGTGATCAAACCAAATAAAATTATCCTTTCTTGAAGCTCAAAAGACTTTGTAATTTTCACAATTTGGTAACTAAGCATATGGCTATACACCACACACCCAATGTCACAATGGAATATCTTCCTATCCTCTTTGGCCCTATACCACAATCTATTATTAATTATCATTAGAACCCCGTGAAATTTGCATTAACAATAAAAGCGATAAGTGAAAAATGTAATTTTTTACGAAAGTTCTCGAACTTTGGTTGGGTTTTGCACCTAATAAAAGCTTTTTTCTTGCGAATTCATGAGAAAAACTTCATTTCATTCGATAAGCGCGAAATATACGAATTGACGCTAATTACGGACAATTTTCTCGAGTTCAAGCAACAATCCTAGTCCTACAAAATTTGATAATAATGCATTTTTGTCAATTTCCTGAACAATCCAATCCACTATTTCCATTTGGTTACTAGGCCTATTTTAGTATTTATTGTATCCTAGTGTCAATGAACAATCTCAATCAATAAAGAACAAGGATTCATTTTTGGATCACAATTTTTGGTTTACGAAATACTTTGATGCTAAAACCTCGATTTCAGATAAAAACTAATTATTAGGCCTACTAAAACTTTGCCTTTTATAGCTAAACTAATTAATGCTAAATTTTTTAGAATAAACACAAACAAAAAAAGTAAACGTACTATTTGTGTTAATTTCTATTTGACCTGCCATGTTATGTATTGCTATAATGTGAAGAATAAAACGGTTTCATTTGTAGTGGACGGAAAATTTGAAACGGCTATAGGCCACACATGCGCTTGGCCGGATACTTTTTGCCCAACCCTCCAGATGTGTGAAGCAAGGTCACGCGACACTCGGGGGTACGGTATTGCCAAATGTACAACGTTGAGTGGGCTGCATACAATTCATAAACCAATTCACCACTAATTACGTGGAATTCTTATCATTTTTGGTGAAACTGTTGTTGAAGTGTTCTACATACCATCTTGAGTGTCTAGGTACACATTGCAGCAAGAGGTGAATGAACACTTTAAATGTACCTACAACAAACCGCTGTAGGCTAAATGGGTAAAACTTGCGCACAGCTGATCTGGTGTTCTACTCACTTTTTTTCACTTTTTTTTTTCAAAACCACCAAAGTTGTGTTATAAAGTTGCGTCTCCATGTAAGTCTAAGCCTACCTCATTTCCCCTTATTGTGGTTCAAGATCAACATTCCACCTAACCTTTTGAACGTCTCTGTGCTCTCGCTCGTATGCCATATTGCCATAGGCTATTTAACGTGATTCGCATGTCAAAACAATGTATTTTAAAAATGGAAATTAACTATCAAAAAACATACTATTTGTAAAAAAAAAAACAGTGGAAGTTACAGATAAATAATCAGATAATGTGTATGTACTACGTACATAATCTATCTCCCAAAGGAATACACAAAAAAAGTGAGTGGAACACCGGATCAGTTGTTCGCAAGAAATACCGCTACATGGAATGTCACACACCACAGGATGCATTAGCGCATACCAGTACAGCCACACTTACAAAACCTAGGGCCTACTTACCTTGGGAAACCAAGCACTTTTATCTCTATCCCAGAAGTAAACGGTTCCATCGGTTGGATCTGTGTAAGTATGCGAATCGCCATCGTAACTATAAGATGATTCAGTCGCCCTGGCAACCCATTCATTTTTTGTTTTATCCCACACATACTGATACTTTGAGGTTGGGTCAGTGTAGATGCAAGTCTCTCCCTCATAGTGTAACGTCGAAGGATCCATCTCACCATTTGAAGAACTACCGGCGTTTGGCTTTACTTCGGAATTACTTTCGGTATCACTAACGCTTGGTTTTTCTTCCGAGCTGCTTGCGATATCTCCAACATTATGTTCTTCTTTAGGACAGCTTGCAGGGTTATCTGATTCTAGGCTAACGCCTTGCTTATCTTCCGTAAAACTTTCCGTAGGTGGCTCACTTGATTGTAGGCCTAAGCCTTGGTCGCGTCCTTTGACAGTGTCATTACTAGCGATGTCTGGATCACAAATATTTTTGTCTGGCGAGACTTTATCGCTCAATTCCACTGACGGGGAAGTTATGACATCCTTGGATTCGGCCTCATTTGGGCAATCTAAGTCTTCTGCTTGGTCCATTTTTGAGGTTAGGTCATCCAAGAGAAACTTGTCACGATCTGAAAGCGAACCCATAATGTTTAGAACAAGATGTATTACGAATATTTATCAGTCTTGGTACAGTTATTATTAAACTTACCTATTAATCCTCCACTGGAACATATTCTAAACTTAAACGTTAATAAACTAGCTTACAACGAAGACCTGCTAAACAAAATAACAATCGTGGTCAGCTGGGGGTACAGCACCACCGCCAACTCGATTCAACGGGATTCTGCCGCTCGAAATATATAACAACCTGTAGAAACGAACCAATGATATTCAACAGCTTTCAACGGACCAAGCTAGTGGTGCACTCTTGCGACGAAAATAAACACTTATTTGTTTGGAAATTGACAATATTTACAGGAAATTCAAATTCCTTCCAACTCCCATAGTTTGTGACAGCCTTTCACAATGCAGGCGTGCTTTCTTCACAATGTCAATGGAACATGTTAATGCTATCAACAGTTTAGAAGATAGTGGCGCTAGTAGTACTAGTATAGAATAGTTTGTGTTATAGATGCAAGACAATTGGTCTACTTTTTTTTGATACGACAGGAATTTGTGCTTCAATAATAGTTCCCTTTCAAAATGGCAGGCGATAAAGAATCAGATACTTTCGGTAAGTACCAAGTAGTAGTTGAATATTTCCTGGTGTGAATTTACATACAGCATGTCCACACAATGCTTGATTTATTGTAGTAAATATTGACTGCTTATAGTAGAAGCAACAATCAATAGACAGGATGTATTGACAGAAGAACGAAAACAAACAACCCTAATACACGCGCTCTGGTTTGACAGCATTAATGTAATCACGATAATCATTTACTTTCAAAGCAAACAATGGTATTTAAAAGAGCATGGAGGAAAAAATTGTTGGGCAAACTGAAAGACGTACGAGTTTTTTTATTCTTACTTCAAACACGTGCAGTTTCTTGAAAAAAAAAACAATAAACAACCACCATGCCTCTAATTTAGCGACTCACCTCTATCTATTTATTTATTTATTTGTCTCCTTTATTTGAGTTGCAACTCCAAAAATAAAGTACATCTTCCAGTTTTATAAATACTACATTGAGATGTCAGAAAGAGAAAAAGACAATTGATAAAATGGAAATGTTCGAGGAAATAATTTAATATTTTAAACGAATGTTGCTACATTAGTAGGACCTACTCCACTTATTTGTGCTCATGGATAAGACATCTCGTCAGGAATTCGGAGAAAAGAGAGTTTCAACTGGTGATATTGGGTATATATAGCAAACAAATTTAACAGCGTTTTTAAGACAAGTCAGCAGATCCTACAGAAAGCCACCGCATGACATTTTCGATAAGTGGAATTATCTGATATTTGATTAACAATCAATTTTGATCCTGCCTAATATGGTATTTTGAATAGTAGGGAAAGAATGTCTGAGGGCTGTTGTTAGTATGACTGCATCGCAGCATTTGCTTTGTGACTGAGGAAAACCTCGGTAAAAACCTGCAGTCGCTATTGCCGATTGCTGGTATTGAACCAGCGACATCCCGAATTAGAGCCTCGTGTGCTAGGCTTACTCACTAAGCCATCTCCATATATCATAAATTTTATATTATTTATCTTGCTACAAACTTGGTGATGATGATATTGGAAAAACCCAAAATATCATCATCATCATCATCATCAAGACAAATAATATTACAAAAGCGCAAATTTGAATAGAACCATGACTGTATGATCTAAAGTTTTACATATAATATACAGGACAAGATTTGTATTATTGTATCATGTTCAGACATTCGCTAATGATAAGGTAGGCCTAGGTCTAAAAATATTTAAAGCTCTCTAAACTCCATGCGGCAAAATTTACCTAAGTAGAAATAAGAACCGTTCAATAACAAGATAAGACCCACATCACAAACACAAGTGTAGTATCACGTGACCACGTGAACGCTCATCCCGCAACGTGTTTCGACTCACATTCCTCCTGTCCTACATCACTAACACGTATAACAGCTGTTTTGATATCGGTGAGTGACGGGGTCAGTGTGTCAGGTAGCTGTAGATGTCATGTCATGTCATGCAGGTACCGTGGTCATGATGTTGATCGCCGGACTGTGAGAAGTATTGGTCGCGTAGATACAGTTGCCCCCATCGTATCTTGCCTCGTGCTTACCCGCCTGGTGTCTGCGTGCTTTGGTTGGGGATCCGAGAGCTATGCCGGCGGAAGCGTATGCTTCTGGTAAGTGAATTGGGATTGGGTTTCAAATGTATAATTCAATCCCGGTTTGAATCATCAGTGTAAACGGGGCTCTTCTTGTCTTGTTTCATTCATCAATACACAATGCAGCCTTATCAAATCTTGGTCCAACAGGTTTCCCGCCAATTTATACTCTAGTATTTCTACGTGGCTCAGAAGACACCCGGCGAAACGCTGACTTCCTTTCAATTATAACCGATAGAGGTGGCTCAGCGGTAAGACGCGAGACTCTAATTCGGGAGGTCGCCGGTTCGATTCCGGCCACCGGCAGTCCTGACTGAAGGTTTTTCCGAAGTTTTCCTTAGTCGTAAAGGCGAATGCTGGGATTAAGTCCTACGAACAGCTCTAGGATATTCCTTCCCAGCTATCCAAACCCCCTAATAGCCTAGTTAGTCACCTGAAGAGAAGCACAATCGGGTAAAGCTACGAAAAACATTATTATTATTATTTCAATTGTAAATAACGCGATTATTGGCAACTTACATTGATTGATGCAATCTGATAGAAAAATAGACCACGACTTGAAAGTGTCTTCGCATCGTTAGGCCACACAAGTAGTTTTATCACTTTGGTCACCCGTCAAAAGATGACTTCTCAAGAATGGTCTAATTGGATAAAAATAAATAAAATAAATAAAATAAATAAATTCACATTTAGAGTCTATACCCACTCAGTAATGGAACTGATTTGCAGTGGGGGACTTTAATTTAAAGTGACTAAACCAACCCTGTAGGCTTCGAACACCATCGACGAGTGAGCGATAACCAATCAAAGATCGATATTTCAAATACGAAACATATGAATCAGTGATTGGACAGTGCGAACACCTGCGGACAAATGCCAGAATCATCAAGGCCGATTCAGAACAACTTTGAATTTATTGAGTGCTTCGTTGCTAGGACGGCTCCAAAGTCACCGTTTATTTATTCCTAAGCCAAGAAGTAATGGAATTGAATCCACATTAGAAGTTAAAAAACTTCTGCCTGAAGCGGGATTTGAACCCGGTACCTTCTGCATTGGAAGCAGGGATGCTAACCACTGGACCAACGAGCCTCCCGAAATATTATCTTGCAAGGTGTTGTCGTTACGGATTATGTAATAGTGAAGTGACACGTATGACAGCTACCAACATAAGTCTAGTTGCATTCCGTTCTCTCGCCTCAGGTATTGCAGTGATAATATGTTGTCAGACGTGGTGGGGTTGCATTCCATTCACGGTAGGTGCAGTCAATGTAGTGGACAATAACAATGCAGGTATCGGGAATCCCGCTGTGAATACCGTTGAAATAGACCGTGTGGAGCGACTGTCTCTTCTCAGAATTTTAGGTGACACCTTGCTTCTTACGGCGTGGCCAGTTAACACCTTATTTCTACTAAGTATACACCTTATTTCTACTAAGTACTTAAAAAACGTACTAAGTATAGTCCATAAGTGAGCTACCAAATACTTCGACCACATTATGCACTTGGGTATAACGTACTTAAATATAGGCCTATATTTTGATCGACTAAGCAAAGAAAGGTACTAAGTACGTTACTTAAGTACTAAGTGTAGATTGGGTACGGACACTTGGAATAGTAGTTTATTAAAACGATACCGGATAAATTTACCTTCGAGAACCTACTATCGTACGTAATGTATTATTGAACTGTTGCCAAGTCTCCTCATGAATGACCGAACGCTACCCCCCCCCCCCCAACCCACTCCCACTCCAACAGAGTATATCGATTAGTTGATTAATGTTGGCGGTTTAAGCCGACAAACATGGGAACACTTGATAGTTTCATACACTACTTGCTCGTCTCAAGGGAGCGATATATATATTGTGACAGGTACTCGCGTGACGTCACACTCACAGTAGTAGTCCCTCTATGACGTCACAGTGTGACTAGACACAACACGTGGCGTGTGGTTGAATGAGAACACTTGATAGTTTTATACACTACTGGCTCGTCTCAAGGGAGCGATATATATATATTGTGACAGGTACTCGCGTGACGTCACACTCACAGTAGTAGTCTCTCTATGACGTCACAGTGTGACTAGACACAACACGTGGCGTGTGGTTGAATGAGAACACTTGATAGTTTTATACACTACTTGCTCGTCTCAAGGGAGCGATATATATATTGTGACAGGTACTCGCGTGACGTCACACTCACAGTAGTAGTCCCTCTATGACGTCACAGTGTGACTAGACACAACACGTGGCGTGTGGTTGAATGAGAACACTTGATAGTTTCATACACTACTGGCTCGTCTCAAGGGAGCGATATATATATTGTGACAGGTACTCGCGTGACGTCACACTCACAGTAGTAGTCCCTCTATGACGTCACAGTGTGACTAGACACAACACGTGGCGTGTGGTTGAATGAGAACACTTGATAGTTTCATACACTACTGGCTCGTCTCAAGGGAGCGATATATATATTGTGACAGGTACTCGCGTGACGTCACACTCACAGTAGTAGTCCCTCTATGACGTCACAGGGTGACTAGACACAACACGTGGCGTGTGGTTGAATGAGAACACTTGATAGTTTCATACACTACTGGCTCGTCTCAAGGGAGCGATATATATATTGTGACAGGTACTCGCGTGACGTCACACTCACAGTAGTAGTCCCTCTATGACGTCACAGGGTGACTAGACACAACACGTGGCGTGTGGTTGAATGAGAACACTTGATAGTTTTATACACTACTGGCTCGTCTCAAGGGAGCGATATATATATTGTGACAGGTACTCGCGTGACGTCACACTCACAGTAGTAGCCCCTCTATGACGTCACAGTGTGACTAGACACAACACGTGGCGTGTGGTTGAATGAGAACACTTGATAGTTTCATACACTACTGGCTCGTCTCAAGGGAGCGATATATATATTGTGACAGGTACTCGCGTGACGTCACACTCACAGTAGTAGTCCCTCTATGACGTCACAGTGTGACTAGACACAACACGTGGCGTGTGGTTGAATGAGAACACTTGATAGTTTCATACACTACTGGCTCGTCTCAAGGGAGCGATATATATATTGTGACAGGTACTCGCGTGACGTCACACTCACAGTAGTAGTCCCTCTATGACGTCACAGTGTGACTAGACACAACACGTGGCGTGTGGTTGAATGAGAACACTTGATAGTTTCATACACTACTGGCTCGTCTCAAGGGAGCGATATATATATATTGTGACAGGTACTCGCGTGACGTCACACTCACAGTAGTAGTCCCTCTATGACGTCACAGTGTGACTAGACACAACACGTGGCGTGTGGTTGAATGAGAACACTTGATAGTTTCATACACTACTGGCTCGTCTCAAGGGAGCGATATATATATTGTGACAGGTACTCGCGTGACGTCACACTCACAGTAGTAGTCCCTCTATGACGTCACAGTGTGACTAGACACAACACGTGGCGTGTGGTTGAATGAGAACACTTGATAGTTTCATACACTACTGGCTCGTCTCAAGGGAGCGATATATATATTGTGACAGGTACTCGCGTGACGTCACACTCACAGTAGTAGTCCCTCTATGACGTCACAGGGTGACTAGACACAACACGTGGCGTGTGGTTGAATGAGAACACTTGATAGTTTCATACACTACTTGCTCGTCTCAAGGGAGCGATATATATATTGTGACAGGTACTCGCGTGACGTCACACTCACAGTAGTAGTCCCTCTATGACGTCACAGGGTGACTAGACACAACACGTGGCGTGTGGTTGAATGAGAACACTTGATAGTTTCATACACTACTGGCTCGTCTCAAGGGAGCGATATATATATTGTGACAGGTACTCGCGTGACGTCACACTCTCAGTAGTAGTCCCTCTATGACGTCACAGTGTGACTAGACACAACACGTGGCGTGTGGTTGAATGAGAACACTTGATAGTTTCATACACTACTGGCTCGTCTCAAGGGAGCGATATATATATTGTGACAGGTACTCGCGTGACGTCACACTCACAGTAGTAGTCCCTCTATGACGTCACAGTGTGACTAGACACAACACGTGGCGTGTGGTTGAATGAGAACACTTGATAGTTTCATACACTACTGGCTCGTCTCAAGGGAGCGATATATATATTGTGACAGGTACTCGCGTGACGTCACACTCACAGTAGTAGTCCCTCTATGACGTCACAGTGTGACTAGACACAACACGTGGCGTGTGGTTGAATGAGAACACTTGATAGTTTCATACACTACTGGCTCGTCTCAAGGGAGCGATATATATATTGTGACAGGTACTCGCGTGACGTCACACTCACAGTAGTAGTCCCTCTATGACGTCACAGTGTGACTAGACACAACACGTGGCGTGTGGTTGAATGAGAACACTTGATAGTTTCATACACTACTGGCTCGTCTCAAGGGAGCGATATATATATTGTGACAGGTACTCGCGTGACGTCACACTCACAGTAGTAGTCCCTCTATGACGTCACAGGGTGACTAGACACAACACGTGGCGTGTGGATGAATGAGAACACTTGATAGTTTCATACACTACTGGCTCGTCTCAAGGGAGCGATATATATATTGTGACAGGTACTCGCGTGAGGTCACACTCACAGTAGTAGTCCCTCTATGACGTCACAGTGTGACTAGACACAACACGTGGCGTGTGGTTGAATGAGAACACTTGATAGTTTCATACACTACTGGCTCGTCTCAAGGGAGCGATATATATATTGTGACAGGTACTCGCGTGACGTCACACTCACAGTAGTAGTCCCTCTATGACGTCACAGTGTGACTAGACACAACACGTGGCGTGTGGTTGAATGAGAACACTTGATAGTTTCATACACTACTTGCTCGTCTCAAGGGAGCGATATATATATTGTGACAGGTACTCGCGTGACGTCACACTCACAGTAGTAGTCCCTCTATGACGTCACAGTGTGACTAGACACAACACGTGGCGTGTGGTTGAATGAGAACACTTGATAGTTTCATACACTACTTGCTCGTCTCAAGGGAGCGATATATATATTGTGACAGGTACTCGCGTGACGTCACACTCACAGTAGTAGTCCCTCTATGACGTCACAGTGTGACTAGACACAACACGTGGCGTGTGGTTGAATGAGAACACTTGATAGTTTCATACACTACTTGCTCGTCTCAAGGGAGCGATATATATATTGTGACAGGTACTCGCGTGACGTCACACTCACAGTAGTAGTCCCTCTATGACGTCACAGTGTGACTAGACACAACACGTGGCGTGTGGTTGAATGAGAACACTTGATAGTTTCATACACTACTGGCTCGTCTCAAGGGAGCGATATATATATTGTGACAGGTACTCGCGTGACGTCACACTCACAGTAGTAGTCCCTCTATGACGTCACAGTGTGACTAGACACAACACGTGGCGTGTGGTTGAATGAGAACACTTGATAGTTTCATACACTACTGGCTCGTCTCAAGGGAGCGATATATATATTGTGACAGGTACTCGCGTGACGTCACACTCACAGTAGTAGTCCCTCTATGACGTCACAGTGTGACTAGACACAACACGTGGCGTGTGGTTGAATGAGAACACTTGATAGTTTCATACACTACTGGCTCGTCTCAAGGGAGCGATATATATATTGTGACAGGTACTCGCGTGACGTCACACTCACAGTAGTAGTCCCTCTATGACGTCACAGTGTGACTAGACACAACACGTGGCGTGTGGTTGAATGAGAACACTTGATAGTTTCATACACTACTGGCTCGTCTCAAGGGAGCGATATATATATTGTGACAGGTACTCGCGTGACGTCACACTCACAGTAGTAGTCCCTCTATGACGTCACAGTGTGACTAGACACAACACGTGGCGTGTGGTTGAATGAGAACACTTGATAGTTTCATACACTACTGGCTCGTCTCAAGGGAGCGATATATATATTGTGACAGGTACTCGCGTGACGTCACACTCACAGTAGTAGTCCCTCTATGACGTCACAGGGTGACTAGACACAACACGTGGCGTGTGGATGAATGAGAACACTTGATAGTTTCATACACTACTGGCTCGTCTCAAGGGAGCGATATATATATTGTGACAGGTACTCGCGTGAGGTCACACTCACAGTAGTAGTCCCTCTATGACGTCACAGTGTGACTAGACACAACACGTGGCGTGTGGTTGAATGAGAACACTTGATAGTTTCATACACTACTGGCTCGTCTCAAGGGAGCGATATATATATTGTGACAGGTACTCGCGTGACGTCACACTCACAGTAGTAGTCCCTCTATGACGTCACAGTGTGACTAGACACAACACGTGGCGTGTGGTTGAATGAGAACACTTGATAGTTTCATACACTACTTGCTCGTCTCAAGGGAGCGACATATATATTGTGACAGGTACTCGCGTGACGTCACACTCACAGTAGTAGTCCCTCTATGACGTCACAGTGTGACTAGACACAACACGTGGCGTGTGGTTGAATGAGAACACTTGATAGTTTCATACACTACTTGCTCGTCTCAAGGGAGCGATATATATATTGTGACAGGTACTCGCGTGACGTCACACTCACAGTAGTAGTCCCTCTATGACGTCACAGTGTGACTAGACACAACACGTGGCGTGTGGTTGAATGAGAACACTTGATAGTTTCATACACTACTTGCTCGTCTCAAGGGAGCGATATATATATTGTGACAGGTACTCGCGTGACGTCACACTCACAGTAGTAGTCCCTCTATGACGTCACAGTGTGACTAGACACAACACGTGGCGTGTGGTTGAATGAGAACACTTGATAGTTTCATACACTACTGGCTCGTCTCAAGGGAGCGATATATATATTGTGACAGGTACTCGCGTGACGTCACACTCACAGTAGTAGTCCCTCTATGACGTCACAGTGTGACTAGACACAACACGTGGCGTGTGGTTGAATGAGAACACTTGATAGTTTCATACACTACTGGCTCGTCTCAAGGGAGCGATATATATATTGTGACAGGTACTCGCGTGACGTCACACTCACAGTAGTAGTCCCTCTATGACGTCACAGTGTGACTAGACACAACACGTGGCGTGTGGTTGAATGAGAACACTTGATAAATCATACACTACTGGCTCGTCTCAAGGGAGCGATATATATATTGTGACAGGTACTCGCGTGACGTCACACTCACAGTAGTAGTCCCTCTATGACGTCACAGTGTGACTAGACACAACACGTGGCGTGTGGTTGAATGAGAACACTTGATAGTTTCATACACTACTTGCTCGTCTCAAGGGAGCGATATATATATTGTGACAGGTACTCGCGTGACGTCACACTCACAGTAGTAGTCCCTCTATGACGTCACAGTGTTACTAGACACAACACGTGGCGTGTGGTTGAATGAGAACACTTGATAGTTTCATACACTACTGGCTCGTCTCAAGGGAGCGATATATATATTGTGACAGGTACTTGCGTGACGTCACACTCACAGTAGTAGTCCCTCTATGACGTCACAGTGTGACTAGACACAACACGTGGCGTGTGGTTGAATGAGAACACTTGATAGTTTCATACACTACTTGCTCGTCTCAAGGGAGAGATATATATATTGTGACAGGTACTCGCGTGACGTCACACTCACAGTAGTAGTCCCTCTATGACGTCACAGGGTGACTAGACACAACACGTGGCGTGTGGATGAATGAGAACACTTGATAGTTTCATACACTACTGGCTCGTCTCAAGGGAGCGATATATATATTGTGACAGGTACTCGCGTGAGGTCACACTCACAGTAGTAGTCCCTCTATGACGTCACAGTGTGACTAGACACAACACGTGGCGTGTGGTTGAATGAGAACACTTGATAGTTTCATACACTACTGGCTCGTCTCAAGGGAGCGATATATATATTGTGACAGGTACTCGCGTGACGTCACACTCACAGTAGTAGTCCCTCTATGACGTCACAGTGTGACTAGACACAACACGTGGCGTGTGGTTGAATGAGAACACTTGATAGTTTCATACACTACTTGCTCGTCTCAAGGGAGCGATATATATATTGTGACAGGTACTCGCGTGACGTCACACTCACAGTAGTAGTCCCTCTATGACGTCACAGTGTGACTAGACACAACACGTGGCGTGTGGTTGAATGAGAACACTTGATAGTTTCATACACTACTTGCTCGTCTCAAGGGAGCGATATATATATTGTGACAGGTACTCGCGTGACGTCACACTCACAGTAGTAGTCCCTCTATGACGTCACAGTGTGACTAGACACAACACGTGGCGTGTGGTTGAATGAGAACACTTGATAGTTTCATACACTACTTGCTCGTCTCAAGGGAGCGATATATATATTGTGACAGGTACTCGCGTGACGTCACACTCACAGTAGTAGTCCCTCTATGACGTCACAGTGTGACTAGACACAACACGTGGCGTGTGGTTGAATGAGAACACTTGATAGTTTCATACACTACTGGCTCGTCTCAAGGGAGCGATATATATATTGTGACAGGTACTCGCGTGACGTCACACTCACAGTAGTAGTCCCTCTATGACGTCACAGTGTGACTAGACACAACACGTGGCGTGTGGTTGAATGAGAACACTTGATAGTTTCATACACTACTGGCTCGTCTCAAGGGAGCGATATATATATTGTGACAGGTACTCGCGTGACGTCACACTCACAGTAGTAGTCCCTCTATGACGTCACAGTGTGACTAGACACAACACGTGGCGTGTGGTTGAATGAGAACACTTGATAAATCATACACTACTGGCTCGTCTCAAGGGAGCGATATATATATTGTGACAGGTACTCGCGTGACGTCACACTCACAGTAGTAGTCCCTCTATGACGTCACAGTGTGACTAGACACAACACGTGGCGTGTGGTTGAATGAGAACACTTGATAGTTTCATACACTACTTGCTCGTCTCAAGGGAGCGATATATATATTGTGACAGGTACTCGCGTGACGTCACACTCACAGTAGTAGTCCCTCTATGACGTCACAGTGTTACTAGACACAACACGTGGCGTGTGGTTGAATGAGAACACTTGATAGTTTCATACACTACTGGCTCGTCTCAAGGGAGCGATATATATATTGTGACAGGTACTTGCGTGACGTCACACTCACAGTAGTAGTCCCTCTATGACGTCACAGTGTGACTAGACACAACACGTGGCGTGTGGTTGAATGAGAACACTTGATAGTTTCATACACTACTTGCTCGTCTCAAGGGAGAGATATATATATTGTGACAGGTACTCGCGTGACGTCACACTCACAGTAGTAGTCCCTCTATGACGTCACAGGGTGACTAGACACAACACGTGGCGTGTGGTTGAATGAGAACACTTGATAGTTTCATACACTACTGGCTCGTCTCAAGGGAGCGATATATATATTGTGACAGGTACTCGCGTGACGTCACACTCACAGTAGTAGTCCCTCTATGACGTCACAGTGTGACTAGACACAACACGTGGCGTGTGGTTGAATGAGAACACTTGATAGTTTCATACACTACTGGCTCGTCTCAAGGGAGCGATATATATATTGTGACAGGTACTCGCGTGACGTCACACTCACAGTAGTAGTCCCTCTATGACGTCACAGTGTGACTAGACACAACACGTGGCGTGTGGTTGAATGAGAACACTTGATAGTTTCATACACTACTGGCTCGTCTCAAGGGAGCGATATATATATTGTGACAGGTACTCGCGTGACGTCACACTCACAGTAGTAGTCCCTCTATGACGTCACAGTGTGACTAGACACAACACGTGGCGTGTGGTTGAATGAGAACACTTGATAGTTTCATACACTACTGGCTCGTCTCAAGGGAGCGATATATATATTGTGACAGGTACTCGCGTGACGTCACACTCACAGTAGTAGTCCCTCTATGACGTCACAGTGTGACTAGACACAACACGTGGCGTGTGGTTGAATGAGAACACTTGATAGTTTCATACACTACTTGCTCGTCTCAAGGGAGCGATATATATATATTGTGACAGGTACTCGCGTGACGTCACACTCACAGTAGTAGTCCCTCTATGACGTCACAGTGTGACTAGACACAACACGTGGCGTGTGGTTGAATGAGAACACTTGATAGTTTCATACACTACTTGCTCGTCTCAAGGGAGCGATATATATATTGTGACAGGTACTCGCGTGACGTCACACTCACAGTAGTAGTCCCTCTATGACGTCACAGTGTGACTAGACACAACACGTGGCGTGTGGTTGAATGAGAACACTTGATAGTTTCATACACTACTGGCTCGTCTCAAGGGAGCGATATATATATTGTGACAGGTACTCGCGTGACGTCACACTCACAGTAGTAGTCCCTCTATGACGTCACAGTGTGACTAGACACAACACGTGGCGTGTGGTTGAATGAGAACACTTGATAGTTTCATACACTACTTGCTCGTCTCAAGGGAGCGATATATATATTGTGACAGGTACTCGCGTGACGTCACACTCACAGTAGTAGTCCCTCTATGACGTCACAGGGTGACTAGACACAACACGTGGCGTGTGGTTGAATGAGAACACTTGATAGTTTCATACACTACTGGCTCGTCTCAAGGGAGCGATATATATATTGTGACAGGTACTCGCGTGACGTCACACTCACAGTAGTAGTCCCTTTATGACGTCACAGTGTGACTAGACACAACACGTGGCGTGTGGTTGAATGAGAACACTTGATAGTTTCATACACTACTGGCTCGTCTCAAGGGAGCGATATATATATATTGTGACAGGTACTCGCGTGACGTCACACTCACAGTAGTAGTCCCTCTATGACGTCACAGTGTGACTAGACACAACACGTGGCGTGTGGTTGAATGAGAACACTTGATAGTTTCATACACTACTGGCTCGTCTCAAGGGAGCGATATATATATTGTGACAGGTACTCGCGTGACGTCACACTCACAGTAGTAGTCCCTCTATGACGTCACAGTGTGACTAGACACAACACGTGGCGTGTGGTTGAATGAGAACACTTGATAGTTTCATACACTACTTGCTCGTCTCAAGGGAGCGATATATATATTGTGACAGGTACTCGCGTGACGTCACACTCACAGTAGTAGTCCCTCTATGACGTCACAGTGTGACTAGACACAACACGTGGCGTGTGGTTGAATGAGAACACTTGATAGTTTCATACACTACTGGCTCGTCTCAAGGGAGCGATATATATATATTGTGACAGGTACTCGCGTGACGTCACACTCACAGTAGTAGTCCCTTTATGACGTCACAGTGTGACTAGACACAACACGTGGCGTGTGGTTGAATGAGAAAACTTGATAGTTTCATACACTACTGGCTCGTCTCAAGGGAGCGATATATATATATTGTGACAGGTACTCGCGTGACGTCACACTCACAGTAGTAGTCCCTCTATGACGTCACAGTGTGACTAGACACAACACGTGGCGTGTGGTTGAATGAGAACACTTGATAGTTTCATACACTACTGGCTCGTCTCAAGGGAGCGATATATATATTGTGACAGGTACTCGCGTGACGTCACACTCACAGTAGTAGTCCCTCTATGACGTCACAGTGTGACTAGACACAGCACGTGGCGTGTGGTTGAATGAGAACACTTGATAGTTTCATACACTACTGGCTCGTCTCAAGGGAGCGATATATATATTGTGACAGGTACTCGCGTGACGTCACACTCACAGTAGTAGTCCCTCTATGACGTCACAGTGTGACTAGACACAACACGTGGCGTGTGGTTGAATGAGAACACTTGATAGTTTCATACACTACTGGCTCGTCTCAAGGGAGCGATATATATATTGTGACAGGTACTCGCGTGACGTCACACTCACAGTAGTAGTCCCTCTATGACGTCACAGTGTGACTAGACACAACACGTGGCGTGTGGTTGAATGAGAACACTTGATAGTTTCATACACTACTGGCTCGTCTCAAGGGAGCGATATATATATTGTGACAGGTACTCGCGTGACGTCACACTCACAGTAGTAGTCCCTCTATGACGTCACAGTGTGACTAGACACAACACGTGGCGTGTGGTTGAATGAGAACACTTGATAGTTTCATACACTACTTGCTCGTCTCAAGGGAGCGATATATATATTGTGACAGGTACTCGCGTGACGTCACACTCACAGTAGTAGTCCCTCTATGACGTCACAGTGTGACTAGACACAACACGTGGCGTGTGGTTGAATGAGAACACTTGATAGTTTCATACACTACTTGCTCGTCTCAAGGGAGCGATATATATATTGTGACAGGTACTCGCGTGACGTCACACTCACAGTAGTAGTCCCTCTATGACGTCACAGTGTGACTAGACACAACACGTGGCGTGTGGTTGAATGAGAACACTTGATAGTTTCATACACTACTGGCTCGTCTCAAGGGAGCGATATATATATTGTGACAGGTACTCGCGTGACGTCACACTCACAGTAGTAGTCCCTCTATGACGTCACAGTGTGACTAGACACAACACGTGGCGTGTGGTTGAATGAGAACACTTGATAGTTTCATACACTACTTGCTCGTCTCAAGGGAGCGATATATATATTGTGACAGGTACTCGCGTGACGTCACACTCACAGTAGTAGTCCCTCTATGACGTCACAGGGTGACTAGACACAACACGTGGCGTGTGGTTGAATGAGAACACTTGATAGTTTCATACACTACTGGCTCGTCTCAAGGGAGCGATATATATATTGTGACAGGTACTCGCGTGACGTCACACTCACAGTAGTAGTCCCTTTATGACGTCACAGTGTGACTAGACACAACACGTGGCGTGTGGTTGAATGAGAACACTTGATAGTTTCATACACTACTGGCTCGTCTCAAGGGAGCGATATATATATATTGTGACAGGTACTCGCGTGACGTCACACTCACAGTAGTAGTCCCTCTATGACGTCACAGTGTGACTAGACACAACACGTGGCGTGTGGTTGAATGAGAACACTTGATAGTTTCATACACTACTGGCTCGTCTCAAGGGAGCGATATATATATTGTGACAGGTACTCGCGTGACGTCACACTCACAGTAGTAGTCCCTCTATGACGTCACAGTGTGACTAGACACAACACGTGGCGTGTGGTTGAATGAGAACACTTGATAGTTTCATACACTACTTGCTCGTCTCAAGGGAGCGATATATATATTGTGACAGGTACTCGCGTGACGTCACACTCACAGTAGTAGTCCCTCTATGACGTCACAGTGTGACTAGACACAACACGTGGCGTGTGGTTGAATGAGAACACTTGATAGTTTCATACACTACTGGCTCGTCTCAAGGGAGCGATATATATATATTGTGACAGGTACTCGCGTGACGTCACACTCACAGTAGTAGTCCCTTTATGACGTCACAGTGTGACTAGACACAACACGTGGCGTGTGGTTGAATGAGAACACTTGATAGTTTCATACACTACTGGCTCGTCTCAAGGGAGCGATATATATATATTGTGACAGGTACTCGCGTGACGTCACACTCACAGTAGTAGTCCCTCTATGACGTCACAGTGTGACTAGACACAACACGTGGCGTGTGGTTGAATGAGAACACTTGATAGTTTCATACACTACTGGCTCGTCTCAAGGGAGCGATATATATATTGTGACAGGTACTCGCGTGACGTCACACTCACAGTAGTAGTCCCTCTATGACGTCACAGTGTGACTAGACACAGCACGTGGCGTGTGGTTGAATGAGAACACTTGATAGTTTCATACACTACTGGCTCGTCTCAAGGGAGCGATATATATATTGTGACAGGTACTCGCGTGACGTCACACTCACAGTAGTAGTCCCTCTATGACGTCACAGTGTGACTAGACACAACACGTGGCGTGTGGTTGAATGAGAACACTTGATAGTTTCATACACTACTGGCTCGTCTCAAGGGAGCGATATAAATATATTGTGACAGGTACTCGCGTGACGTCACACTCACAGTAGTAGTCCCTCTATGACGTCACAGTGTGACTAGACACAACACGTGGCGTGTGGTTGAATGAGAACACTTGATAGTTTCATACACTACTTGCTCGTCTCAAGGGAGCGATATATATATTGTGACAGGTACTCGCGTGACGTCACACTCACAGTAGTAGTCCCTCTATGACGTCACAGTGTGACTAGACACAACACGTGGCGTGTGGTTGAATGAGAACACTTGATAGTTTCATACACTACTGGCTCGTCTCAAGGGAGCGATATATATATTGTGACAGGTACTCGCGTGACGTCACACTCACAGTAGTAGTCCCTCTATGACGTCACAGTGTGACTAGACACAACACGTGGCGTGTGGTTGAATGAGAACACTTGATAGTTTCATACACTACTGGCTCGTCTCAAGGGAGCGATATATATATATTGTGACAGGTACTCGCGTGACGTCACACTCACAGTAGTAGTCCCTCTATGACGTCACAGTGTGACTAGACACAACACGTGGCGTGTGGTTGAATGAGTACTTCGTAAGCATGAGACTACTATACTGGCCACGCCGTAAGAAGCGAGGTGTCCCCTAAGTAGACTACTGGACTCGGCTACTTCGTAAGCATGAGACTACTATACTGGCCACGCCGTAAGAAGCGAGGTGTCCCCTAAGTAGACTACTGGACTCGGCTACTTCGTAAGCATGAGACTAGTATACTGGCCACGCCGTAAGAAGCGAGGTGTCTCCTAAGTAGACTACTGGACTCGGCTACTTCGTAAGCATGAGACTACTATACTGGCCACGCCGTAAGAAGCGAGGTGTCCCCTAAGTAGACTACTGGACTCGGCTACTTCGTAAGCATGAGACTACTATACTGGCCACGCCGTAAGAAGCGAGGTGTCTCCTAAGTAGACTACTGGACTCGGCTACTTCGTAAGCATGAGACTACTATACTGGCCACGCCGTAAGAAGCGAGGTGTCTCCTAAGTAGACTACTGGACTCGGCTACTTCGTAAGCATGAGACTAGTATACTGGCCACGCCGTAAGAAGCGAGGTGTCTCCTAAGTAGACTACTGGACTCGGCTACTTCGTAAGCATGAGACTACTATACTGGCCACGCCGTAAGAAGCGAGGTGTCTCCTAAGTAGACTACTGGACTCGGCTACTTCGTTAGCATGAGACTACTATACTGGCCACGCCGTAAGAAGCGAGGTGTCCCCTAAGTAGACTACTGGACTCGGCTACTTCGTAAGCATGAGACTACTATACTGGCCACGCCGTAAGAAGCGAGGTGTCCCCTAAGTAGACTACTGGACTCGGCTACTTCGTAAGCATGAGACTACTATACTGGCCACGCCGTAAGAAGCAAGGTGTCCCCTAAGTAGACTACTGGACTCGGCTACTTCGTAAGCATGAGACTACTATACTGGCCACGCCGTAAGAAGCGAGGTGTCTCCTAAGTAGACTACTGGACTCGGCTACTTCGTAAGCATGACACTACTATACTGGCCACGCCGTAAGAAGCGAGGTGTCCCCTAAGTAGACTACTGGACTCGGCTACTTCGTAAGCATGAGTACTATACTGGCCACGCCGTAAGAAGCGAGGTGTCCCCTAAGTAGACTACTGGACTCGGCTACTTCGTAAGCATGACACTACTATACTGGCCACGCCGTAAGAAGCGAGGTGTCCCCTAAGTAGACTACTGGACTCGGCTACTTCGTAAGCATGAGACTACTATACTGGCCACGCCGTAAGAAGCGAGGTGTCCCCTAAGTAGACTACTGGACTCGGCTACTTCGTAAGCATGACACTACTATACTGGCCACGCCGTAAGAAGCGAGGTGTCCCCTAAGTAGACTACTGGACTCGGCTACTTCGTAAGCATGAGACTACTATACTGGCCACGCCGTAAGAAGCGAGGTGTCCCCTAAGTAGACTACTGGACTCGGCTACTTCGTAAGCATGAGACTACTATACTGGCCACGCCGTAAGAAGCGAGGTGTCCCCTAAGTAGACTACTGGACTCGGCTACTTCGTAAGCATGAGACTACTATACTGGCCACGCCGTAAGAAGCGAGGTGTCCCCTAAGTAGACTACTGGACTCGGCTACTTCGTAAGCATGAGACTACTATACTGGCCACGCCGTAAGAAGCGAGGTGCCCCTTAAGTAGACTACTGGACTCGGCTACTTCGTAAGCATGAGACTACTATACTGGCCACGCCGTAAGAAGCGAGGTGTGCCCTAAGTAGACTACTGGACTCGGCTACTTCGTAAGCATGAGACTACTATACTGGCCACGCCGTAAGAAGCGAGGTGTTCCCTAAGTAGACTACTGGACTCGGCTACTTCGTAAGCATGAGACTACTATACTGGCCACGCCGTAAGAAGCGAGGTGTTCCCTAAGTAGACTACTAGACTCGGCTACTTCGTAAGCATGAGACTACTATACTGGCCACTCCGCAAGAAGCGAGGTGTCCCCTAAGTAGACTACTGGACTCGGCTACTTCGTAAGCATGAGACTACTATACTGGCCACGCCGTAAGAAGCGAGGTGTCCCCTAAGTAGACTACTAGACTCGGCTACTTCGTAAGCATGAGACTACTATACTGGCCACGCCGCAAGAAGCGAGGTGTCCCCTAAGTAGACTTCTGGACTCGGCTACTTCGTAAGCATGACACTACCATACTGGCCACGCCGTAAGAAGCGAGGTGTCCCCTAAGTAGACTACTGGACTCGGCTACTTCGTAAGCATGAGACTACTATACTGGCCACGCCGTAAGAAGCGAGGTGTGAGACTACTGGACTCGGCTACTTCGTAAGCATGAGACTACTATACTGGCCACGCCGTAAGAAGCGAGGTGTCCCCTAAGTAGACTACTGGACTCGGCTACTTCGTAAGCATGAGACTACTATACTGGCCACACCGTAAGAAGCGAGGTGTCCCCTAAGTAGACTACTGGACTCGGCTACTTCGTAAGCATGACACTACTATACTGGCCACGCAGTAAGAAGCGAGGTGTCCCCTAAGTAGACTACTGGACTCGGCTACTTCGTAAGCATGACACTACTATACTGGCCACGCCGTAAGAAGCTAGGTGTCCCCTAAGTAGACTACTGGACTCGGCTACTTCGTAAGCATGACACTACTATACTGGCCACGCCGTTAGAAGCGAGGTGTCCCCTAAGTAGACTACTGGACTCGGCTACTTCGTAAGCATGAGACTACTATACTGGCCACGCCGTAAGAAGCGAGGTGTCCCCTTAGTAGACTACTGGACTCGGCTACTTCGTAAGCATGAGACTACTATACTGGCCACGCCGTAAGAAGCGAGGTGTCCCCTAAGTAGACTACTGGACTCGGCTACTTCGTAAGCATGAGACTACTATACTGGCCACGCCGTAAGAAGCGAGGTGTCCCCTAAGTAGACTACTGGACTCGGCTACTTCGTAAGCATGAGACTACTATACTGGCCACGCCGTAAGAAGCGAGGTGTCCCCTAAGTAGACTACTGGACTTGGCTACTTCGTAAGCATGACACTACTATACTGGCCACGCCGTTAGAAGCGAGGTGTCCCCTAAGTAGACTACTGGACTCGGCTACTTCGTAAGCATGAGACTACTATACTGGCCACGCCGTTAGAAGCGAGGTGTCCCCTAAGTAGACTACTGGACTCGGCTACTTCGTAAGCATGAGACTACTATACTGGCCACGCCGTAAGAAGCGAGGTGTCCCCTAAGTAGACTACTGGACTCGGCTACTTCGTAAGCATGAGACTACTATACTGGCCACGCCGTAAGAAGCGAGGTGTGCCCTAAGTAGACTGCTGGACTCGGCTACTTCGTAAGCATGAGACTACTATACTGGCCACGCCGTAAGAAGCGAGGTGTCCACTAAGTAGACTACTGGAATCGGCTACTTCGTAAGCATGAGACTACTATACTGGCCACGCCGTAAGAAGCGAGGTGTCCCCTAAGTAGACTACTGGACTTGGCTACTTCGTAAGCATGACACTACTATACTGGCCACGCCGTAAGAAGCGAGGTGTCCCCTAAGTAGACTACTGGACTCGGCTACTTCGTAAGCATGAGACTACTATACTGGCCACGCCGTAAGAAGCGAGGTGTCCCCTAAGTAGACTACTGGACTCGGCTACTTCGTAAGCATGAGACTACTATACTGGCCACGCCGTAAGAAGCGAGGTGTCCCCTAAGTAGACTACTGGACTCGGCTACTTCGTAAGCATGAGACTACTATACTGGCCACGCTGTAAGAAGCGAGGTGTCCCCTAAGTAGACTACTGGATTCGGCTACTTCGTAAGCATGAGACTACTATACTGGCCACGCCGTAAGAAGCAAGGTGTCCCCTAAGTAGACTACTGGACTCGGCTACTTCGTAAGCATGAGACTACTATACTGGCCACGCCGTAAGAAGCGAGGTGTCCCCTAAGTAGACTACTGGACTCGGCTACTTCGTAAGCATGAGACTACTATACTGGCCACGCCGTAAGAAGCGAGGTGTCCCATAAGTAGACTACTGGACTCGGCTACTTCGTAAGCATGAGACTACTATACTGGCCACGCTGTAAGAAGCGAGGTGTCCCCTAAGTAGACTACTGGACTCGGCTACTTCGTAAGCATGAGACTACTATACTGGCCACGCCGTAAGAAGCGAGGTGTCCCCTAAGTAGACTACTGGACTCGGCTACTTCGTAAGCATGAGACTACTATACTGGCCACGCCGTAAGAAGCGAGGTGTCCCCTAAGTAGACTACTGGACTCGGCTACTTCGTAAGCATGAGACTACTATACTGGCCACGCCGTAAGAAGCGAGGTGTGCCCTAAGTAGACTATTGGACTCGGCTACTTCGTAAGCATGAGACTACTATACTGGCCACGCCGTAAGAAGCGAGGTGTCCCCTAAGTAGACTACTGGACTCGGCTACTTCGTAAGCATGAGACTACTATACTGGCCACGCCGTAAGAAGCGAGGTGTCCCCTTAGTAGACTATTGGACTCGGCTACTTCGTAAGCATGAGACTACTATACTGGCCACGCCGTAAGAAGCGAGGTGTCCCCTAAGTAGACTACTGGACTCGGCTACTTCGTAAGCATGAGACTACTATACTGGCCACGCCGTAAGAAGCGAGGTGTCCCCTAAGTAGACTATTGGACCCGGCTACTTCGTAAGCATGAGACTACTATACTGGCCACGCCGTAAGAAGCGAGGTGTCCCCTAAGTAGACTACTGGACTTGGCTACTTCGTAAGCATGACTGCATGAGACTACTATACTGGCCACGCCGTAAGAAGCGAGGTGTCCCCTAAGTGACGGTCGCTCCCCACGGTCTGCATTGTTATTGTCCACTGTATTGACTGCACCAACCGTGAATGGAATGCGACCCCACCACGTCTGTAACATGCGGGCGATATTATCACTACAATACCTGAGGCGGGAGAACGGGATGCAACTAGATTTAGGTTGGTGCACTTCACTATTACATAATACGTGACGACAACACCTTGCAAGTTAACGCGTCGGGACTATAGATAGGTTGAGGCAACTTTACATGCGTGTCCGAGTCACCCCGTGTATGGACACCCCTGGAATATAGACGTGGTCGATCGCGATACCGATATTTGTAAAACTGTCGAGTTAGCAGGCGTTCAACGAATACCGTAACGACATATTAGCACACTTGCGTGCACGAGCTCAAGACACGCGCTAGACACATAAAGCGCAGGGCGTTACACGAGACATTCAAGAGCGTGTAGTGTACTAACCTGTCGAGACAAGACACGCGCAGGGCGTTACACGAGACATTCAAGAGCGTGTAGTGTACTAAACTGTCGAGACAAGACACGCGCAGGGCGTTACACGAGACATTCAAGAGCGTGTAGTGTACTAACCTGTCGAGACAAGACACGCACAGGGCGTTACACGAGACATTCAAGAGCGTGTACTAACCTGTCGAGACAAGACACGCGCAGGGCGTTACACGAGACATTCAAGAGCGTGTAGTGTACTAACCTGTCGAGCTCAAGACACGCGCAGGGCGTTACACGAGACATTCAAGAGCGTGTACTAACCTGTCGAGACAAGACACGCGCAGGGCGTTACACGAGACATTTAAGAGCGTGTAGTGTACTAACCTGTCGAGACAAGACACGCGCAGGGCGTAACACGAGACATTCAAGAGCGTGTACTAACCTGTCGAGACAAGACACGCGCAGGGCGTTACACGAGACATTCAAAAGCGTGTAGTGTACTAACCTGTCGAGCTCAAGACACGCGCAGGGCGTTACACGAGACATTCAAGAGCGTGTACTGTACTAACCTGTCGAGACAAGGCATGCAATCGCTGCTTTACGGTGTTTGTTGTTGGTATTTCTTTGAGAACCCTCGGGTTTATAAGAGTCGATGGAACATGTCGGTACAAGGACTGTCTTTACCGTGCAGAGAATCGAGGTGTGTGCATCGTAGGGTCGTGGGTGCAGTTCGAATCCCGAGTGAGGACATCATCAATGCAACGTCAACACTCAACACCATTTGTATTTTAGTTTTCCCCCATATACGTTGGCAGATTGTTTTTAAATTTAGCGTTAAAACAACGACATATAAATGTTGTGAGTGCAGTAAACACGAGTTTGCCCTTGAGAAACTTCTGTCCTCCCTTCTCAACACTCGCACAACTACTCACACTACAGTGTTGTTCATTTCAACTTACACAGTTGTAAAATCAAATCTCAAAAGAAGTTGTTGGTGTTATTATGGTCGGTCCACACAAATGTTTAAGGATTTAAGGTTTATGATTTAAGATTCTGTTCTAAGAAACGAATTTCTCTAACTGCTTTAGTAGGATGGCTACAATAATTGGCCGAAATTGGCCGAATTTATAAAAGGTCACCTGTCATTGGCTGCTCTAAGAATTCCGTGTCTAAAGTTGAATCTTAGTCAACTTTGTTAAACCTTAAACACTATAGCTCTTAACACTAGCACTGGTTGTGAACGCTTTTCCCATACCATTAGAGACTATAAATGTCAACCATACCTTTCTTCCGCAAAGTACTCACCATCCCTTGTTGTACAGGCAGCTTCAAACCATATTGGTCTCCAATGACAGCGCAAAAAATATCTTACTACCCCCACTGTATCAACAATTATGCACAATTATTAGATTTAAATAGTTTTTCATGTTGAGAACAAAATAATCGGAGGTCACTTGTTTTTGGAAGCTATGCATCTACCCTTCTCGCTGGTCGAGAAACTGACAACGTGCTTGAAGTTTCATGCACGCTGTTTCAACGGAAATCTACATTTTCTTTCACACATTCGTAAAGGCTCCTATTAGTCACACCCGCTGTGTTTGGGGTTTCCAGGAAACCAATACAACGGTCGTAAATTATAACTAATGAACAGGTTTTAAAAGTGGATGGTAAAAACTAGTAAGCCTGGTACTATAGTTACGATATTTTATTTTTTTAGCACAGAGTACAAATAATTGGGCAATTTGGGCAACTCCAGGGTCCACACACATATAATGTGCCCCTTTCCACGCATATTAGGGTGTTCCTGTTTGAATAGCTTAGAACAGTGGTTTCCCCTACTACTACTACTACTACTACAACTACTACTACTAACTACTAGGTACTTGGACAAAATATGAATACTAAATTTACAAAAGTAATTGCGTCATTGTTGAAAATGTATTAATTTAATAACTAAATTTATATCCTGGGTTAATTTTCTGAACTTCCTATTGTCCACTACCACCGTGGCGAAGTGGGTAAATGTATAGTATTTTATCAGTTTTACCCAGAAAGAGACATTATAATGGCCGTAAGCACGTTGGATCCCCGAATTTGCCTACTGATGTCAAGAAAACTGGCTCCAGTTTCACATTAGGACCTGCCCAAGGACTGCTCTGCTACCTTATCGTGTTTGTGTGCTCTAACATTAGGACCTGCCCAAGGACTGCTCTGCTGCCTTATCGTGTTTGTGTGCTCTAACATTAGGACCTGCCCAAGGACTGCTCTGCTACCTTATCGTGTGTGTGTGCTCTAACATTAGGACCTGCCCAAGGACTGCTCTGCTACCTTATCGTGTTTGTGTGCTCTAAAACTCACCAAAATGAATCTATGATCCAAAAGGTTATCCGGGGGCAAGCCCCTGGGCCCCCATATTTTGTGACTACCCTGGAAGTACAATACCCGGCAACGATTTTGAAACAACGACTTAACTTTTTTTCTTAGAGAGAAAACTGCGATCTATAATTGATTTCACGATTATATAACACGAATACGCTTTCCTGTTCTAAATATGACTAAAATACGCTTGGTTAGTCACATGCATATGGAGGGGTACGTGATAACTAGCGATGCCATTTAGGGGTACTAGACTAAAGAAGGATGAGAACCACTGGCTTAGAAGGAACCTCCGTGGACTCCATCCCAGGATTAATATTATGACAGAGGAAACCTCTGGATAACACTTCAATCCAGGTTACCGGGATCGAACCGGCGACCTCCCGAATTATAATCTCGCGTGCGTGTGACCGCTGAGCCACCTCTATAATGTAACACAACACGTATAGTGATAACATGGGCGTAGTTACAAAGCCTAGAACTATAATCATGTTATTCACAACCCTTCCTTATTTCTCCGTCGTTTTGTCATTCGATTGACATGAATAAGTGAGGCGGTTAGTCAGTCTATCGAGCCTGTTGGTCGAAACTTGTGCAGTGTTGTAGGTAATGTACTCGGCCCACTATTGATTTAAACACTCACGCACTCCGCATCAATAACAGGCGGTGTGTTGCATTCACCACCCCTGCACCTGGCGGTAGCACGGGGGACTCTCGTGCAAGGGTCGCTGGTTCGACTCCCCAGTGTTGTGGGTAGGCAACGTACTCTGACGCACTCCAACCCACCCTCAGGCATCAATAACAGGCGGTGTGTTGCATTCACCACCCCCCACCCCCCCCTGCACCTGGCGGTAGCACGGGAGACTCTCGTGCAGGGGTCGCTGGTTCGACTCCCCAGTGTTGTGGGTAGGCAACGTACTCTGACGCACTCCAACCCACCCTCAGGCATCAATAACAGGCGGTGTGTTGCATTCACCACCCCCCACCCCCCCCTGCACCTGGCGGTAGCACGGGAGACTCTCGTGCAGGGGTCGCTGGTTCGACTCCCCAGTGTTGTGGGTAGGCAACGTACTCTGACGCACTCCAACCCACCCTCAGGCATCAATAACAGGCGGTGTGTTGCATTCACCACCCCCCACCCCCCCCTGCACCTGGCGGTAGCACGGGAGACTCTCGTGCAGGGGTCGCTGGTTCGACTCCCCAGTGTTGTGGGTAGGCAACGTACTCTGACGCACTCCAACCCACCCTCAGGCATCAATAACAGGCGGTGTGTTGCATTCACCACCCCCCACCCCCCCCTGCACCTGGCGGTAGCACGGGAGACTCTCGTGCAGGGGTAGGCAACGTACTCTGACGCACTCCAACCCACCCTCAGGCATCAATAACAGGCGGTGTGTTGCATTCACCACCCCCCACCCACCCCTGCACCTGGCGGTAGCACGGGGGACTCTAGTGCAGGGGTCGCTGGTTCGACTCCATACACGGACACTGGGACTACCGTGAACAAAAGTGTTTGCGAGGTTTAGAGGTCGTTAGAGCCGAATGCTGGGAGGACTGACCCCCTACACCTAGGGGCGCCCATTGTTACCAAGGTAACAGTTGTTTTCATGTTATTTACCATCAACGAAAACATTCATAGCAACAATGGGTGCCCCTAGGTGTAGGGGCCGACTATGATGATAACAACCCTGGGACATTATACGTTCAAGCTATCCAACTACCCTAATATACAATCATTTTAATAAATAAATAAATAAATAAATAAATAAATAAATAAATAAATAAATAAATAAATAAATAAATAAATAAATAAATAAATAAATAAATAAATAAATAAATAAATAAATAAATAAGTAAATAAATAAATAAATAAATAAATAAATAAATAAATAAATAAATAAATAAATAAATAAATAAATAAATAAATAAATAATCAAATAAATAAATAAATAAATAAATAATTAAATAAATAATTAAATAAATAAATAATTAAATAAATACATAAATAAGTTAATAAATTAATAAATAAATAAATAAATAAGTAAATAAATAAATAAATAAATAAATAAATAAATATATAAATAAATAAATAAATAAATAAATAAATAAATAAATAAATAAATAAAGAAATAAATAAAGAAATAATACATTCATTAAACACGTAGGCGTTCGTGCCGCCTACCCGTCTAATAATACTGATTGATTATTAATTATATATATATATATATAGAGAGAGATACGTTTTCGGCATTTACTTGCTCTTAATTAGGCGTTTGTTTTTTATTCATCAAAACATTGAATATTAGTTAGTTTCTTGCACTTCTTTTTTCAAATGGAAAATGAAGGGCAGATGTTTAAAATTGTAATTTCTTGAGGCGTTAGAATTAGTTTTTAACTAAATCTCGATAGGAATGGGAACACCGTTTTTCTTTTTTGTAAAATAAGCATTTTGTAGCGTTTTCAAAATATTATATGTTCTTGGATTTAGCATCTAGAACCTGAAACGGTACACAAAACATATCTCCACTGTACTAATTGCTATTACCGTTGAGTGAGAAATATATATATATTCACTCAACGCTATTACTATGTTTATTATTAGTGTTATCATCATCATTAATTAAGTAATTTTGTTCAATATTGTACACAAAATGGCTAACTGTGCCAATTAATAAATATGCAATACAGTAAGCTTACAATACAATATAATACAATACCTGGCGCCATACTAAACCTATCCATAGAGATGTATATTATAGAGGACTCAAAACTAATAAAGATACCGCTGCTAAGCAACCTCCATTCAGCACCATTGATAAATAATAACAATAATACAACAATGAAAATTAACAGCTAATTTTCTTGCCACCAGAATGCATCTACAATTTTGTAAGTCTATTTTTTTTTTTTTTTTAGTCTATTTTGAGTGCTCTACAAAAAAAAAAACCCTAAAGTTTGCGTTATATCAACATTTCAATAATAAATGTGCACAATAATCACTGTATGGTCAGTAAACGCTCAGTGCTGACACTGACAAAATGAATGAGAATGTAACATTGCACAATGTTGCTACAACATGTTGAACATACATCGTGACAACATGTTTCCCCTTCCTTCACACGTTTAGCAAGTGTCGTGTTGAGCTGTTAAATGTATCGTCAAGTGCACTTTAACGTCTTATCGTTTGTGCGGATCAAGTTTGGTGATAAGAAATAACTCCTTAGTGTGGAGATAGATTTGTATCACGTTGTTTGGAAAGTTTGTTGAAGAGTGATAACACTACAAACAACAATGGTCAAGTTCTTTGGAATCGAGTTTTAGGTCGTGGATAATAATGGGAGAGCTTTGATTTCATATGTAAGTTATAGGGTATTATATTTTCGCCATTTTTGAACTTCCGGCCGCCATTGCAACCATACTTTAATACACAGCCTTCTCGAATATAGTTCGTAATTTTAATAATTTTGCGTATTACATTGAGGCACAGCCATCTTGAACGTGGGTTAATTCCGAGGTTCTATCACGGATTGACCCGTCAAGACTCGAAAAGGCTGTGCATTGATGTCAGCGCCCACTAAACGGCGCGTAAAATGGGCGTCTCAGGTCAAAGCTGAAGTAGGTTGCAGCACCTGTCCTGAAAGGTCCAACTTTGTAATTCATTCCATGTTAAATAAAGTCGTTAGTCAACTGTCTAACTGTCAAACGACAATATGTTTGTTTTGTATCTATAACAAAGGTATTCTCTGTCAAAAACCTTGTAAAACATTACTACAATGGATGATTTATATTTAAAAGTACATAATATAAACGACTTGAATGTTCGAATTGAGAAAATGAGGTGCAAAGATCGAGTTGGACCTTTCAGTACTGCTAGCGCTGCAAGCGGCAGAAAGTCGCGCCTGAGACGCCCATTGCCTACAAGGTCTACTTGATCTCCGCCTAGCGGAGGCTCGTCGAACTTGGGAGTTCGACGAGCCTCCGCTAGGCGGAGATCAAGTAGACCTTGGGAAGTATACTCGTCGTACAACATCTTCGGTAATGCTTCCGTCACGGGTGGGTGAGCGGCAGCCAACCAGCGACCGTGGCTAATTCAAATACCTGCTCGGGTTGGCCGAGACCGTAAACACGTCATTGATTGATGACGAAAGCATTATCGAAGTTGTTGTAAGAGAACTATAGCCAAAAGCTGCGGCCAAAGAGTTGGACAAGAGTTTGTGCAATGGTTTGAGGGGCCACGGATTTCACGTACACTGCAGCGCTGCGAGCGTTCCGGACACTGAGCACTGCCTGCTAGAAGTCACCGATAACCTGTCTAGAAGCCAGTGTACTTATTATTGGAAAAATATCCATTGGTTCCAAAGAAGTCAAATAGTTCTGATGACCCCAGCGCGTATTCAAGTTGTTTGGCGTGATGAACAAACACCCACAAGCCCAACTAATCGACAGATAATTATGAGTAACGAGATGGTCGCACTCAATTAGCTTCGATCTAGATTAGCTAATTGAGATAAAACTTATTATGTGATGAGCGAGCACGTGTGAGCGATATGAGCGAGCACGCGGGAGCGATATGAGCGAGCACGCGTGAGCGATATGAGCCTAAGCGTGCACACAATGATGTGGTCGGTATGTCCACATCAAGTGCGCATTAGGGACATGTACTCATTACAACGTGTGGAAGTAATATGCTTGATGAGGGATTGACAAGGGGAGGGGGGAGGGGGGACGCAAGATGGAACATTTTCAAGCATGGCCCCCAAAAATCTTAAAACACAAAAATGCATTGTTTGTTTATTTTTTTCTCAAATGTTACCAAAATGAAAACAGGAACTCCAAAATATCGTAGAAGTATTATAATAAATTTCAAAGGTAATGATAATATGTTAGTAATATGCTTTCTCTTGAAATAAACATTCAGGCACGTATTTTGAAACAATGGCCTGTTCCATTGCAATAGTGGAATATAAAATGACAATACAGAGATAGAAACAAGATGCAGTAAGCAGTTTATTGCACCCTAGTTGTCGTGACTTCGAAGAACCCGTACACGCTGTTGCCCCTGAACAGTGACCTTGTCCTCGCCTGGTCAAGGGGTCAAGGGATGTTGGGACGGAAGTGGTTGTATTAGTTTTAATATTTCTCAGAAGAACTATCAATAACAATATCAGTTTTACGAAGAGAGGGGGGGGGATACCTCCCCCTCCCCTTCAGTTGAGCGTGTCTACCCATGTGGACGTATTACAGATCTTTCATTATTTCCTACTCTAGCAAACATTTGTGACCAATGATATTCGACAGCTATAGTAGGCTAGATGCGCAGCCTAGCAGCCACAAGCGTGTCAATTTAATGCCATCTTGAAATGGGCAAATAACACAGGCGGAAATAGGAGTTTCTAATGCGACTTTCTGCCATTGGCAGCGCTAGCAGTACTAAAAGGTCCAAATTAGCATGTAAATTGCCCATTTCAAAATGGCTTCAAATCGCTACGCTTGCTACTCAGTGCAAGGTTGGGGGACTGGTGATCTAGCCTACTATAGCTGTTGAATATCATTGTTTGTGACTGTTTACGGCGTGACGTAGCTGTGGCGAAATGACGACATGTGAGATGTGCATGGATTTATTTCAGGTTGTGCTTCAAAAGAGGCCGTATATGGTCTGGTGGCAACAACATGAATAACACACATGCGATGTTGAGCCGTCAACTGTTGATTATTTGAATTGTTGAGAACCTAAAATGGCGCCGGCAACGGAGTCTATATATTATATGGTTGTAAGTGTTGTCGCCATGATTTTACCATGTTTACCGCAGATGGGGTAAAGACATGGTGGCCGGAACTTAGTTAGATATAATACGGCTGAAACCATGTGACTCTGAGAGCCAGTCAAACAGTATCATCTATATAGGCCACTCTCTTGACTCTTGTCCACTATAACATAGCGATCCGGCCAACAGTCCTGAATATTTAAGCGAGCGTCTCCATTAGCCTTTATGCGACTCGTTCTGTTTTATTTTTTGTCGATAGCACTCGAACGTTAAGTCCGATCATCTTGAAATTCGGATCATCCACAAGCCTCAATGTGGATTGAAGTTGTATAGTTTTGTGGCAAAATCGTTTGAAAAGTTAAAAAGTTACACCATAGTTACTAGAAAATATTTTTCTGAAGTAAAATGGCGGCAAAATGCGAGGTTGCCATATTTTTATAAAGATTTTTCCGGTCACGAATATGTTCATTTTATGGCGATCTAATAAGTATTGGCAAGTTACATCAAAGTTACTCGAAAACAATTTTCGAGAACACAATAACGGCAAAATGTGAGGTTTCTTCGATAGATAGATTTATTTCTTCTATAGACATTAAACAATACATTGCATGGTCTAAATCTCTTCCGAGATGTGCGAAGAGCGGTATAATAAGCCTAAAATAACCGTAGGTTTCTTCAAGTATATGTTTTGTCCGGTCACGAATATACTAATTTAAGCGCGATCTGATACGTATTAGTGTTAGTAACGGTGGCGGACCGCGGTGAAAACACTAGACAAAATGACAACGAAAAATCTAGCAACGAAACTTGCACGACGTCCAACAATGTCGGGAAGTATAATAGCTATGGAAATTAGAAACATGTTTGCAATGCGCATCCTTGAATTGTTGTTTTTATTACCTTTGAGAACTTTTCGCCAGAAAGTTCGTAGCTATAGACGCTTATCGCTTATCAACGCGTCACACAGAGCGTTTTCCTAGTGGATACACTATACACTATATACGTTAACTCCCAACAATAAGAATTTCTAAATCGTTGTTAAAACTATTTGACTTATTTGGAACCAATGGATATTTTTGTAACCGTGTTTTGTTTCGGACAACCATTGACTGCACCAATGAAATAAACACAAACACAACAATGGAGTTGGCATAGCAACCGATTGTTTGCCCGGCTTGTGACAGCCAAACAATGAGCTATGAACAAGGAGTGAAAGAAAGCAACACGGAAAAGAACGATCACTAATGCAATCTATCTAAAAATAGCTTTCAATATTCTGCCAATGTTGTTGCGTGTTACTTTGCAAATCAAATGTAAATCAGAAACAAAATTTTAGACGATTCGTCTTTACAGACCTGTGATTATATCAAATGTAGACATGGTAAGTGCATAAGGTTGTTGCGCGGAAACGTAACAAAAGACGAAAGAGTTGTTACGAAAGGCGCGAGCGGAAAATGTAATTAGCGTGCATGTTGCTACAACGCGCATAAATCAAATGATGTTGAGTCGGTTTGATGTGTATTGAGATTGTGGAGATTAACGTTGCATGATTAGACATGTGGAGGTCAAGGAGGTATGATCAGTGCAACACTTGCTGCCCATCGGGTCAATACTCAATACTATTTGGACTTATGTATCTCAAAACCCATTTACACACTTTAGCCTTTTCAGTCGGCCCCCTCCCCTCCACTTCTTGAGTGCCTAACACACACAATCAATCCTGTAAGTTTTTAAATAAGTTTTATACATTTTATCAAGTAAAACTAAAAATTAAGACCGAAATAAATTCTTCACAGAAATATCTAAAGAATAAAATTGTTTCCCAATTATACAAATCTTTCCAAAATTTGTCTATATGCAAGATAAACTAATTTCTTTATTTTACATTTTCAGGCCATAAAAATTGTATATTGTATGAAATTTCACACCCACAGCAGGTGTTCCCGCTAAGAGTGACGTCATGTCGTCCATGTTTCAGACACTGGGGGCGTCTTCACCTTCGGTCAGAGCCGCTTTGCTGAGAACGTTCCCTCTCAGTTCTACATACGGAACGACCCGGTCGTGCAGCTGGCCTGCGGGGACGAGCACACGGTCTGCATCTGCCGTGAGTACAGAGAACAGAGAAAAGAGCACAGAACACAGAGTACAGAGTACAGAGTAGAGTACAGAGTACAGAGTACAGAGTACAGAGCACAGAGCACAGAGCACAGAGCACAGAGTACTGAGTACAGAGTAGAGTACTGAGTACAGAGTAGAGTACTGAGTACAGAGTACAGAGTACAGAGTAGAGTACAGAGTACAGAGTACAGAGTAGAGTACAGAGTACAGAGTACAGAGTACTAGGTTATCTCCCCCACTAACGCCCCCCTGAATAACCCCATTTGATTCCGCTTCCCCTCATGACGAGCCCCGACCTGCCCAGGGGCTGCTGCCTTATCGTGGTGAGCAGGTCTGCGTGCTGTGCTGATCCCGAGAGCTATGCCGGCGGAAGCGTATGCTTCTGGTAGGGTCACCCTAGCCGTGAGTACAGACAAAAGGCAGTCCACGTCCTCCCCTTTACCTTTGGACGCAATATGGCCGGCACGCGTACTATGCGAACACAATATGGCCGCCACGCGTAGTCGCGTACTATGCGAACACAGTATGGCCACCACGCGTACTATGCGAACACAATATGGCCGCCACGCGTACTATGCGAACACAATATGGCCGCCACGCGTACTATGCGAACACAGTATGGCCACCACGCGTACTATGCGAACACAGTATGGCCGCCACGCGTACTATGCGAACAAATATGGCCGTGGCACGCGTACTATGCGAACACAATATGGCCGCCACGCGTACTATGCGAACACAGTATGGCCACCACGCGTACTATGCGAACACAATATGGCCGCCACGCGTACTACGCGAACACAATATGGCCGCCACGCGTACTATGCGAACACAATATGGCCGCCACGCGTACTATGCGAACACAATATGGCCGCCACGCGTACTATGCGAACACAATATGGCCGCCACGCGTACTATGCGAACACAGTATGGCCACCACGCGTACTATGCGAACACAGTATGGCCGCCACGCGTAGTCGCGTACTATGCGAACACAATATGGCCACCACGCGTACTATGCGAACACAATATGGCCGCCACGCGTACTATGCGAACACAGTATGGCCGCCACGCGTACTATGCGAACAGAATCAATAGCTGTCTGTAGTACGAGGTATTCTTTATATTCACGTTACGTCACTGACATTGTTGGCGGCCTTATTCCCGTACATGAGGTATTGCAGTTCCTACACATAGCGGCTACCATCCCGTACACCAAGTAAAGGATGATTCGCACTATGGGTAAGCTCTCGCTCCGCTCAGGGGACGATCACGCTCACGTGATTTAGGCTGACGTTCACACTAGACGCTCACGCCGCGCTCACGCCGCGCTCAAACAGAGTCAGTTGCACAGTCGTAGTGTGGTAGTAGAGTAGAGTTCATGTCCGTGTGTGCTGTTCTATGGCAATTGCATAGAGTGTAAACAGCTAAACATAAGTGTACTTTCAATATGCAAACTTACATTTTTTATTTAAAACCTTTCCCACCTCTTCCCAAAGTTTGTTTTTTGCAACATTGTTACTATAACGTACAGAACCCATGTCGTAGAGATCTGGTCTCTCACGTACCAACTCTATTAGTTGCTCGTCCATTGTAGAAATGACGAATGCAAACAAAAATATTTGTCAACGTATACAATAAATTAAGGGTGAGCGAGGGTTGACCGCAGGCAACCTGTTCACACTGGCGCTCAGGTCAAGGGAAGGGACAGGACAGTCTCGCTCCACTCAAAGATTCTTCCAAACTTTCACCGCGCTCAAGTGAGCGAACCGTGACTAGAGCGAACCCTTCAGTGTGAACACACAGGCCCAAACCAATGCAATAATATTTGACCGTCCCTTGAGCGGAGCGAGAGCTTACCCATAGTGCGAATCATCCTTAATTGTTTAGACAAACAAATGACTATATTGCATACCAAGAATAACATGTGATATGACTATTTGGTGTTAAACGACGTACTCGACAATTGGATCCTATCAAGGTCGGGGGATGATTGGAGGAACTGGGCAACAAGGACGTAAAGGGGAGGACGTGGACTGCCTTCCATATGGCTTCTCCCCCTCGACCTGTCCGGCTAGGGTGGCCCTACCAGAAGCATACGCTTCCGCCGGCATAGCTCTCGGGATCAGCACAGCACGCCAACCTGCCCACCACGATAAGGCGGAAGTCTGGGCAGGCTAGTGAAACAAGAGGTGTAGCTTATCGAAGGAGACTCTTTAGTTTCATCAGTCAGCGCCCTCTATGGTGATTATTCTGCACATCTCACGATCAATATCCTTCTTCCCTCAGTTTAGTTGGCTCATTAGTCATTGTGCGTGTTGTTTACACAGATAGTTCCAAGTGAAGCCAACAGTGGCGTAACTAGGGTACAAAAGGGGAGCCGCAACGACTGTGAGGCGAAGCGGCAACGCTGGAGGCTTTACTTTCTATCCAAAGGTTGTCAACTAAACTTTGTCTCATCGTAGGATGAGACTAGTCAAACCGGTTTTTCCGCTCTCCAGATTTTGTGCAACCCTAATTGTAGCTCGGCGCTCACAGCCCAAAAGATGAATGGAATGACAGCTTCCCTAATTGATTCACATGATCGCGGTCAAATACCAGAAATAACTACCAGTGCAATATTATCGGCAACTGAATTAGCACTACTACAACATATAAAATAACAGTAGGTTTTTATTTTCGGTATTTCATGAATGTGAAATTTTGAATGGAAGCTCTACGTCGAAAACTGGGCAAGTTGTTGAGTTTTTAGTATTGTTTTAAATATTACGGCCATTGGAACAGGTCTTAATTCTAAGAAAATGTTCAATCATCATACTGTATTAGGATTTTCGGTTATGCACGATAAGCCGATAATTGCTTGTCAATTATGTCGAGTGGACGAAGCGCGCGGGTGTTCACAATGAAGGAATCTCAGGGGTCGGTAAAACCCCACTCTTGCAGTGGCATTTGCCATTTCTCGCGGTCTCATACTGCAGTGAGACAAAGTTTATGTAAGACATTTCGTGCGTTTTAGAGTCAAAGAATGAAACTCGAAGCACCACCCTTATGTGTTTTTTTCTTTTCCTGTGCAGAGTTGGCCTCTTCAGCCATTCTTCTTTGATTCTTTCTTGCTATCCAATATAAGGCTGCCTCCTTCTCTGTCCTGCTCATCTATATGTTATTGTTTACAATAGTTCGTACAACGTTTGAGCTGAATGATGTATTTACTTTGTATATTTGTTTCTTTTGTTTGTTGTTGTTGTTGTTGTTGTTGTTGTTGTTGTTGTTGTTGTTGTTGTTGTTGTTGTTGTTGTTGTCGTTGTCGTTGTCGTTGTTGTTGTTGTTGTTGTTGTTGTTGTCGTTGTTAATGTTGTTGTTGTTGTTGTTGTTGTTGTTGTTGTTGTTGTTGTTGTTTTTGTTGTTGTTGTTGTTGTTGTTGTTGTTGTAAACGATAGACACACACGTCTTGTTCCTAACATTAACAGCTATACCGTAGGGCCTACCATTATTACTCGTCCCACGTTATAAAGATGAGGTTACATACAGATGTTTTTGAAGGGTTTATTATTTTCCAATATAATCACAATATTAGCTATAAATAGAACGTCATGGTAATTGGTTACAAAGCAGTGATATTGTCATATCTATTGAGGAAAGCATGTTCATCATGCAGTACGATCCTCGTTCCTCGGTTCCAAGCTACTGGCACCTCCACACACGTGATATCAGTTACTGTTGTTGTTTCACGGCACGGCAGCTAGATCTTAATATGACGTCGGCCGAGTCAGATCTACCATGCACACCGCTGGGGTAGTCACAAGACAAAACAGGGCCCCGGCCGGCAAGCATGAACAAGACGGATAAGTGAGAAGGTAACAAGAGGAGGAATGTACAGATCACGTGAGACGAATATTAAAGAATGACTAATGAGACGCACGACAGCTCTTTGCGGGCAACGGTCACCACGAGGAGGGACCCACCTCGACCGGCTATCGTAACCTTTCGTCTACGCCCTTCCGAGTTCTCTATATACGTAATTCATACTTTCCACCCACAATGGCGTCGATCGACAGCGACTCGTCAAAGTCCATTGTTGAGCTACTCAATGCTAGGCCTTGATCTCCGCAGCCGTGCGTCAGTCCGTCTTGCGCCCCTAATAATTAATAACATCCGACCTTGATGGGCTATTTCAGTAAAATCAATTTCCTCCTATTGGAACAACGTGTGAACGAAAGCCTAACGCTGCTTCCTTCAGAACTATTGGAACAACGTGTGAACGAAAGCCTAACGCATGCTTCCTTCACAACTATTGGAACAACGTGTGAACGAAAGCCTAACGCATGCTTCCTTCAGAACTATTGGAACAACGTGTGAACGAAAGCCTAACGCATGCTTCCTTCCCAACTATTGGAACAACGTGTGAACGAAAGCCTAACGCATGCTTCCTTCAGAACTATTGGAACAACGTGTGAACGAAAGCCTAACGCATGCTTCCTTCACAACTATTGGAACAACGTGTGAACGAAAGCCTAACGCATGCTTCCTACACAACTATTGGAACAACGTGTGAACGAAAGCCTAACGCATGCTTCCTTCAGAACTATTGGAACAACGTGTGAACGAAAGCCTAACGCTGCTTCCTTCACAACTATTGGAACAACGTGTGAACGAAAGCCTAACGCTGCTTCCTTCAGAACTATTGGAACAACGTGTGAACGAAAGCCTAACGCATGCTTCCTTCACAACTATTGGAACAACGTGTGAACGAAAGCCTAACGCATGCTTCCTTCACAACTATTGGAACAACGTGTGAACGAAAGCCTAACGCATGCTTCCTTCACAACTATTGGAACAACGTGTGAACGAAAGCCTAACGCATGCTTCCTTCACAACTATTGGAACAACGTGTGAACGAAAGCCTAACGCATGCTTCCTTCAGAACTATTGGAACAACGTGTGAACGAAAGCCTAACGCTGCTTCCTTCAGAACTATTGGAACAACGTGTGAACGAAAGCCTAACGCATGCTTCCTTCAGAACAATTGGAACAACGTGTGAACGAAAGCCTAACGCATGCTTCCTTCACAACTATTGGAACAACGTGTGAACGAAAGCCTAACGCATGCTTCCTTCAGAACTATTGGAACAACGTGTGAACGAAAGCCTAACGCTGCTTCCTACACAACTATTGGAACAACGTGTGAACGAAAGCCTAACGCATGCTTCCTTTAGAACTATTGGAACAACGTGTGAACGAAAGCCTAACGCTGCTTCCTACACAACTATTGGAACAACGTGTGAACGAAAGCCTAACGCATGCTTCTTTCAGAACTATTGGAACAACGTGTGAACGAAAGCCTAACGCATGCTTCCTTCAGAACTATTGGAACAACGTGTGAACGAAAGCCTAACGCTGCTTCCTACACAACTATTGGAACAACGTGTGAACGAAAGCCTAACGCATGCTTCCTTCAGAACTATTGGAACAACGTGTGAACGAAAGCCTAACGCATGCTTCCTTCAGAACTATTGGAACAACGTGTGAACGAAAGCCTAACGCATGCTTCCTTCAGAACTATTGGAACAACGTGTGAACGAAAGCCTAACGCATGCTTCCTACACAACTATTGGAACAACGTGTGAACGAAAGCCTAACGCATGCTTCCTTCACAACTATTGGAACAACGTGTGAACGAAAGCCTAACGCATGCTTCCTACACAACTATTGGAACAATGTGTGAACGAAAGCCTAACGCATGCTTCCTACACAACTATTGGAACAACGTGTGAACGAAAGCCTAACGCATGCTTCCTACACAACTATTGGAACAACGTGTGAACGAAAGCCTAACGCATGCTTCCTTCAGAACTATTGGAACAACGTGTGAACGAAAGCCTAACGCATGCTTCCTTCACAACTATTGGAACAACGTGTGAACGAAGGCCTAACGCATGCTTCCTTCAGAACTATTGGAACAACGTGTGAACGAAAGCCTAATGCATGCTTCCTTCAGAACTATTGGAACAACGTGTGAACGAAAGCCTAACGCATGCTTCCTTCACAACTATTGGAACAACGTGTGAACGAAAGCCTAACGCATGCTTCCTACACAACTATTGGAACAACGTGTGAACGAAAGCCTAACGCATGCTTCCTACACAACTATTGGAACAACGTGTGAACGAAAGCCTAACGCATGCTTCCTACACAACTATTGGAACAACGTGTGAACGAAAGCCTAACGCATGCTTCCTTCACAACTATTGGAACAACGTGTGAACGAAAGCCTAACGCATGCTTCCTACACAACTATTGGAACAACGTGTGAACGAAAGCCTAATGCATGCTTCCTTCAGAACTATTGGAACAACGTGTGAACGAAAGCCTAACGCATGCTTCCTACACAACTATTGGAAAAACGTGTGAACGAAAGCCTAACGCTGCTTCCTACACAACTATTGGAACAACGTGTGAACGAAAGCCTAACGCTGCTTCCTTCAGAACTATTGGAACAACGTGTGAACGAAAGCCTAACGCATGCTTCCTTCACAACTTTTGGAACAACGTGTGAACGAAAGCCTAACGCTGCTTCCTTCAGAACTATTGGAACAACGTGTGAACGAAAGCCTAACGCATGCTTCCTACACAACTATTGGTCCAACGTGTGAACGAAAGCCTAACGCATGCTTCCTTCAGAACTATTGGAACAACGTGTGAACGAAAGCCCAACGCATGCTTCCTTCAGAACTATTGGAACAACGTGTGAACGAAAGCCTAACGCATGCTTCCTTCAGAACTATTGGAACAACGTGTGAACGAAAGCCTAACGCATGCTTCCTTCAGAACTTTTGGAACAACGTGTGAACGAAAGCCTAACGCATGCTTCCTTCACAACTATTGGAACAACGTGTGAACGAAAGCCTAACGCATGCTTCCTACACAACTATTGGAACAACGTGTGAACGAAAGCCTAACGCACGCTTCCTACACAACTATTGGAACAACGTGTGAACGAAAGCCTAACGCATGCTTCCTTCAGAACTATTGGAACAACGTGTGAACGAAAGCCTAACGCATGCTTCCTACACAACTATTGGAACAACGTGTGAACGAAAGCCTAACGCATGCTTCCTTCAGAACTATTGGAACAACGTGTGAACGAAAGCCTAACGCATGCTTCCTTCAGAACTATTGGAACAACGTGTGAACGAAAGCCTAACGCTGCTTCCTTCAGAACTATTGGAACAACGTGTGAACAATAACCTTACACTGCTTCCTTCACAACTATTGGAACAACGTGTGAACGAAAGCCTAACGCATGCTTCCTACACAACTATTGGAACAACGTGTGAACGAAAGCCTAACGCATGCTTCCTTCAGAACTATTGGAACAACGTGTGAACGAAAGCCTAACGCTGCTTCCTTCACAACTATTGGAACAACGTGTGAACGAAGGCCTAACGCATGCTTCCTTCAGAACTATTGGAACAACGTGTGAACGAAAGCCTAACGCATGCTTCCTTCAGAACTATTGGAACAACGTGTGAACGAAGGCCTAACGCATGCTTCCTACACAACTATTGGAACAACGTGTGAACGAAAGCCTAACGCATGCTTCCTTCAGAACTATTGGAACAACGTGTGAACGAAGGCCTAACGCTGCTTCCTTCAGAACTATTGGAACAACGTGTGAACGAAAGCCTAACGCATGCTTCCTTCAGAACTATTGGAACAACGTGTGAACGAAGGCCTAACGCATGCTTCCTTCAGAACTATTGGAACAACGTGTGAACGAAAGCCTAACGCATGCTTCCTTGAGAACTATTGGAACAACGTGTGAACGAAGGCCTCACGCATGCTTCCTTCAGAACTATTGGAACAACGTGTGAACGAAAGCCTAACGCATGCTTCCTTCAGAACTATTGGAACAACGTGTGAACGAAAGCCTAACGCATGCTTCCTTCAGAACTATTGGAACAACGTGTGAACGAAAGCCTAACGCTGCTTCCTTCAGAACTATTGGAACAACGTGTGAACGAAAGCCTAACGCATGCTTCCTTCAGAACTATTGGAACAACGTGTGAACGAAAGCCTAACGCATGCTTCCTACACAACTATTGGAACAACGTGTGAACGAAAGCCTAACGCATGCTTCCTACACAACTAACGCATGCTTCCTTCAGAACTATTGGAACAACGTGTGAACGAAAGCCTAACGCATGCTTCCTTCAGAACTATTGGAACAACGTGTGAACGAAAGCCTAACGCATGCTTCTTACACAACTATTGGAACAACGTGTGAACGAAAGCCTAACGCATGCTTCCTACACAACTATTGGAACAACGTGTGAACGAAAGCCTAACGCATGCTTCCTACACAACTAACGCATGCTTCCTTCAGAACTATTGTAACAACGTGTGAACGAAAGCCTAACGCTGCTTCCTTCAGAACTATTGGAACAACGTGTGAACGAAAGCCTAACGCTGCTTCCTTCAGAACTATTGGAACAACGTGTGAACGAAAGCCTAACGCATGCTTCCTACACAACTATTGGAACAACGTGTGAACGAAGGCCTCACGCATGCTTCCTTCAGAACTATTGGAACAACGTGTGAACGAAAGCCTAACGCAAGCTTCCTTCAGAACTATTGGAACAACGTGTGAACGAAAGCCTAACGCATGCTTCCTTCAGAACTATTGGAACAACGTGTGAACGAAAGCCTAACGCATGCTTCCTTCAGAACTATTGGAACAACGTGTGAACGAAAGCCTAACGCATGCTTCCTACAGAACTATTAAACCAACGTGTGAACGAAAGCCTAACGCATGCTTCCTACACAACTATTGGAACAACGTGTGAACGAAAGCCTAACGCATGCTTCCTTCAGAACTATTAAACCAACGTGTGAACGAAAGCCTAACGCATGCTTCCTACACAACTATTGGAACAACGTGTGAACGAAAGCCTAACGCATGCTTCCTTCAGAACTATTGGAACAACGTGTGAACGAAAGCCTAACGCATGCTTCCTTCAGAACTATTGGAACAACGTGTGAACGAAAGCCTAACGCATGCTTCCTACACAACTATTGGAACAACGTGTGAACGAAAGCCTAACGCATGCTTCCTACACAACTATTGGAACAACGTGTGAACGAAAGCCTAACGCATGCTTCCTACACAACTATTGGAACAACGTGTGAACGAAAGCCTAACGCTGCTTCCTTCACAACTATTGGAACAACGTGTGAACGAAAGCCTAACGCAAACTTCCTTCAGAACTATTGGAACAACGTGTGAACGAAAGCCTAACGCATGCTTCCTACACAACTATTGGAACAACGTGTGAACGAAAGCCTAACGCATGCTTCCTACACAACTATTGGAACAACGTGTGAACGAAAGCCTAACGCATGCTTCCTACACAACTATTGGAACAACGTGTGAACGAAAGCCTAACGCTGCTTCCTACACAACTATTGGAACAACGTGTGAACGAAAGCCTAACGCATGCTTCCTTCAGAACTATTGGAACAACGTGTGAACGAAAGCCTAACGCTGCTTCCTTCAGAACTATTGGAACAACGTGTGAACGAAAGCCTAACGCTGCTTCCTTCAGAACTATTGGAACAACGTGTGAACGAAAGCCTAACGCTGCTTCCTTCAGAACTATTGGAACAACGTGTGAACGAAAGCCTAACGCATGCTTCCTTCAGAACTATTGGAACAACGTGTGAACGAAAGCCTAACGCATGCTTCCTTCACAACTATTGGAACAACGTGTGAACGAAAGCCTAACGCATGCTTCCTTCAGAACTATTGGAACAACGTGTGAACGAAAGCCTAACGCTGCTTCCTACACAACTATTGGAACAACGTGTGAACGAAAGCCTAACGCATGCTTCCTTTAGAACTATTGGAACAACGTGTGAACGAAAGCCTAACGCTGCTTCCTACACAACTATTGGAACAACGTGTGAACGAAAGCCTAACGCATGCTTCTTTCAGAACTATTGGAACAACGTGTGAACGAAAGCCTAACGCATGCTTCCTTCAGAACTATTGGAACAACGTGTGAACGAAAGCCTAACGCTGCTTCCTACACAACTATTGGAACAACGTGTGAACGAAAGCCTAACGCATGCTTCCTTCAGAACTATTGGAACAACGTGTGAACGAAAGCCTAACGCATGCTTCCTTCAGAACTATTGGAACAACGTGTGAACGAAAGCCTAACGCATGCTTCCTTCAGAACTATTGGAACAACGTGTGAACGAAAGCCTAACGCATGCTTCCTACACAACTATTGGAACAACGTGTGAACGAAAGCCTAACGCATGCTTCCTTCACAACTATTGGAACAACGTGTGAACGAAAGCCTAACGCATGCTTCCTACACAACTATTGGAACAATGTGTGAACGAAAGCCTAACGCATGCTTCCTACACAACTATTGGAACAACGTGTGAACGAAAGCCTAACGCATGCTTCCTACACAACTATTGGAACAACGTGTGAACGAAAGCCTAACGCATGCTTCCTTCAGAACTATTGGAACAACGTGTGAACGAAAGCCTTACGCATGCTTCCTTCACAACTATTGGAACAACGTGTGAACGAAGGCCTAACGCATGCTTCCTTCAGAACTATTGGAACAACGTGTGAACGAAAGCCTAATAAATGCTTCCTTCAGAACTATTGGAACAACGTGTGAACGAAAGCCTAACGCATGCTTCCTTCACAACTATTGGAACAACGTGTGAACGAAAGCCTAACGCATGCTTCCTACACAACTATTGGAACAACGTGTGAACGAAAGCCTAACGCATGCTTCCTACACAATTATTGGAACAACGTGTGAACGAAAGCCTAACGCATGCTTCCTACACAACTATTGGAACAACGTGTGAACGAAAGCCTAACGCATGCTTCCTTCACAACTATTGGAACAACGTGTGAACGAAAGCCTAACGCATGCTTCCTACACAACTATTGGAACAACGTGTGAACGAAAGCCTAATGCATGCTTCCTTCAGAACTATTGGAACAACGTGTGAACGAAAGCCTAACGCATGCTTCCTACACAACTATTGGAAAAACGTGTGAACGAAAGCCTAACGCATGCTTCCTACACAACTATTGGAACAACGTGTGAACGAAAGCCTAACGCTGCTTCCTTCAGAACTATTGGAACAACGTGTGAACGAAAGCCTAACGCATGCTTCCTTCACAACTATTGGAACAACGTGTGAACGAAAGCCTAACGCTGCTTCCTTCAGAACTATTGGAACAACGTGTGAACGAAAGCCTAACGCATGCTTCCTACACAACTATTGGAACAACGTGTGAACGAAAGCCTAACGCATGCTTCCTTCAGAACTATTGGAACAACGTGTGAACGAAAGCCCAACGCATGCTTCCTTCAGAACTATTGGAACAACGTGTGAACGAAAGCCTAACGCATGCTTCCTTCAGAACTATTGGAACAACGTGTGAACGAAAGCCTAAAGCATGCTTCCTTCAGAACTTTTGGAACAACGTGTGAACGAAAGCCTAACGCATGCTTCCTTCACAACTATTGGAACAACGTGTGAACGAAAGCCTAACGCATGCTTCCTACACAACTATTGGAACAACGTGTGAACGAAAGCCTAACGCATGCTTCCTACACAACTATTGGAACAACGTGTGAACGAAAGCCTAACGCATGCTTCCTTCAGAACTATTGGAACAACGTGTGAACGAAAGCCTAACGCATGCTTCCTACACAACTATTGGAACAACGTGTGAACGAAAGCCTAACGCATGCTTCCTTCAGAACTATTGGAACAACGTGTGAACGAAAGCCTAACGCATGCTTCCTTCAGAACTATTGGAACAACGTGTGAACGAAAGCCTAACGCTGCTTCCTTCAGAACTATTGGAACAACGTGTGAACAATAACCTTACACTGCTTCCTACACAACTATTGGAACAACGTGTGAACGAAAGCCTAACGCATGCTTCCTACACAACTATTGGAACAACGTGTGAACGAAAGCCTAACGCATGCTTCCTTCAGAACTATTGGAACAACGTGTGAACGAAAGCCTAACGCTGCTTCCTTCACAACTATTGGAACAACGTGTGAACGAAGGCCTAACGCATGCTTCCTTCAGAACTATTGGAACAACGTGTGAACGAAAGCCTAACGCATGCTTCCTTCAGAACTATTGGAACAACGTGTGAACGAAGGCCTAACGCATGCTTCCTTCAGAACTATTGGAACAACGTGTGAACGAAAGCCTAACGCATGCTTCCTTCAGAACTATTGGAACAACGTGTGAACGAAGGCCTAACGCTGCTTCCTTCAGAACTATTGGAACAACGTGTGAACGAAAGCCTAACGCATGCTTCCTTCAGAACTATTGGAACAACGTGTGAACGAAGGCCTAACGCATGCTTCCTTCAGAACTATTGGAACAACGTGTGAACGAAAGCCTAACGCATGCTTCCTTGAGAACTATTGGAACAACGTGTGAACGAAGGCCTCACGCATGCTTCCTTCAGAACTATTGGAACAACGTGTGAACGAAAGCCTAACGCATGCTTCCTTCAGAACTATTGGAACAACGTGTGAACGAAAGCCTAACGCATGCTTCCTTCAGAACTATTGGAACAACGTGTGAACGAAAGCCTAACGCTGCTTCCTTCAGAACTATTGGAACAACGTGTGAACGAAAGCCTAACGCATGCTTCCTTCAGAACTATTGGAACAACGTGTGAACGAAAGCCTAACGCATGCTTCCTACACAACTATTGGAACAACGTGTGAACGAAAGCCTAACGCATGCTTCCTACACAACTAACGCATGCTTCCTTCAGAACTATTGGAACAACGTGTGAACGAAAGCCTAACGCATGCTTCCTTCAGAACTATTGGAACAACGTGTGAACGAAAGCCTAACGCATGCTTCTTACACAACTATTGGAACAACGTGTGAACGAAAGCCTAACGCATGCTTCCTACACAACTATTGGAACAACGTGTGAACGAAAGCCTAACGCATGCTTCCTACACAACTAACGCATGCTTCCTTCAGAACTATTGTAACAACGTGTGAACGAAAGCCTAACGCTGCTTCCTTCAGAACTATTGGAACAACGTGTGAACGAAAGCCTAACGCTGCTTCCTTCAGAACTATTGGAACAACGTGTGAACGAAAGCCTAACGCATGCTTCCTACACAACTATTGGAACAACGTGTGAACGAAGGCCTCACGCATGCTTCCTTCAGAACTATTGGAACAACGTGTGAACGAAAGCCTAACGCATGCTTCCTTCAGAACTATTGGAACAACGTGTGAACGAAAGCCTAACGCATGCTTCCTTCAGAACTATTGGAACAACGTGTGAACGAAAGCCTAACGCATGCTTCCTTCAGAACTATTGGAACAACGTGTGAACGAAAGCCTAACGCATGCTTCCTACAGAACTATTAAACCAACGTGTGAACGAAAGCCTAACGCATGCTTCCTACACAACTATTGGAACAACGTGTGAACGAAAGCCTAACGCATGCTTCCTTCAGAACTATTAAACCAACGTGTGAACGAAAGCCTAACGCATGCTTCCTACACAACTATTGGAACAACGTGTGAACGAAAGCCTAACGCATGCTTCCTTCAGAACTATTGGAACAACGTGTGAACGAAAGCCTAACGCATGCTTCCTTCAGAACTATTGGAACAACGTGTGAACGAAAGCCTAACGCATGCTTCCTACACAACTATTGGAACAACGTGTGAACGAAAGCCTAACGCATGCTTCCTACACAACTATTGGAACAACGTGTGAACGAAAGCCTAACGCATGCTTCCTACACAACTATTGGAACAACGTGTGAACGAAAGCCTAACGCTGCTTCCTTCACAACTATTGGAACAACGTGTGAACGAAAGCCTAACGCATGCTTCCTTCAGAACTATTGGAACAACGTGTGAACGAAAGCCTAACGCATGCTTCCTACACAACTATTGGAACAACGTGTGAACGAAAGCCTAACGCATGCTTCCTACACAACTATTGGAACAACGTGTGAACGAAAGCCTAACGCATGCTTCCTACACAACTATTGGAACAACGTGTGAACGAAAGCCTAACGCTGCTTCCTACACAACTATTGGAACAACGTGTGAACGAAAGCCTAACGCATGCTTCCTTCAGAACTATTGGAACAACGTGTGAACGAAAGCCTAACGCTGCTTCCTTCAGAACTATTGGAACAACGTGTGAACGAAAGCCTAACGCTGCTTCCTTCAGAACTATTGGAACAACGTGTGAACGAAAGCCTAACGCTGCTTCCTTCAGAACTATTGGAACAACGTGTGAACGAAAGCCTAACGCATGCTTCCTTCAGAACTATTGGAACAACGTGTGAACGAAAGCCTAACGCATGCTTCCTTCACAACTATTGGAACAACGTGTGAACGAAAGCCTAACGCATGCTTCCTTCAGAACTATTGGAACAACGTGTGAACGAAAGCCTAACGCTGCTTCCTACACAACTATTGGAACAACGTGTGAACGAAAGCCTAACGCATGCTTCCTTTAGAACTATTGGAACAACGTGTGAACGAAAGCCTAACGCTGCTTCCTACACAACTATTGGAACAACGTGTGAACGAAAGCCTAACGCATGCTTCTTTCAGAACTATTGGAACAACGTGTGAACGAAAGCCTAACGCATGCTTCCTTCAGAACTATTGGAACAACGTGTGAACGAAAGCCTAACGCTGCTTCCTACACAACTATTGGAACAACGTGTGAACGAAAGCCTAACGCATGCTTCCTTCAGAACTATTGGAACAACGTGTGAACGAAAGCCTAACGCATGCTTCCTTCAGAACTATTGGAACAACGTGTGAACGAAAGCCTAACGCATGCTTCCTTCAGAACTATTGGAACAACGTGTGAACGAAAGCCTAACGCATGCTTCCTACACAACTATTGGAACAACGTGTGAACGAAAGCCTAACGCATGCTTCCTTCACAACTATTGGAACAACGTGTGAACGAAAGCCTAACGCATGCTTCCTACACAACTATTGGAACAATGTGTGAACGAAAGCCTAACGCATGCTTCCTACACAACTATTGGAACAACGTGTGAACGAAAGCCTAACGCATGCTTCCTACACAACTATTGGAACAACATGTGAACGAAAGCCTAACGCTGCTTCCTTTAGAACTATTGGAACAACGTGTGAACGAAAGCCTAACGCATGCTTTCTTCAGAACTATTGGAACAACGTGTGAACGAAAGCCTAACGCATGCTTCCTTCAGAACTATTGGAACAACGTGTGAACGAAAGCCTAACGCATGCTTCCTACACAACTATTGGAACAACGTGTGAACGAAAGCCTAACGCATGCTTCCTACACAACTATTGGAACAACGTGTGAACGAAAGCCTAACGCTGCTTCCTTCACAACTATTGGAACAACGTGTGAACGAAAGCCTAACGCATGCTTCCTTCAGAACTATTGGAACAACGTGTGAACGAAAGCCTAACGCATGCTTCCTTCAGAACTATTGGAACAACGTGTGAACGAAAGCCTAACGCATGCTTCCTACACAACTATTGGAACAACGTGTGAACGAAAGCCTAACGCATGCTTCCTACACAACTATTGGAACAACGTGTGAACGAAAGCCTTACGCATGCTTCCTACACAACTATTGGAACAACGTGTGAACGAAAGCCTAACGCATGCTTCCTTCAGAACTATTGGAACAACGTGTGAACGAAAGCCTAACGCATGCTTCCTTCAGAACTATTGGAACAACGTGTGAACGAAAGCCTAACGCATGCTTCCTACACAACTATTGGAACAACGTGTGAACGAAAGCCTAACGCATGCTTCCTACACAACTTTTGGAACAACGTGTGAACGAAAGCCTAACGCATGCTTCCTACACAACTATTGGAACAACGTGTGAACGAAAGCCTAACGCATGCTTCCTACACAACTATTGGAACAACGTGTGAACGAAAGCCTAACGCATGCTTCCTACACAACTATTGGAACAACGTGTGAACGAAAGCCTAACGCATGCTTCCTTCAGAACTATTGGAACAACGTGTGAACGAAAGCCTAACGCATGCTTCCTACACAACTATTGGAACAACGTGTGAACGAAAGCCTAACGCTGCTTCCTTCACAACTATTGGAACAACGTGTGAACGAAAGCCTAACGCATGCTTCCTTCAGAACTATTGGAACAACGTGTGAACGAAAGCCTAACGCATGCTTCCTTCAGAACTATTGGAACAACGTGTGAACGAAAGCCTAACGCATGCTTCCTACACAACTATTGGAACAACGTGTGAACGAAAGCCTAACGCATGCTTCCTACACAACTATTGGAACAACGTGTGAACGAAAGCCTAACGCATGCTTCCTACACAACTATTGGAACAACGTGTGAACGAAAGCCTAACGCATGCTTCCTACACAACTATTGGAACAACGTGTGAACGAAAGCCTAACGCATGCTTCCTTCAGAACTATTGGAACAACGTGTGAACGAAAGCCTAACGCATGCTTCCTTCAGAACTATTGTAACAACGTGTGAACGAAAGCCTAACGCATGCTTCCTACACAACTATTGGAACAACGTGTGAACGAAAGCCTAACGCTGCTTCCTTCACAACTATTGGAACAACGTGTGAACGAAAGCCTAACGCATGCTTCCTTCAGAACTATTGGAACAACGTGTGAACGAAAGCCTAACGCATGCTTCCTTCAGAACTATTGGAACAACGTGTGAACGAAAGCCTAACGCATGCTTCCTACACAACTATTGGAACAACGTGTGAACGAAAGCCTAACGCATGCTTCCTACACAACTATTGGAACAACGTGTGAACGAAAGCCTAACGCATGCTTCCTACACAACTATTGGAACAACGTGTGAACGAAGGCCTAACGCTGCTTCCTTCAGAACTATTGGAACAACGTGTGAACGAAAGCCTAACGCATGCTTCCTTCAGAACTATTGGAACAACGTGTGAACGAAAGCCTAACGCATGCTTCCTACACAACTATTGGAACAACGTGTGAACGAAAGCCTAACGCATGCTTCCTTCAGAACTATTGGAACAACGTGTGAACGAAGGCCTAACGCTGCTTCCTTCAGAACTATTGGAACAACGTGTGAACGAAAGCCTAACGCATGCTTCCTTCAGAACTATTGGAACAACGTGTGAACGAAAGCCTAACGCATGCTTCCTTCAGAACTATTGGAACAACGTGTGAACGAAAGCCTAACGCATGCTTCCTACACAACTATTGGAACAACGTGTGAACGAAAGTCTAACGCTGCTTCCTTCAGAACTAGATAAGTTATTTCAAACTCAAAGGTACATAAACATGTTTTCTGGGACAGAATAACATTTCCTGCATGGGAGGGGGTAATTTTCACACTTTCTAGTGTCCCATTAATTACTGGTGAGCAAAGTTGTTACGACTGCTTCTTATTCTATATTTGTCCCGCAGAAACCTCTGCGATGCGTTCTTCATAGACCAACCAGCGGTCGGTGTTTGAAATAAGGCCTCGGTGGTTGGCTACCAATGACTCGTCTGATGTCAGAATGTTTCGGGACAAGTTTAATCAACGCAGCCCACTGAGTTGACGCAGCCCACTGAGTTGACGCAGCCCACTGCGTTAACACAGATAACTTAACTTTCAACACGTTGTAATTCTGATCCGCGTACTGTGCGTTGAAACTTAGACAAAATTTAAGTTATTTAAACGTCAATGCAGTGGGTTGCGTTGGAAAAACGCAAGTTTGGGAACTAAGCGTTATACCCGGTTCCGTGGTCACCGCCACGATATTTTTCAACGGGGAGGGGGCAAAGTGAAATAACAGTTTCCATCTGGGCGAAAGGTGATGAGAGGCGGAAGCCCCCAATTCGCCCCGCAGAGCGTTTTGGGATTTTCAACACTTTTTAACCGATTTTGGGATGTTAAAGTAGGTTCTGATGCAATACATTTAACCATGTACAATACTTCGTGCGTAGTACTTACTGTATGACAAGTAAATCATCAAAACGTAGGAACAATATTGTTTGAGATATGGGTGGTAACTGGCCCGTCTGGCCGTGATAAAATGCATATTTAAATGCAATATAAGTCCAAAAACCGTATGAAATTGTAAAAACGAAAGAGTAGGAAGCTAGTTAACTAGTAGGCCTACGGGGCGAGTGGTGCTCGGAACAGCCAGTCGATCTCTGGTGGCTTTGATTTAACTTATCGCGTCTCGTTGAAATTAATATATTCGTGATAGAATAAATTATTTTATATTTGTATTGTTTATTTTTTATTTACATACTTTATAATATAAAATGGCACATATAGCGCGTGTCACCCCAGTTTAATTTTAAAATTTCTGTAATCTCCCCCCCCCCCTCACGGCGCCCATTCCCGGTTCCCATGTATGTTGCCGCGTGGCAAGTTGATGCGCGGTTGCCAATCACAGCGTTTTCCGTTGCGATGCTGCCGCGCGGCAATAATTGAGTCAAGTTCTGATTGGTCGCCGCGGATCAGTGGGAACCGAGCATTGTAATGATTGTGACGTTGGGTCATAAGAAATGTTGGCATAACGAAGGCACTGTTTGCCTATTCTAAATTCTCACTAAAATATGAAGCTTCACAATAGGGAGTATTCACGTGACGTCACATCGGCCATATTGGAGGCCACCTATAGTACTATTTCAAGTTTCATTTAGCTGTCAATAGAAAACGAATAATATTATTTACGGGGAAATATGACAAGTTTCCACGTATATCCCCCGATAAAGTGTACGAAAATTATTATTGTATGCTTTTGTAAACGATTAAGTAATCGAGACAAAAGAGATTGTTTATGTTGATTTTAAGTAATAATAGCAAACCAAAGTTAGAGAACAGTTGAATTTGTATCAAACGCCAGCTGAAACATAGTAACAATGAACTACCAATCACATGGTTGCGAGCGGTCCGGCCAACAGTCACTGCCTCCTCGAGGCGAGGGGTCCTAGCAGGCGGTGGTCAGTGGCCGGAACGCTTTCATGCTCCACGGTTCGACACTTGTTTGCCCCCATGCATGGTCGTCATGACAACAATGCCATGTGTGATGTGTATCGACCCTGGTCGACAAAACTAATCGATAGTGCTCCTCGCATTGCATGACATGTCAATAATTAATGTCAATGTGCAGTGCGTAGCCGGCCGACATGACCCTAGACTAGAGGTGTCGCTTCGCACTCGCTCGCGTGACTGAGTTGCTCCTCAGTCAGAGTCAATGTGCAGTGCGTAGCCGGCCGACGTGACCCTAGCCTAGAGGTGTTGCTTCGCACTCGCACGCGTGACTGAGTTGCTCCTCAGTCAGAGTCAATGTGCAGTGCGTAGCCGGCCGACGTGACCCTAGCCTAGAGGTGTTGCTTCGCACTCGCACGCGTGACTGAGTTGCTCCTCAGTCAGAGTCAATGTGCAGTGCGTAGCCGGCCGACGTGACCCTAGCCTAGAGGTGTTGCTTCGCACTCGCTCGCGTGACTGAGTTGCTCCTCAGTCAGAGTCAATGTGCAGTGCGTAGCCGGCCGACATGACCCTAGCCTAGAGGTGTTGCTTCGCACTCGCTCGCGTGACTGAGTTGCTCCTCAGTCAGAGTCAATGTGCAGTGCGTAGCCGGCCGACGTGACCCTAGCCTAGAGGTGTTGCTTCGCACTCGCTCGCGTGACTGAGTTGCTCCTCAGTCAGAGTCAATGTGCAGTGCGTAGCCGGCCGACATGACCCTAGCCTAGAGGTGTTGCTTCGCACTCGCTCGCGTGACTGAGTTGCTCCTCAGTCAGAGTCAATGTGCAGTGCGTAGCCGGCCGACGTGACCCTAGCCTAGAGGTGTTGCTTCGCACTCGCTCGCGTGACTGAGTTGCTCCTCAGTCAGAGTCAATGTGCAGAGCGTAGCCGGCCGACAAGACCCTAGCCTAGAGGTGTGGCTTCGCACTCGCTCGCGTGACTGAGTTGCTCCTCAGTCAGAGTCAATGTGCAGTGCGTAGCCGGCCGACATGACCCTAGCCTAGAGGTGTTGCTTCGCACTCGCTCGCGTGACTGAGTTGCTCCTCAGTCAGAGTCAATGTGCAGTGCGTAGCCGGCCGACATGACCCTAGCCTAGAGGTGTTGCTTCGCACTCGCACGCGTGACTGAGTTGCTCCTCAGTCAGAGTCAATGTGCAGTGCGTAGCCGGCCGACATGACCCTAGCCTAGAGGTGTTGCTTCGCACTCGCACGCGTGACTGAGTTGCTCCTCAGTCAGAGTCAATGTGCAGTGCGTAGCCGGCCGACATGACCCTAGCCTAGAGGTGTCTGGCTTCGCACTCGCTCGCGTGACTGAGTTGCTCCTCAGTCAGAGTCAATGTGCAGTGCGTAGCCGGCCGACGTGACCCTAGCCTAGAGGTGTTGCTTCGCACTCGCTCGCGTGACTGAGTTGCTCCTCAGTCAGAGTCAATGTGCAGTGCGTAGCCGGCCGACATGACCCTAGCCTAGAGGTGTTGCTTCGCACTCGCTCGCGTGACTGAGTTGCTCCTCAGTCAGAGTCAATGTGCAGTGCGTAGCCGGCCGACATGACCCTAGCCTAGAGGTGTTGCTTCGCACTCGCTCGCGTGACTGAGTTGCTCCTCAGTCAGAGTCAATGTGCAGTGCGTAGCCGGCCGACATGACCCTAGCCTAGAGGTGTTGCTTCGCACTCGCTCGCGTGACTGAGTTGCTCCTCAGTCAGAGTCAATGTGCAGTGCGTAGCCGGCCGACGTGACCCTAGCCTAGAGGTGTTGCTTCGCACTCGCTCGCGTGACTGAGTTGCTCCTCAGTCAGAGTCAATGTGCAGTGCGTAGCCGGCCGACATGACCCTAGCCTAGAGGTGTTGCTTCGCACTCGCTCGCGTGACTGAGTTGCTCCTTAGTCAGAGTCAATGTGCAGTGCGTAGCCGGCCGACGTGACCCTAGCCTAGAGGTGTTGCTTCGCACTCGCTCGCGTGACTGAGTTGCTCCTCAGTCAGAGTCAATGTGCAGTGCGTAGCCGGCCGACATGACCCTAGCCTAGAGGTGTTGCTTCGCACTCGCTCGCGTGACTGTGACTGTGTGAGTTGAGCTTTGCACCGAGTTGCTTCTCAGTCAAAGTCCTGTCCTACTCTCCTACTTTATTGACCACTCAAAATAGACAAGACGCATTCTGGTGGCAAGAAAATAAACTATTATGAGGAGGAGTTTAGCTGTCAATTGTTAAATGGCACCGTAAGGGGGACGGGGTTGCTTAGCAGCGCTATCTTTGTTCCACTGAGCACTGCCTGCTAGAAGTCACCGTAAGGGGGTTGCTTAGCAGCGCTATCTATGTTCCACTGAGCACTGCCTGCTAGAAGTCACCGTAAGGGGGTTGCTTAGCAGCGCTATCTATGTTGCACTGTGCACTGCCTGCTAGAAGTCACCGTAAGGGGGTTGCTTAGCAGCTTTATCTATGTTCCACTGAGCACTGCCTGCTAGAAGGCACCGTAAGGGGGTTGCTTAGCAGCGCTATCTATGTTCCACTGAGCACTGCCTGCTAGAAGTCACCGTAAGGGGGTTGCTTAGCAGCGCTATCTATGTTGCACTGAGCACTGCCTGCTAGAAGTCACCGTAAGGGGGTTGCTTAGCAGCGCTATCTATGTTCCACTGAGCACTGCCTGCTAGAAGTCACCGTAAGGGGGTTGCTTAGCAGCGCTATCTATGTTCCACTGAGCACTGCCTGCTAGAAGTCACCGTAAGGGGGTTGCTTAGCAGCGCTATCTATGTTCCACTGAGCACTGCCTGCTAGAAGTCACCGTAAGGGGGTTGCTTAGCAGCGCTATCTATGTTCCACTGAGCACTGCCTGCTAGAAGTCACCGAAAACCCCTGGAGGAGGCAGTGCACTGTTTACTATTGGAAACATATCCATTGGTTCCAAAGAAATCAAATAGTTTTACCAACGAATTAGAAATGGTTTTTGTTGAAGGATATCCAATAGCTAGTAAGTGTTGGCCGGACCGCTCGCAACCTCTCTGTGCTTGGCCATGGTGGGACAGGCCCAAAGACCTTCCCTATCTTTATTGGATGGGGATTATGGAAAAGAATTCCTAATTGAATACCAATCGACCACTTTTGAATTTCTTGTTTGTCGAGGAAAGGTCCAGACTAGAACCGTTGGGGGAGGGGGGTGGGGGGGGGGGGGGGGGGCGGGGGGCTTGAAAGCAATGATACTTTATTGAAAATTAATTTAAATGGGTGGAATCTATCCTACTTCTTTTGTTTTTTAAATAGAAATTTGTATTTTAGATACGGCAATGTTATTTAATGAGGCAACATTAATCATAAAAATATTTGCAAACCTGACATGACTCATTTCTTTGCCAAGATGCACCATGGACTGAGTGGATTGGAATGACTGGGCGTGTGGAAGTGTGGCAAGCAATTGACTTGCGTCAGAACTTATTGTGACCCCAGTTGACCTCACGTCTGATTGGCTAACGAACTCATAATCGTCGGGCATCTAATCATACGCTCGATTAGTTTTATTACCCAAAATATACATTTTTTTATCTTCTCCCGTAAATGAATATTAATTGCTGAGTAATGACGTACTTGGCCTTCTGTATAATCTACCACCGTGCACTGTGTGAGCTGTGCCCGCATAATCCGCGCCCTCTGTTTCCGGTACATGGTTCCTTAATTATTTACAAAGGGTAACGAACGAACGACAAGGGGTCGAGGACACGCCACTAATTGGGGGTGTTTCCTGGCCCGTCTGGGCGTGATTGCAAGCTGCAACCTCAGTCATAAGGTGAACATACTAGCAACAATGTCCGACCTCAGATCCGTGTCTCCTGCCCCCTTCATGCGCGCTAACTCACAGAAAATAAACAGATTCCCGGCGTTCTTTCGTAAATGCAGTCTTCCGCTGAGTAGAGTACACAAGCCGGTTTGGCCACGCCCACCGTTCCAGGTAACCAATGGAAGGTCGTAAATTATGCCTTATGGACCTGTTTGAATTATATGGTATAGGATCAATAGTGAAATTGATGAGAATACTTAGGCAGGGCCAGCTAACAGTAACAGCCTAGGATGCACGGACGTCGCGAGGGGCTGTGACGTCACTCGTCAGCATGAGAATACTCAGGCTGGGCCAGCTAACAGTAACAGCCTAGGATGCACGGACGTCGCGAGGGGCTGTGACGTCACTCGTCAGCATGAGAATACTCAGGCTGGGCCAGCTAACAGTAACAGCCTAGGATGCACGGACGTCGCGAGGGGCTGTGACGTCACTCGTCAGCATGAGAATACTCAGGCTGGGCCAGCTAACAGTAACAGCCTAGGATGCACGGACGTCGCGAGGGGCTGTGTCGTCACTCGTCAGCATGAGAATACTTAGGCAGGGCCAGCTAACAGTAACAGCCTAGGATACACGGACGTCGCGAGGGGCTGTGACGTCACTCGTCAGCATGAGAATACTAAGGCTGGGCCAGCTAACAGTAACAGCCTAGGATGCACGGACGTCGCGAGGGGCTGTGACGTCACTCGTCAGCATGAGAATACTCAGGCTGGGCCAGCTAACAGTAACAGCCTAGGATGCACGGACGTCGCGAGGGGCTGTGACGTCACTCGTCAGCATGAGAATACTTAGGCTGGGCCAGCTAACAGTAACAGCCTAGGATGCACGGACGTCGCGAGGGGCTGTGACGTCACTCGTCAGCATGAGAATACTTAGGCTGGGCCGGCTAACAGTAACAGCCTAGGATGCACGGACGTCGCGAGGGGCTGTGACGTCACTCGTCAGCATGAGAATACTTAGGCTGGGCCAGCTAACAGTAACAGCCTAGGATGCACGGACGTCGCGAGGGGCTGTGACGTCACTCGTCAGCATGAGAATACTTAGGCTGGGCCAGCTAACAGTAACAGCCTGGGATGCACGGACGTCGCGAGGGGCTGTGACGTCACTCGTCAGCATGAGAATACTTAGGCTGGGCCAGCTAACAGTAACAGCCTAGGATGCACGGACGTCGCGAGGGGCTGTGACGTCACTCGTCAGCATGAGAATACTTAGGCTGGGCCAGCTAACAGTAACAGCCCAGGATGCACGGACGTCGCGAGGGGCTGTGACGTCACTCGTCAGCATGAGAATACTTAGGCTGGGCCAGCTAACAGTAACAGCCTGGGATGCACGGACGTCGCGAGGGGCTGTGACGTCACTCGTCAGCATGAGAATACTTAGGCTGGGCCAGCTAACAGTAACAGCCTAGGATGCACGGACGTCGCGAGGGGCTGTGACGTCACTCGTCAGCATGAGAATACTTAGGCTGGGCCGGCTAACAGTAACAGCCTAGGATGCACGGACGTCGCGAGGGGCTGTGACTTCACTCGTCAGCATGAGAATACTAAGGCTGGGCCAGCTAACAGTAACAGCCTAGGATGCACGGACGTCGCGAGGGGCTGTGACGTCACTCGTCAGCATGAGAATACTTAGGCTGGGCCAGCTAACAGTAACAGCCTAGGATGCACGGACGTCGCGAGGGGCTGTGACGTCACTCGTCAGCATGAGAATACTCAGGCTGGGCCGGCTAACAGTAACAGCCTAGGATGCACGGACGTCGCGAGGGGCTGTGACGTCACTCGTCAGCATGAGAATACTTAGGCTGGGCCAGCTAACAGTAACAGCCTAGGATGCACGGACGTCGCGAGGGGCTGTGACGTCACTCGTCAGCATGAGAATACTTAGGCTGGGCCAGCTAACAGTAACAGCCTAGGATGCACGGACGTCGCGAGGGACTGTGACGTCACTCGTCAGCATGAGAATACTTAGGCTGGGCCAGCTAACAGTAACAGCCTAGGATGCACGGACGTCGCGAGGGGCTGTGACGTCACTCGTCAGCATGAGAATACTAAGGCTGGGCCAGCTAACAGTAACAGCCTAGGATGCACGGACGTCGCGAGGGGCTGTGACGTCACTCGTCAGCATGAGAATACTTAGGCTGGGCCAGCTAACAGTAACAGCCTAGGATGCACGGACGTCGCGAGGGGCTGTGACGTCACTCGTCAGCATGAGAATACTAAGGCTGGGCCAGCTAACAGTAACAGCCTAGGATGCACGGACGTCGCGAGGGGCTGTGTCGTCACTCGTCAGCATGAGAATACTAAGGCTGGGCCAGCTAACAGTAACAGCCTAGGATGCACGGACGTCGCGAGGGGCTGTGACGTCACTCGTCAGCATGAGAATACTAAGGCTGGGCCAGCTAACAGTAACAGCCTAGGATGCACGGACGTCGCGAGGGGCTGTGACGTCACTCGTCAGCATGAGAATACTTAGGCTGGGCCAGCTAACAGTAACAGCCTAGGATGCACGGACGTCGCGAGGGGCTGTGACGTCACTCGTCAGCATGAGAATACTTAGGCTGGGCCAGCTAACAGTAACAGCCTAGGATGCACGGACGTCGCGAGGGGCTGTGACGTCACTCGTCAGCATGAGAATACTAAGGCTGGGCCAGCTAACAGTAACAGCCTAGGATGCACGGACGTCGCGAGGGGCTGTGTCGTCACTCGTCAGCATGAGAATACTAAGGCTGGGCCAGCTAACAGTAACAGCCTAGGATGCACGGACGTCGCGAGGGGCTGTGACGTCACTCGTCAGCATGAGAATACTAAGGCTGGGCCAGCTAACAGTAACAGCCTAGGATGCACGGACGTCGCGAGGGGCTGTGACGTCACTCGTCAGCATGAGAATACTTAGGCTGGGCCAGCTAACAGTAACAGCCTGGGATGCACGGATGTCGCGAGGGGCTGTGACGTCACTCGTCAGCATGAGAATACTTAGGCTGGGCCAGCTAACAGTAAAAGCCTAGGATGCACGGACGTCGCGAGGGACTGTGACGTCACTCGTCAGCATGAGAATACTTAGGCTGGGCCAGCTAACAGTAACAGCCTAGGATGCACGGACGTCGCGAGGGGCTGTGTCGTCACTCGTCAGCATGAGAATACTAAGGCTGGGCCAGCTAACAGTAACAGCCTAGGATGCACGGACGTCGCGAGGGGCTGTGACGTCACTCGTCAGCATGAGAATACTAAGGCTGGGCCAGCTAACAGTAAAAGCCTAGGATGCACGGACGTCGCGAGGGGCTGTGACGTCACTCGTCAGCATGAGAATACTTAGGCTGGGCCAGCTAACAGTAACAGCCTAGGATGCACGGACGTCGCGAGGGGCTGTGTCGTCACTCGTCAGCATGAGAATACTAAGGCTGGGCCAGCTAACAGTAACAGCCTAGGATGCACGGACGTCGCGAGGGGCTGTGACGTCACTCGTCAGCATGAGAATACTAAGGCTGGGCCAGCTAACAGTAACAGCCTAGGATGCACGGACGTCGCGAGGGGCTGTGACGTCACTCGTCAGCATGAGAATACTTAGGCTGGGCCAGCTAACAGTAACAGCCTGGGATGCACGGATGTCGCGAGGGGCTGTGACGTCACTCGTCAGCATGAGAATACTTAGGCTGGGCCAGCTAACAGTAAAAGCCTAGGATGCACGGACGTCGCGAGGGACTGTGACGTCACTCGTCAGCATGAGAATACTTAGGCTGGGCCAGCTAACAGTAACAGCCTAGGATGCACGGACGTCGCGAGGGGCTGTGACGTCACTCGTCAGCATGAGAATACTTAGGCTGGGCCAGCTAACAGTAACAGCCTAGGATGCACGGACGTCGCGAGGGACTGTGACGTCACTCGTCAGCATGAGAATACTTAGGCTGGGCCAGCTAACAGTAACAGCCTAGGATGCACGGACGTCGCGAGGGGCTGTGACGTCACTCGTCAGCATGAGAATACTTAGGCTGGGCCAGCTAACAGTAACAGCCTAGGATGCACGGACGTCGCGAGGGACTGTGACGTCACTCGTCAGCATGAGAATACTTAGGCTGGGCCAGCTAACAGTAACAGCCTAGGATGCACGGACGTCGCGAGGGGCTGTGACGTCACTCGTCAGCATGAGAATACTTAGGCTGGGCCAGCTAACAGTAACAGCCTAGGATGCACGGACGTCGCGAGGGGCTGTGACGTCACTCGTCAGCATGAGAATACTTAGGCAGGGCCAGCTAACAGTAACAGCCTAGGATGCACGGACGTCGCGAGGGACTGTGACGTCACTCGTCAGCATTAGAATACTTAGGCTGGGCCAGCTAACAGTAACAGCCTGGGATGCACGGACGTCGCGAGGGACTGTGACGTCACTCGTCAGCATGAGAATACTTAGGCTGGGCCAGCTAACAGTAACAGCCTAGGATGCACGGACGTCGCGAGGGACTGTGACGTCACTCGTCAGCATGAGAATACTTAGGCTGGGCCAGCTAACAGTAACAGCCTGGGATGCACGGACGTCGCGAGGGACTGTGACGTCACTCGTCAGCATGAGAATACTAAGGCTGGGCCAGCTAACAGTAACAGCCTAGGATGCACGGACGTCGCGAGGGGCTGTGACGTCACTCGTCAGCATGAGAATACTCAGGCTGGGCCAGCTAACAGTAACAGCCTAGGATGCACGGACGTCGCGAGGGGCTGTGACGTCACTCGTCAGCATGAGAATACTTAGGCTGGGCCAGCTAACAGTAACAGCCTAGGATGCACGGACGTCGCGAGGGGCTGTGACGTCACTCGTCAGCATGAGAATACTTAGGCTGGGCCACCTAACAGTAACAGCCTAGGATGCACGGACGCCGCGAGGGGCTGTGACGTCACTCGTCAGCATGAGAATACTTAGGCTGGGCCAGCTAACAGTAACAGCCTAGGATGCACGGACGTCGCGAGGGGCTGTGACGTCACTCGTCAGCATGAGAATACTAAGGCTGGGCCAGCTAACAGTAACAGCCTAGGATGCACGGACGTCGCGAGGGGCTGTGACGTCACTCGTCAGCATGAGAATACTTAGGCTGGGCCAGCTAACAGTAACAGCCTAGGATGCACGGACGTCGCGAGGGGCTGTGACGTCACTCGTCAGCATGAGAATACTTAGGCTGGGCCAGCTAACAGTAACAGCCTAGGATGCACGGACGTCGCGAGGGGCTGTGACGTCACTCGTCAGCATGAGAATACTTAGGCTGGGCCAGCTAACAGTAACAGCCTAGGATGCACGGACGTCGCGAGGGGCTGTGACGTCACTCGTCAGCATGAGAATACTTAGGCTGGGCCAGCTAACAGTAACAGCCTAGGATGTACGGACGTCGCGAGGGGCTGTGACGTCACTCGTCAGCATGAGAATACTTAGGCTGGGCCAGCTAACAGTAACAGCCTAGGATGCACGGACGTCGCGAGGGGCTGTGACGTCACTCGTCAGCATGAGAATACTTAGGCTAGGCCAGCTAACAGTAACAGCCTAGGATGCACGGACGTCGCGAGGGGCTGTGACGTCACTCGTCAGCATGAGAATACTTAGGCTGGGCCAGCTAACAGTAACAGCCTAGGATGCACGGACGTCGCGAGGGACTGTGACGTCACTCGTCAGCTGGGTCAGCTAACAGTAACAGCCTAGGATGCACGGACGTCGCGAGGGGCTGTGCCCGGCGTCAGTGTTGGGCAGTCAGCACCTTCTTTCAGCCTTTCTTTAGTAACTTTGCCGGTAACTAGTTCCTTTTATTTCGTACGTAACAATGGAGGAACTTGTTCAGTTTTATGTGGTAACCATAACCACTCCTCAAGGTTCGATTGAATATCAACAAATAAAGTTCCCTCATCTTGACAATGGAGGTCATTCTAACGATTGGCCAATCGTAGCCATTTATTTCAACGCTGGCCCTGACGATAATGGTTATATCGTCCGACGTGAAAGCATGAGAACCCATCATTATGGTGGTTTGACGCATGATGCTTTGACGTCGGACGCTAACGTCGTCGTAAGCCAAGCCGATCGTAGCCATTTACGTGAGGGCCAGCGTTGGAATAAATGGCTACGATTGGCCAACGTCACCTCCAAAGGGCGCGTCCGACCTCTCACTTCTTTCTCACACTTTTCATGCGGTCGTGGCGCTGGTCCTTAGCTGATGTGTCACCTAGGGACGTGGGTTCGAGTACCACGTGAGGCATGTGACCCCCCCCCCCAACCCCTCACTCATCGTCTCGAATAGCTGGACTACAATCAGCTAATTGTGTGATGTGGCCAGTCTTGTAGGGTCTCGCCGTGGTCAATGATGCAAATATCGATTGTTGTCGAGTGTCGGCATTCATCCCTTAATTCGCATGCACAACCCCAAGTAACCTTTCTTCGCGGCCGCTGGTCACGCCAAGATATGGCCCGATAGCCCCCATGCTACACTCATGCATATTCAACGACGACGGGGCGAGACACGCTTGCACACAGTTGAGGCATTCCGTTGTTGCATTCCATATGCCGACACCTGTACACACTATTCCCTTGTTGCATTCTATATGCCGACCCCTGTACACACTACTCTCTTGTTGCATTCTATATGCCGACCCCTGTACACACTACTTCCTTGTTGCATTCTATATGCCGACACCTGTACACACTATTTCCTTGATGGATTCTATATGCCGACACCTGTACACACTATTCCCTTGTTGCATTCTATATGCCGACAACTGTACACACTGTTCCCTTGTTGCATTCTATATGCCGACACCTGTACACACTACTCCCTTGTTGCATTCTATATGCCGACACCTGTACACACTACTCCCTTGTTGCATTCTATATGCCGACACCTGTACACACTATTCCCTTGTTGCATTCTATATGCCGACAACTGTACACACTGTTCCCTTGTTGCATTCTATATGCCGACACCTGAACACACTATTCCCTTGTTGCATTCTATATGCCGACCCCTGTACACACTATTCCCTTGTTGCATTCTATATGCCGACACCTGTACACACTACTCCCTTGTTGCATTTTATATGCCGACACCTGTACACACTATTCCCTTGTTGCATTCTATATGCCGACACCTGTACACACTACTCCCTTGTTGCATTTTATATGCCGACACCTGTACACACTGTTCCCTTGTTGCATTCTATATGCCGACCCCTGTACACACTATTCCCTTGTTGCATTCTATATGCCGACACCTGTACACACTACTCCCTTGTTGCATTTTATATGCCGACACCTGTACACACTATTCCCTTGTTGCATTCTATATGCCGACCCCTGTACACACTATTCCCTTGTTGCATTCTATATGCCGACACCTGTACACACTACTCCCTTGTTGCATTTTATATGCCGACACCAGTACACACTATTCCCTTGTTGCATTCTATATGCCGACCCCTGTACACACTATTCCCTAGTTGCATTCTATATGCCGACAACTGTACACACTGTTCCCTTGTTGCATTCTATATGCCGACACCTGTACACACTATTCTCTTGCTGCATTCTATATGCCGACCCCTGTACACACTATTCCCTTGCTGCATTCTATATGCCGACAACTGTACACACTGTTCCCTTGTTGCATTCTATATGCCGACACCTGTACACACTATTCTTTTGCTGCATTCTATATGCCGACACCTGTACACACTATTCCCTTGTTGCATTCTATATGCCGACACCTGTACACACTGTTCCCTTGTTGCATTCTATATGCCATCACCTGTACACACTATTCCCTTGTTGCATTCTATATGCCGACCCCTGTACACACTATTCCTATGTTGCATTCTATATGCCGACCCCTGTACACACTATTCCTATGTTGCATTCTATATGCCGACACTTGTACACACTATTCTCTTGCTGCATTCTATATGCCGACACCTGAACACACTATTCCCTTGTTGCATTCTATATGCCGACCCCTGTACACACTACTCCCTTGTTGCATTCTATATGCCGACCCCTGTACACACTTTCTTTTGTTGCATACTGTTACGTCTCAAACGACTACCCGTCGTCTTCGTCGTATAACTATAATTATTAATGACAGAATGAACTTACTTTTAGAATACAAATACCGTTTATTCACAGCTTCGGTACAACCACTCTTTTCACATCTAAAAACCTTGACCCAGTCCTCGCGTCTCCATGGCAACAGCATAACAACCAAACAATTGAACGCAGTCCAAACATCTTAGAAAATTCACTGCCTTCTTGATTAACTATACCTCCCATCACGGTCCTCTTGATATTCCATTTCCAACATCCTCCCACCTTTCATTTGTATAAGCACATAGAAGGATATAAATGAAACAATACTTCTAATACCTATGCTTTTATCGAGGATATTTCTTCTGTTCATGCTCTTGTCTCAAGGTCAGACCCACTTGTAACTTCCAAAGGGTACAACCTTTGTACTGGACGTACCAAGACTCCATTTTGTGTTTTCACCCGGGCAACTCTCTCTCCTCCGTCTTGTCCGGGTAAAAGTTCTAACACCTTTGCAAGTGGCCAATCAAGTCTCTTTTTGTTGTCAGTTCCCACAAGCACAATCGCTCCAACTGATAATTTTCTTGTACGTTCATTTTCTTTCCCTCGTTGGACTAGTTGACTTAAATATTCTTTCCTAAATCGACAACGGAAATTATCTCGAATAACTTGCCTATATCGAAACCGATGCTGGAAACCTTCGGCTTCTAACACATCCAAATCTGGTACATTGGCTTCCCGAATGTCTTGTAGAAACATTGCCGGTGTCAAAGGTACTAAATCGTCCATGTCGTCAGTGACGTAGGTGAGTGGTCTTCCATTGACAACAGCTTCAGCATCACACAATACTGTTAATAACTCTTCATAGCTTAAAGACGATTTTCCCAATACACGTCTGAGTATATCTTTTACGGAACGAATAAGACGCTCCCACCATCCTCCCCACCATGCCGCTGATGGAGGGTTAAACTTCCCACTTCCCTTCTCTGTTTAATTTGTTCGAAGCGACAACGAGTCTCTTCTCTGCAATCACCCTATGTGTCGATAGAGGGGGATGGTCGTCGATCCAGGGTAAACACACAACGTACCTACTATTTTCCGTGCGTGACACCGTTTTTAAAAAATGCTCCTTTGTTGCTATCCTTGCTTCCTCCTTAGTTAACGTTTCTATGGGATCCCTTATACCAATGGATTCTAATTCCCATAGTTCAGCAATAGATGCGTCACTGATTTTCATAGTTGTCACTAACATACCTACAGCCGGATCTTCCAAGCTGTCTTTCTTAATTCGTCCCATTAATGTCCATCCCAGTGTAGTTTCTACCGCAGTCAGACCGTTGTTTAAATGTATTAACTTCCCAGTGAGTAGTGTTCCATAGACATCTGCTCCGATCAACAATTCAATGTCTGGAACTCCACTTCCGATATCAGTAACCCAAATATGATTCTTTTTTAACTGTTTCATCCATTTACCTTTAGCGACTCGAGGTATTTTCCCACATATTTTTGATTGACCTAGAACATCAATAGATACGTCCAACTTTCCACTGGGTTGCTTAAGTAACAGTTTAAATCTACCATGATATTCGGGTGCAGTGTGAGTACCTCCAAACAACGAATGTACTTTGGTCTCGTGTGAACAGGGTATTAAACCAAGTTGATCTGCGGTTGAGTTTAATATGTATGAATGCTGAGATCCAGAATCAATTAAAGCCCTCACTGTTCTTTCCTTCCCATTAGCTACAATGTTAACTGCCAGTGTCTGAAGTACAATGTCACTGGTACATATTTGATTTGACATTTGCACTACTTTTCCCTCACTGTTAGGTGTAGGTGTTGTCTGATGGGAAGGTAACTCGGGACACATTAAAATTAAATGTTTCTTACTACAAAGTGAACATTTAACAAACGTTTTACATTTTCTTGCTACATGATTAGGTCGGAAACAAATGTAACAACGTCTAAACTTAGTAAGCTTGACTTTTTTATCGGCAATTGACATGTCTTGTGCGTGAATACAATCACGACTTTCGTGTTGTTTCTCGCAAAATACACATTTGACATTGTCACCGTTTAGTAATCCAGATGCTGTGGGAACACTGTCAACTGGCACATTATTGTTTAGCTTGTTCCCGTTCTTATTCTCTTTAGAAACCTTTCCAAACCCTGATTTTGCGAGACGGATTCTCTCTTCGCTTCCCACTTCTCTCCTTAAAAACTCCATTAGGCATGTGAGGCGATTTTCATGTGCTCCGCCATGTATGGCACCTTTAGCAGATGACGCGCTTCTCAGCCAAGCCCTAAGGATGTCATCAGGAAGACTAGATTCTACCAGTGGGAATAATAATGCGGCACATTTATCATTAGTTAGGCCTAAAGTTTCTAATGATCTTATTTGACCCTCAATTTGGTCAAATATGCAAGAAAGAGGGGAACTTCCTTTGTAAGAGACATTATTTATAACTAATTTCAATAACTCTCTTACATAGACTTCAATTAGAAGTTCCTCGTTACCATATCTCTCTTTCAATGCACTTATGACTTTTGGATAGTTTTGTGCTGACTGTGGGTAACTGTCAACAAGTTCACGAGGCCGAGTTCCAAGCACCATTGACTGAACTAAATATTGAAACTTGTCATTGTCATCAATGGTGCTGTCCTCGTGAATCTTTTGAAACTGTGACCAAAAACCCAACCACTCTGTTAGTTCACCGTTAAACTGTTTCAATTCTATCTTGGGCAGTTTAAACCTCCTAGGCCCATTAGACCGACTGTCCGGATCTTGGTCTACTGTGGTTGCACTAATTTTCCGAGCCTGTGCCTGAACGAGGGTTCTATTTATCATACATCTTACCTCCGCAAGCTGGTCTTCATACCTCTCAATCACAGCACTCTCCGCTGCGTAATCCTCGTCACTGCATTCAGCATCCAAAAGCGACTCCAAATATTTGAGATCGAGCTTTCGTAGGTCGTTCATGGTCCGCTCCATCTTTTCTAGCTTGAGAGCCAACGAATTGACGTCCAGACTCTCCTCCGCTAGTTCCTTTTCTGTTTCATGGAGGGTTCTTGTAAATGACGCTCTACCTGGGGCCCGCATCTTCTTTAGTCGATCCATAATCATCCACAACTGTCACTAATCACGTCGGGGTCACCAAAATGTTACGTCTCAAACGACTACCCGTCGTCTTCGTCGTATAACTATAATTATTAATGACAGAATGAACTTACTTTTAGAATACAAATACCGTTTATTCACAGCTTCGGTACAACCACTCTTTTCACATCTAAAAACCTTGACCCAGTCCTCGCGTCTCCATGGCAACAGCATAACAACCAAACAATTGAACGCAGTCCAAACATCTTAGAAAATTCACTGCCTTCTTGATTAACTATACCTCCCATCACGGTCCTCTTGATATTCCATTTCCAACACATACTATATGCCGACACCTGTACACACTATTCCCTTGTTGCATTCTATATGCCGACATCTGTACACACTGTTCCCTTGTTGCATTCTATATGCCGACACCTGTACACACTGTTCCCTTGTTGCATTCTATATGCCGACACCTGTACACACTACTCCCTTGTAGCATTCTATATGCCGACACCTGTACACACAACTCCCTTGTTCCATTCTATATGCCGACACCTGTACACACTATTCCCTTGTTGCGTTCTATATGCCGACATCTGTACACACTGTTCCCTTGTTGCATTCTATATGCCGACACCTGTACACGCAGGTATGCCCTTGTTGCATTCCATTACGCACGCCAATAACTGCACCGCTGTATAATACGCATATGTATTCCTTCCCTCATTCCAGCCCAGTACGTAAGTTGCAAACGGGTTACGGAATAGGGGGCGCAACTCACAACCGCCTATAGTGTTCTGGAATGAGGGCCTGTTCTGTTACATTTAGTTGATTATATGAATGAATATAATACTCATTCTTCCTTGCAGAGAAGGGCCGGGTGTTCGTGTTCGGCAGCAACGACTACGGCCAGCTGGGATTAGGACACAAGAACGTGGCCTCCAAGCCCACATGCGTTAAGAGTGAGTGTTCGCCCTCCTTCAAGGAGGGTCGCTGCACGTCAAGTAGGGTCGCTGCACGCCAAGTAGGCTCACTGCATGCCAAGTAGGCTCACTGCACGCCAAGTAGGCCCACTGCACGCCAAGTAGGCTCACTGCACGCCAAGTAGGCTCACTGCACGGCAAGTAGGCCCACTGCACGCCAAGTAGGCTCACTGCACGCCAAGTAGGCTCACTGCACGCCAAGTAGGCTCACTGCACGCCAAGTAGGCCCACTGCACGCCAAGTAGGCTCACTGCACGCCAAGTAGGCTCACTGCACGGCAAGTAGGCTCACTGCACGGCAAGTAGGCCTACTGCACGCCAAGTAGGCTCACTGCACGCCAAGTAGGCTCACTGCACGCCATGTAGGCTCACTGCACGCCAAGTAGGCTCACTGCACGGCAAGTAGGCCTACTGCACGCCAAGTAGGCTCACTGCACGCCAAGTAGGCTCACTGCACGCCAAGTAGGCTCACTGCACGGCAAGTAGGCTCACTGCACGCCAAGTAGGCTCACTGCACGCCAAGTAGGCTCACTGCACGCCAAGTAGGCTCACTGCACGCCAAGTAGGCTCACTGCACGCCAAGTAGGCCTACTGCACGCCAAGTAGGCTCACTGCACGCCAAGTTGGCTCACTGCACGCCAAGTAGGCTCACTGCACGCCAAGTAGGCTCACTGCACGCCAAGTAGGCCCACTGCACGCCAAGTAGGCTCACTGCACGCCAAGTAGGCTCACTGCACGCCAAGTAGGCCCACTGCACGCCAAGTAGGCCCACTGCACGCCAAGTAGGCTCACTGCACGCCAAGTAGGCTCACTGCACGCCAAGTAGGCTCACTGCACGCCAAGTAGGCTCACTGCACGCCAAGTAGGCTCACTGCACGCCAAGTAGGCTCACTGCACGCCAAGTAGGCTCACTGCACGCCAAGTAGGCTCACTGCACGCCAAGTAGGCTCACTGCACGCCAAGTAGGCTCACTGCACGCCAAGTAGGCTCACTGCACGCCATGTAGGCTCACTGCACGCCAAGTAGGCTCACTGCACGCCATGTAGGCTCACTGCACGCCAAGTAGGCCCACTGCACGCCAAGTAGGCTCACTGCACGCCAAGTAGGCTCACTGCACGCCATGTAGGCTCACTGTACGCCAAGTAGGCTCACTGCACGCCATGTAGGCTCACTGCACGCCAAGTAGGCCCACTGCACGCCAAGTAGGCTCACTGCACGCCAAGTAGGCTCACTGCACGCCAAGTAGGCTCACTGCACGTGTAAGTAAGTGAGTGACTGAGTGAGTGAGTCAGTTAGTGGGTGGGTGAGTGAGTGAGTAGTTGAGTGAGTGAGTGAGTGAGTGAGTGAGTGAGTGAGTGAGTGGGTGAGTGAGTGGGTGAGTGAGTGAGTGAGTGAGGTAGTGAGTGAGTGAGTGAGCTAGGTAGTGAGTGAGTGAGTGAGGTAGTGAGTGAGTGAGTGAGGTAGTGAGTGAGTGAGTTAGTGAGTGGGTGGGTGAGGTAGTGAGTGAGTGAGTGAGGTAGTGAGTGAGTAAGTGAGGTAGTGAGTGAGTGAGTGAGGTAGTGAGTGAGTGAGTGAGTGAGTGAGGTAGTGAGTGAGTGAGTGGGTGGGTGAGTGAGTGAGTGAGTGAGTGAGTGGGTGAGTGAGCAGCGAGTAATGACATGCGACGTCTGTTGCAGCGCTGAAGCCCCTGCAGTCTGTCAACGCCGCCTGCGGTCGAGCCCACACCATCGTCAGCACAGGCGAGTAACTGGCCGGAGTCATGCGATGCTTGACCAATGGTCGCTCTCGCTCGTCTCCGGGGTCAACGTTTTACCGCTTTCCACATTTACTCGTTTTATCATAGTCAATAAACTACAACCTACACATATACAGACCCTTGTCATTCTAACCCTGTTGAATGAAATGTACTTATTTCCAAGTTGCGAAGAAGTACCTGCAGAAAGTGTGGGTGTAATGGGGCTTTGCACGCAAAGCTTGAAGTAGAATGCGCCACCACCGTCCAAGCCCAAATCCATGACCTGCTGGATGGGTAAATCAGCGCGGACAAGGTCTACTTGACCCATCCAGCAGGCTGTGATGGCAGCATTTTGCCAAAGACATTGGAATAGAAGTAGCGCCACCATAGTTCGAGCTCAAGTCCAGAGCCTCCTGGATGGGTAAATCAGCCCTTTTTTCATGGCTTAGTTATGCGGAGATCAAGTAGACCTTGTCTGAGGGCTGGCACTACGCTGGCGCTGCGAGTGGGAGAATGTGGCAGTGCAAAGCCCCTTTTTGAGTATTTGGTTTGAGATGCTAAATCGGTCAACATGTATTTTTAAAAACGCTATAAACTCCTAATTTTACAAAAGATAATGGGTTCAAATTCCTATTGAGATTTAGTTATTTATTGCATGCTAATCTAACCCTTTAAGAAGTTCCAAGTGAATTGATAGTAAATATCTGCACATTTATTTACCATCAGATGTGCATGAAACACCCCCATATTCAAGGTTTTTATGAAAAGAAGAAGAAAGATGTTACAAAATGCTAAATTTAAAATAATTTAAGTAAAATTCGAAGTCCCCCGCTTCTACATATGAGTGATTGACTGATACAATACCAGCGCTTCCCAAGTGGGACTCGAAGCCTGATCCCCCGCTTCTACATATGAGTGATTGACTGATACAATACCAGCGCTTCCCAAGTGGGACTCGAGGCCTGATCCCCCGCGTCTACATATGAGTGATCGACTGATACAATACCAGCGCTTCCCAAGTGGGACTCGAAGCCTGATCCCCCGCTTCTACATATGAGTGATTGACTGATACAATACCAGCGCTTCCCAAGTGGGACTCGAAGCCTGATCCCCCGCTTCTACATATGAGTGATTGACTGATACAATACCAGCGCTTCCCAAGTGGGACTCGAAGCCTGATCCCCCCGTCTACATATGAGTGATTGACTGATACAATACCAGCGCTTCCCAAGTGTGACTCAAAGCCTGATCCCCCGTTTACGTCTATGTTTGTTCTCTTTGATCGCAGTTTTAAAAGAACTAAATGTTTGGAGGAAAACTATTGCGATTATCTTTTCCGCCACAATGTAACCAATGGTATCTTTGAGACTTTTCAAAATTTATTCTTTCATAAACATAAACACAAGAGGACTTTTATTGTCCTGTAAATTTCATTATAATTTCTAGTTTCCTTTGCATTTGAGAGACAAACAATTGACGACGATTATTATGATATTTGGGTTTTACGTCACATATTTTTGCAACTTGGCTAATCGAAACGATGAGCGGGTGAAGAAATACGAAGATGTTTGGAGGAAAGGACAAATAGGAGGACGAAAAGGAAAAGTGAAAGGGGAGGATGATGACTGCATTTTGTATGACCTCTCCCTCGCCCTGCCCAGCTAGGGTGGGCCTACCAGAAGCATACTTTTCCGCCGGCATAGCTCTCGGGATCACCAAAGCACGCCAACCTGCCCACCACGATAAGTCAGCAGTCCCTGGGCAGGGACAAACATGCAAAAATGTGTAAAATTAAGAAGCAAACAATCCTTTTGATACTTCTGGGAAAAATACAAATTGGTCTCAAATATTAGTTCTGTACACGGTCACAATTAAAAATGTACCCAAAAATCATGATATAATAATTATTTAGAAATATCTATCAATAGAATAAAAAACAACAAACGTGATTGGGAATGGTTTCAGGTTACTTTATCAGCTTAAAGTACTGAAAGGGTTACATAAATGAACGGCAACACTGTCCCTACAGGTGACGGCCGCCTGTATGCGTGCGGCTGCAACAGCGACGGCCAACTGGGCCTCGGAGACACCACAGACAGATATCTGCCGACGCAGATACCTGACTTTGACGAGAGCGTCGCGCAGCTGTCGGCCGGGAGTCACTTCTCTGTGGCGCTCACGGGTGAGTCTACCTAATACCAACACCCCAGACAGATATCTCCCGACGCAGATACCAGACTTAGCGTCGCGCAGCTGTCGGCCGGGAGTCTCTTCTCTGTGGCGCTCACAGGTGAGTCTATCTAATACCCACACCCCAGACAGATATCTCCCGACGCAGATACCAGACTTAGCGTCGCGCAGCTGTCGGCCGGGAGTCACTTCTCTGTGGCGCTCACGGGTGAGTCTATCTAATACCCACACCCCAGACAGATATCTCCCGACGCAGATACCAGACTTAGCGTCGCGCAGCTGTCGGCCGGGAGTCACTTCTCTGTGGCGCTCACGGGTGAGTCTATCTAATACCCACACCCCAGACAGATATCTCCCGACGCAGATACCAGACTTAGCGTCGCGCAGCTGTCGGCCGGGAGTCACTTCTCTGTGGCGCTCACGGGTGAGTCTATCTAATACCCACACCCCAGACAGATATCTCCCGACGCAGATACCAGACTTAGCGTCGCGCAGCTGTCGGCCGGGAGTCACTTCTCTGTGGCGCTCACGGGTGAGTCTATCTAATACCCACACCCCAGACAGATATCTCCCGACGCAGATACCAGACTTAGCGTCGCGCAGCTGTCGGCCGGGAGTCACTTCTCTGTGGCGCTCACGGGTGAGTCTACCTAATACCCACACCCCAGACAGATATCTCCCGACGCAGATACCAGACTTAGCGTCGCGCAGCTGTCGGCCGGGAGTCACTTCTCTGTGGCGCTCACGGGTGAGTCTACCTAATACCCACACCCCAGACAGATATCTCCCGACGCAGATACCAGACTTAGCGTCGCGCAGCTGTCGGCCGGGAGTCACTTCTCTGTGGCGCTCACGGGTGAGTCTACCTAATACCCACACCCCAGACAGATATCTCCCGACGCAGATACCAGACTTAGCGTCGCGCAGCTGTCGGCCGGGAGTCACTTCTCTGTGGCGCTCACGGGTGAGTCTATCTAATACCCACACCCCAGACAGATATCTCCCGACGCAGATACCAGACTTAGCGTCGCGCAGCTGTCGGCCGGGAGTCTCTTCTCTGTTGCGCTCACGGGTGAGTCCATCTAATACCCACACCCCAGACAGATATCTCCCGACGCAGATACCAGACTTAGCGTCGCGCAGCTGTCGGCCGGGAGTCTCTTCTCTGTTGCGCTCACGGGTGAGTCCATCTAATACCCACACCCCAGACAGATATCTCCCGACGCAGATACCAGACTTAGCGTCGCGCAGCTGTCGGCCGGGAGTCACTTCTCTGTGGCGCTCACGGGTGAGTCTATCTAATACCCACACCCCAGACAGATATCTCCCGACGCAGATACCAGACTTAGCGTCGCGCAGCTGTCGGCCGGGAGTCACTTCTCTGTGGCGCTCACGGGTGAGACCAACCTATTACCCACACCCCAGACAGATATCTCCCGACGCAGATACCAGACTTAGCATCGCGCAGCTGTCGGCCGGGAGTCACTTCTCTGTGGCGCTCACGGGTGAGACCAACCTATTACCCACACCCCAGACAGATATCTCCCGACGCAGATACCAGACTTAGCATCGCGCAGCTGTCGGCCGGGAGTCACTTCTCTGTGGCGCTCACGGGTGAGTCTATCTAATACCCACACCCCAGACAGATATCTCCCGACGCAGATACCAGACTTAGCGTCGCGCAGCTGTCGGCCGGGAGTCACTTCTCTGTAGCGCTCACGGGTGAGTCTATCTAATACCCACACCCCAGACAGATATCTCCCGACGCAGATACCAGACTTAGCGTCGCGCAGCTGTCGGCCGGGAGTCACTTCTCTGTTGCGCTCACGGGTGAGTCTAGCTAATACGCACACCCCAGACAGATATCTCCCGACGCAGATACCAGACTTAGCGTCGCGCAGCTGTCGGCCGGGAGTCACTTCTCTGTTGCGCTCACGGGTGAGTCTACCTAATACCAACACCCCAGACAGATATCTCCCGACGCAGATACCAGACTTAGCGTCGCGCAGCTGTCGGCCGGGAGTCACTTCTCTGTGACGCTCACGGGTGAGTCTATCTAATACCCACACCCCAGACAGATATCTCCCGACGCAGATACCAGACTTAGCGTCGCGCAGCTGTCGGCCGGGAGTCACTTCTCTGTGGCGCTCACGGGTGAGTCTATCTAATACCCACACCCCAGACAGATATCTCCCGACGCAGATACCAGACTTAGCGTCGCGCAGCTGTCGGCCGGGAGTCTCTTCTCTGTGACGCTCACGGGTGAGTCTATCTAATACCCACACACCAGACAGATACCAGACTTAGCGTCGCGCAGCTGTCGGCCGGGAGTCACTTCTCTGTGGCGCTCACGGGTGAGTCTATCTAATACCCACACCCCAGACAGATATCTCCCGACGCAGATACCAGACTTAGCACGCGCAGCTGTCGGCCGGGAGTCACTTCTCTGTGGCGCTCACGGGTGAGTCTATCTAATACCCACACCCCAGACAGATATCTCCCGACGCAGATACCAGACTTAGCGTCGCGCAGCTGTCGGCCGGGAGTCTCTTCTCTGTGGCGCTCACGGGTGAGTCTATCTAATACCCACACCCCAGACAGATATCTCCCGACGCAGATACCAGACTTAGCGTCGCGCAGCTGTCGGCCGGGAGTCACTTCTCTGTGGCGCTCACGGGTGAGTCTATCTAATACCCACACCCCAGACAGATATCTCCCGACGCAGATACCAGACTTAGCGTCGCGCAGCTGTCGGCCGGGAGTCTCTTCTCTGTGGCGCTCACGGGTGAGTCTATCTAATACCCACACCCCAGACAGATATCTCCCGACGCAGATACCAGACTTAGCACGCGCAGCTGTCGGCCGGGAGTCACTTCTCTGTGGCGCTCACGGGTGAGTCTATCTAATACCCACACCCCAGACAGATATCTCCCGACGCAGATACCAGACTTAGCACGCGCAGCTGTCGGCCGGGAGTCTCTTCTCTGTGGCGCTCACGGGTGAGTCTATCTAATACCCACACCCCAGACAGATATCTCCCGACGCAGATACCAGACTTAGCGTCGCGCAGCTGTCGGCCGGGAGTCTCTTCTCTGTGGCGCTCACGGGTGAGTCTATCTAATACCCACACCCCAGACAGATATCTCCCGACGCAGATACCAGACTTAGCACGCGCAGCTGTCGGCCGGGAGTCACTTCTCTGTGGCGCTCACGGGTGAGTCTATCTAATACCCACACCCCAGACAGATATCTCCCGACGCAGATACCAGACTTAGCGTCGCGCAGCTGTCGGCCGGGAGTCACTTCTCTGTGGCGCTCACGGGTGAGTCTATCTAATACCCACACACCCCAGACAGATACCAGACTTAGCGTCGCGCAGCTGTCGGCCGGGAGTCTCTTCTCTGTGGCGCTCACGGGTGAGTCTATCTAATACCCACACCCCAGACAGATATCTCCCGACGCAGATACCAGACTTAGCGTCGCGCAGCTGTCGGCCGGGAGTCTCTTCTCTGTGGCGCTCACGGGTGAGTCTATCTAATACCCACACACCCCAGACGGATACCAGACTTAGCGTCGCGCAGCTGTCGGCCGGGAGTCACTTCTCTGTGGCGCTCACGGGTGAGTCTATCTAATACCCACACACCCCAGACGGATACCAGACTTAGCGTCGCGCAGCTGTCGGCCGGGAGTCACTTCTCTGTGGCGCTCACGGGTGAGTCTATCTAATACCCACACCCCAGACAGATATCTCCCGACGCAGATACCAGACTTAGCACGCGCAGCTGTCGGCCGGGAGTCACTTCTCTGTGGCGCTCACGGGTGAGTCTATCTAATACCCACACACCCCAGACAGATATCTCCCGACGCAGATACCAGACTTAGCGTCGCGCAGCTGTCGGCCGGGAGTCTCTTCTCTGTGGCGCTCACGGGTGAGTCTATCTAATACCCACACCCCAGACAGATATCTCCCGACGCAGATACCAGACTTAGCGTCGCGCAGCTGTCGGCCGGGAGTCTCTTCTCTGTGGCGCTCACGGGTGAGTCTATCTTATACCCAGATGCCTCGTATTGTGTGTCACTACTCACTAGCAACGTGTTACAGAGTCGGGTCAGCTGTTTGTGTGGGGCAACAACGGTGACGGCGAGCTGGGTCTACCCAATAGCGACACAGAACTAGTCCTCTGTCCGACACCTCTGCCCTTCGACCAGCCGATTGTCTACGTCAGCTGCGGCTACTACCACATGGCCTTCATCACCGGTGAGACAACACTTTGCACGCCACTACTATACATACACTAACGCCACTAGCTGCGGCTACTACCACATGGCCTTCATCACCGGTGAGACAATTCGCTTTACACGCCACTACTATGCATACACTAACGATAAGCGAACACAATCATGCACCATTTATTGTGAGTAGAAAATAAACCGGTAAGTTCTGATTTTGTTCTCAACGCATTTTATTGATAATTATTATCCATGCTCATGATTATTTCTGAAGCCTTGCGAAATCCCAAGATTTTCATTTGAAATGTCGCTTTGAGAATCTTCGTCTTCATTGATTCTCGTATGTGGCCAGGGTCGACTTGGTCAGTAACTTCCAAGACTACCTATCTGCCTATACTCTCCTCTCTTTGGGGGGGAGGATGGATGAGATCCCTCATCTCCTCTGTAGGTCTGCACACGCCATCTTTTCCGGGACAACAATCTAAGAATACAAATAAAAAAACGTTAAATCCCGACATTTTAAATATATATGTGTACTGAATAGGGCGCTCATTCTTTCCGGTGTTTAGGGACTGTCTCGATGTCCCCACAAGTGTTCACGGGGACGCTGTGTTTTACCGTTTTTGTAAATATACCGATTTCACGCCGATTTAATACAGTAAATCATGGTTCACCCAAAATAAAGCAATTCCTTGATCCCTGAGAGTGTTGTGAATGTATTTGTCTCCAGTGGCTGGGGAACCCTTACAGCCAACAACTACTGACCGATAGCTAACTCACGCGACCCTGGTGTTTACTGGGCTCCAAGTGACGAGGCCAGGGTTTTGTGCCGATATGTCGCCCTTATTGTATTCCCATCCATCAACAAAACACGATACAATTATATCACATCCTACTGCCAATGCTGTGAAGATGTATTCACACCCTCGTATTGGACCTGCAATGATGAGAGATAAAGCGACACACGACCGCAGGAGGTCTACCAGGGTCATAGAGATACGTCTGTTTAGCGGTTTAGATGTTATTGGCGAACATGTATTTTAAAAAAAGCTTCAAAATATATTGTTGTCCCATATAATACTAAGATTTAGTTGAAAATTGTATTCTAACCCTTTAAGTAGTAACAACTTATTGATTTTAATTATTTGTACACTATTTTCCACTACAAATGCAAGCAAACCCCTCATATTGAAGGTTTTGATGAAAAGGAAAAAATCGAAGCTACAAAGCGATAAATTTACAATAATCTATTATTAATGATAGCTTTAGAGAAAATTAATGTTAGAACCACGAATTTCTCTATCCATAAAACGAAGGAAAGACTAAGATGGTTCGAAGGTGTGAAGGGAAGGGAATGGACGAGATGAAGTTGCGAAATAAATCTATGAAATGAAAGTAACGGAAAGGAGGGGCAGAAAGAGGCCAAGGAAAAGATGAAAGGAGACCGTGGGGAGACGCAAACGTTACGGATGTGCAGGGGATGAAAAAAGATGGCAAATTTTCATTTTTGTTATCCAAAAAAAGCAGTGAATTGGTGGTTAAAATAATTCAAAATTAAATTCCAGTGGTATTTTTTGTACTTTTTATTTTTTTACTTTGATTTTTCGTTTTTTAGTACAGTGATTTTTGCTGTGCACTCGCAGGTTACAATAAACTTGTAGTTCGAAAGATTGAATGCCAGTATTTGTAGTACAAGTATATAGGCTTTTTTTCTTTAGACCCAAATCGGTGATTTCGTGGTAAAAATAAATACAATTTTCTTAAAGAGTTGAATTTTCGTTTATACTGCACACATGCGTGTTTCTGGGGATGTGAAGAAGTGTGGCCCAGCCAAGCGCACTCATTCTAAATACGCCGCCTAATTTACCGATAACACCGCGAGCGCTTTCTTCTGGCCCCGCCCCCCACTTTGTTGTGCAATGCGACAAATTACATATTCGTAAGGGTTCTTATACTCTCCGTGCATCAATCATCAGACAGTGGCCCGCAAACTGTTGCCTGGTAACTCTCACCTTTTATAGCCTTGCATTGCATGTTATATTCCTATTTGGTTTTCACGAGTGACTGATAATCAATATTGTGCATTACAACAATGACTCATTGCTGCATGCTTAGTTTCTTGAGAACACTTCTTTCAAATGGTGTAGAACGTAGATTGAAGTACACAATACCCGAAAAGGAAGCATTTAGTTATTTGCATGGTGTAGCCAGGGAATGTCCTAAATACAGTTTTCGCCTTATTAACACTCAATTGCAAAGTGTTCAAATAACAGAGCATTTAACACTTAGCGAACCCTCTGCGGTAACTTCATCACTCGATTCAATTAACCACTGATGCCCCGTAAGCTCCCCCCCCCCCCTCCCCCCAACCGCCAAGTTATGTGATCACTGTCCAGCATAACAAATATGACTGATTATAAATAATATACTAAGACATAAATAAAATGATCACATGATATATAATTGTCGGGTTTTCACGGGGTAAGGGGTGGTCACAAATAGCGATGGAGGGGAGAAGCAGGGTCGAGTCAAATAGAAAATCTCAAAAAGAAAAACTAGTACTATTTTATGACTGCGTGTTGGTTCCCACTGTTTGCTATTAGAATATTATTACCTCGTCTACACTTGTGACTTCAGTGGTCGCATTGGTTGTTATGGAACAAAATTTACTTTTTTTTACGTTTACTGGACCCACTCAATAACATGTAAATAGACTAGATGCCAAGAATATTAACTATTATGACTTATGAGGCGGAGTTTCGCTGTCAATTGTTCATTGTTGTTAATTTAAGTCCTCGATTGTGTATATAATATTAATAATCCTTTTGCTTGATCTGTCATTCCTACTGGACCATCCATAAGCAATGACAGAACAAATACCACTAAGGTGTAGACCTCAATGATGAATCAAATAATAATAATAATAATTAAAAAAAAAAAGTAATGAGGAGGAAGTTTCTCCATGAACTGTTTTGTTCCACGTCCAACAAGTGTGTGTTGTTGTTTCAGAGGATGGGTCATTGTACGTGTGCGGTGAGGGAGACTCAGGCAAGCTGGGTCTCTCAGACAGCACAACAAGTGTCTCCGAGCCTCAGAGGGTCTCACTAGGGTCTAGAGTGTCTCAGGTGTCCTGCGGTGGTAGCCACACGATAGCGCTCACAGCCGAGGGCAAGGTAGGTCTCTCAGACAGCACAACAAGTGTCTCCGAGCCACAGAGAGTCTCACTAGGGTCTAGAGTGTCCTGCGGTGGTAGCCACACGATAGCGCTCACAGCCGAGGGCAAGGTAGGTCTCTCAGACAGCACAACAAGTGTCTCCGAGCCACGAGAGTCTCACTAGGGTCTAGAGTGTCTCAGGTGTCCTGCGGTGGTAGCCACACGATAGCGCTCACAGCCGAGGGCAAGGTAGGCAGCTTGCAAGCTTTACAAGCTCCATTCTGTGTGTTTTACATGAAATGTAATGTACCTAGGTACATGTTCATGTCTTTAAAATAAGAATCTCTTCAGTTGGGTGTTAGGACACGTACATGGGCATTCATACCATGATGTACATACCATGATGTAGGCCTACTCACAGTTGACGAATATCGACGCCGTCGTGATGGGTCCGTGAGACATTATGAAAGTATGAACCTGTACCCCATATTAAAAGTACTTTGCCCAAGATTACCTTACATAATCTTTCGTCCCAGGCGAGGCACTCGAAGCCAACCAGTGAAACGCCCGAGACACATCCGCGCAAATACCGATCTCTGATTGGCTACGAACTAGTCGCCTGCGATGCAAGCATGTGTAAGGTAGCAACGTTTGCTGGTATACAAGGGGTATGTAACATATGTGGTTCCCAGGTGTACGTGAGAGGCAGCTGGGCCTGGGGGTGGAAGTGACTCAGAGCGTTCTGCCGTCCCCTGTGACAGGTAGACACGTGACAACACTCTGCTTGTCAACAGGTGTACGCGTGGGGCAGCTGGGCCTGGGGGTGGACGTGACTCAGAGCGTTCTGCCGTCCCCTGTGACAGGTAGACACGTGACAACACTCTGCTTGTCAACAGGTGTACGCGTGGGGCAGCTGGGCCTGGGGGTGGACGTGACTCAGAGCGTTCTGCCGTCCCCTGTGACAGGTAGACACGTGACAACACTCTGCTTGTCAACAGGTGTACGCGTGGGGCAGCTGGGCCTGGGGGTGGACGTGACTCAGAGCGTTCTGCCGTCCCCTGTGACAGGTAGACACGTGACAACACTCTGCTTGTCAACAGGTGTACGCGTGAGGCAGCTGGGCCTGGGGGTGGACGTGACTCAGAGCGTTCTGCCGTCCCCTGTGACAGGTAGACACGTGACAACACTCTGCTTGTCAACAGGTGTACGCGTGGGGCAGCTGGGCCTGGGGGTGGACGTGACTCAGAGCGTTCTGCCGTCCCCTGTGACAGGTAGACACGTGACAACACTCTGCTTGTCAACAGGTGTACGTGTGGGGCAGCTGGGCCTGGGGGTGGACGTGACTCAGAGCGTTCTGCCGTCCCCTGTGACAGGTAGACACGTGACAACACTCTGCTTGTCAACAGGTGTACGCGTGGGGCAGCTGGGCCTGGGGGTGGACGTGACTCAGAGCGTTCTGCCGTCCCCTGTGACAGGCTGACTTGTGACAACACTCTGCTTGTCAACAGGTGTACGTGTGGGGCAGCTGGGCCTGGGGGTGGACGTGACTCAGAGCGTTCTGCCGTCCCCTGTGACAGGTAGACACGTGACAACACTCTGCTTGTCAACAGGTGTACGCGTGGGGCAGCTGGGCCTGGGGGTGGACGTGACTCAGAGCGTTCTGCCGTCCCCTGTGACAGGTAGACACGTGACAACACTCTGCTTGTCAACAGGTGTACGCGTGGGGCAGCTGGGCCTGGGGGTGGACGTGACTCAGAGCGTTCTGCCGTCCCCTGTGACAGGTAGACACGTGACAACACTCTGCTTGTCAACAGGTTTACGCGTGGGGCAGCTGGGCCTGGGGGTGGACGTGACTCAGAGCGTTCTGCCGTCCCCTGTGACAGGTTGACACGTGACAACACTCTGCTTGTCAACAGGTGTACGCGTGGGGCAGCTGGGCCTGGGGGTGGACGTGACTCAGAGCGTTCTGCCGTCCCCTGTGACAGGTAGACACGTGACAACACTCTGCTTGTCAACAGGTGTACGCGTGGGGCAGCTGGGCCTGGGGGTGGACGTGACTCAGAGCGTTCTGCCGTCCCCTGTGACAGGTAGACACGTGACAACACTCTGCTTGTCAACAGGTGTACGCGTGGGGCAGCTGGGCCTGGGGGTGGACGTGACTCAGAGCGTTCTGCCGTCCCCTGTGACAGGTAGACACGTGACAACACTCTGCTTGTCAACAGGTGTACGCGTGGGGCAGCTGGGCCTGGGGGTGGACGTGACTCAGAGCGTTCTGCCGTCCCCTGTGACAGGTAGACACGTGACAACACTCTGCTTGTCAACAGGTGTACGCGTGGGGCAGCTGGGCCTGGGGGTGGACGTGACTCAGAGCGTTCTGCCGTCCCCTGTGACAGGTAGACACGTGACAACACTCTGCTTGTCAACAGGTGTACGCGTGAGGCAGCTGGGCCTGGGGGTGGACGTGACTAATAGCGTTCTGCCGTCCCCTGTGACAGGTTGACACGTGACAACACTCTGCTTGTCAACAGGTGTACGCGTGGGGCAGCTGACCCTGGGAGTGGACGTGACTCAGAGCGTTCTGCCGCCCCTGTGACAGGTAGACACGTGACAACACTCTGCTTGTCAACAGGTGTACGCGTGGGGCAGCTGACCCTGGGAGTGGACGTGACTCAGAGCGTTCTGCCGTCCCCTGTGACAGGTTGACACGTGACAACACTCTGCTTGTCAACAGGTGTACGTGTGGGGCAGCTGGGCCTGGGGGTGGACGTGACTAATAGCGTTCTGCCGTCCCCTGTGACAGGTAGACACGTGACAACACTCTGCTTGTCAACAGGTGTACGTGTGGGGCAGCTGGGCCTGGGGGTGGACGTGACTCAGAGCGTTCTGCCGTCCCCTGTGACAGGTAGACACGTGACAACACTCTGCTTGTCAACAGGTGTACGCGTGGGGCAGCTGGGCCTGGGGGTGGACGTGACTCAGAGCGTTCTGCCGTCCCCTGTGACAGGTAGACACGTGACAACACTCTGCTTGTCAACAGGTGTACGCGTGGGGCAGCTGGGCCTGGGGGTGGACGTGACTCAGAGCGTTCTGCCGTCCCCTGTGACAGGTAGACACGTGACAACACTCTGCTTGTCAACAGGTGTACGCGTGGGGCAGCTGGGCCTGGTGGTGGACGTGACTCAGAGCGTTCTGCCGTCCCCTGTGACAGGTAGACACGTGACAACACTCTGCTTGTCAACAGGTGTACGCGTGAGGCAGCTGGGCCTGGGGGTGGACGTGACTAATAGCGTTCTGCCGTCCCCTGTGACAGGTTGACACGTGACAACACTCTGCTTGTCAACAGGTGTACGCGTGGGGCAGCTGGGCCTGGGGGTGGACGTGACTCAGAGCGTTCTGCCGTCCCCTGTGACAGGTAGACACGTGACAACACTCTGCTTGTCAACAGGTGTACGCGTGGGGCAGCTGGGCCTGGGGGTGGACGTGACTCAGAGCGTTCTGCCGTCCCCTGTGACAGGTAGACACGTGACAACACTCTGCTTGTCAACAGGTGTACGCGTGGGGCAGCTGGGCCTGGGGGTGGACGTGACTCAGAGCGTTCTGCCGTCCCCTGTGACAGGTTGACACGTGACAACACTCTGCTTGTCAACAGGTGTACGCGTGGGGCAGCTGGGCCTGGGGGTGGACGTGACTCAGAGCGTTCTGCCGTCCCCTGTGACAGGTTGACACGTGACAACACTCTGCTTGTCAACAAGTGTACGCGTGGGGCAGCTGGGCCTGGGGGTGGACGTGACTCAGAGCGTTCTGCCGTCCCCTGTGACAGGTAGACACGTGACAACACTCTGCTTGTCAACAGGTGTACGCGTGGGGCAGCTGGGCCTGGGGGTGGACGTGACTTAGAGCGTTCTGCCGTCCCCTGTGACAGGCTGACTTGTGACAACACTCTGCTTGTCAACAGGTGTACGCGTGGGGCAGCTGGGCCTGGTGGTGGACGTGACTCAGAGCGTTCTGCCGTCCCCTGTGACAGGTAGACACGTGACAACACTCTGCTTGTCAACAGGTGTACGCGTGGGGCAGCTGGGCCTGGGGGTGGACGTGACTCAGAGCGTTCTGCCGTCCCCTGTGACAGGTAGACACGTGACAACACTCTGCTTGTCAACAGGTGTACGCGTGGGGCAGCTGGGCCTGGGGGTGGACGTGACTCAGAGCGTTCTGCCGTCCCCTGTGACAGGTAGACACGTGACAACACTCTGCTTGTCAACAGGTGTACGCGTGGGGCAGCTGGGCCTGGGGGTGGACGTGACTCAGAGCGTTCTGCCGTCCCCTGTGACAGGTAGACACGTGACAACACTCTGCTTGTCAACAGGTGTACGTGTGGGGCAGCTGGGCCTGGGGGTGGACGTGACTCAGAGCGTTCTGCCGTCCCCTGTGACAGGTAGACACGTGACAACACTCTGCTTGTCAACAGGTGTACGCGTGGAGCAGCTGGGCCTGGGGGTGGACGTGACTTAGAGCGTTCTGCCGTCCCCTGTGACAGGTAGACACGTGACAACACTCTGCTTGTCAACAGGTGTACGCGTGGGGCAGCTGGGCCTGGGAGTGGACGTGACTTAGAGCGTTCTGCCGTCCCCTGTGACAGGTAGACACGTGACAACACTCTGCTTGTCAACAGGTGTACGCGTGGGGCAGCTGGGCCTGGGGGTGGACGTGACTCAGAGCGTTCTGCCGTCCCCTGTGACAGGTTGACACGGGACAACACTCTGCTTGTCAACTGGTGTACGCGTGGGGCAGCTGGGCCTGGGAGTGGACGTGACTCAGAGCGTTCTGCCGTCCCCTGTGACAGGTAGACACGTGACAACACTCTGCTTGTCAACAAGTGTACGCGTGGGGCAGCTGGGCCTGGGGGTGGACGTGACTCAGAGCGTTCTGCCGTCCCCTGTGACAGGTTGACACGGGACAACACTCTGCTTGTCAACAGGTGTACGCGTGGGGCAGCTGGGCCTGGGGGTGGACGTGACTCAGAGCGTTCTGCCGTCCCCTGTGACAGGTTGACACGGGACAACACTCTGCTTGTCAACAGGTGTACGCGTGGGGCAGCTGGGCCTGGGAGTGGACGTGACTCAGAGCGTTCTGCCGTCCCCTGTGACAGGTTGACACGGGACAACACTCTGCTTGTCAACAGGTGTACGCGTGGGGCAGCTGGGCCTGGGGGTGGACGTGACTCAGAGCGTTCTGCCGTCCCCTGTGACAGGTAGACACGTGACAACACTCTGCTTGTCAACAGGTGTACGCGTGGGGCAGCTGGGCCTGGGGGTGGACGTGACTCAGAGCGTTCTGCCGTCCCCTGTGACAGGTAGACACGTGACAACACTCTGCTTGTCAACAGGTGTACGCGTGGGGCAGCTGGGCCTGGGGGTGGACGTGACTCAGAGCGTTCTGCCGTCCCCTGTGACAGGTAGACACGTGACAACACTCTGCTTGTCAACAGGTGTACGCGTGGGGCAGCTGGGCCTGGGGGTGGACGTGACTCAGAGCGTTCTGCCGTCCCCTGTGACAGGTTGACACGTGACAACACTCTGCTTGTCAACAGGTGTACGCGTGGGGCAGCTGGGCCTGGGGGTGGACGTGACTCAGAGCGTTCTGCCGTCCCCTGTGACAGGTAGACACGTGACAACACTCTGCTTGTCAACAGGTGTACGCGTGGGGCAGCTGGGCCTGGGGGTGGACGTGACTCAGAGCGTTCTGCTGTCCCCTGTGACAGGTTGACACGTGACAACACTCTGCTTGTCAACAGGTGTACGCGTGGGGCAGCTGGGCCTGGGGGTGGACGTGACTCAGAGCGTTCTGCTGTCCCCTGTGACAGGTTGACACGTGACAACACTCTGCTTGTCAACAGGTGTACGTGTGGGGCAGCTGGGCCTGGGGGTAAACGTGACTCAGAGCGTTCTGCCGTCCCCTGTGACAGGTTGACACGTGACAACACTCTGCTTGTCAACAGGTGTACGCGTGGGGCAGCAACTTCAGCGGTCAGCTGGGCCTCGGGGTGGACGTGACTCAGAGCGTTCTGCCGTCTCCTGTGGTCACGCTAGACAGGTTCAAGGTCGTCCACGCTTCCTGCGGCGAGAGTCACACAGCCTTCATCACGCGTGAGTACCTTACACACACAGCTCAAACATTCTGCGGTGGCTTCTGTGCAGTTGTTGTCTTGGGAAAATCTACTTGGGGTTTTGTATACGAGTGGAAGTTGCACGATTCTGGTCTCGAAGATGACCATGAATTAATCACCAAAAGTCACGAAACAATCATGAAAAGTGAAGACGAAATGAGCATTAATTTGTAATTTATAGCACCAAATTATGAAAAACAGTAAATGTGAGCATTAATAACATGATTTACTAATAAGCAAGAATTCAAGATATCAAATGGACAAGAGATGGAAGACTTGTAAAAAAACTGTGAAATAAGGGCAAAAATATTCAACTCAATTTCTATTTACACAAGTGTATCTTGTGTCTAGGCAAGGGCCACCTGTTGCTATGTGTATCTTGTGTCTAGGCAAGGGCCACCTGTTGCTATGTGTATCTTGTGTCTAGGCAAGAGCCACCTGTTGACAGTGTATCTTGTGTCTAGGCAAGAACCACCTGTTGACAATGTATCTTGTGTCCAGGCAAGAGCCACCTGTTGCTATGTGTATCTTGTGTCTAGGCAAGGGCCACCTGTTGACAAGTGTATCTTGTGTCTAGGCAAGGGCCACCTGTTGACAAGTGTATCTTGTGTCTAGGCAAGGGCCACCTGTTGCTATGTGTATCTTGTGTCTAGGCAAGGGCCACCTGTTGCTATGTGTATCTTGTGTCTAGGCAAGGGCCACCTGTTGACAAGTGTATCTTGTGTTTAGGCAAGGGCCACCTGTTGCTATGTGTATCTTGTGTCTAGGCAAGGGCCACCTGTTGCTATGTGTATCTTGTGTCTAGGCAAGGGCCACCTGTTGCTATGTGTATCTTGTGTCTAGGCAAGGGCCACCTGTTGCTATGTGTATCTTGTGTCTAGGCAAGGGCCACCTGTTGCTATGTGTAACTTGTGTCTAGGCAAGGGCCACCTGTTGACAAGTGTATTTTGTGTCCAGGCAAGGGCCACCTGTTGACAAGTGTATCTTGTGTCTAGGCAAGGGCCACCTGTTGCTATGTGTATCTTGTGTCTAGGCAAGGGCCACCTGTTGCTATGTGTATCTTGTGTCTAGGCAAGGGCCACCTGTTGCTATGTGTAACTTGTGTCTAGGCAAGGGCCACCTGTTGACAAGTGTATTTTGTGTCTAGGCAAGGGCCACCTGTTGACAAGTGTATCTTGTGTCTAGGCAAGGGCCACCTGTTGACAAGTGTATCTTGTGTCTAGGCAAGGGCCACCTGTTTACCTGCGGAGACGGGAAACACGACAAACTGTGCATTGAGGGAGGTAACAACACGTCTACCAAACAGTTCCTACCGATGCAGATAACCAGGTTCAACGGGTTCCGAGTAGACAAGGTGATATATCTGTGTATAGACAAGTCACTGCAATGTAACGTACTATGATGGACCGCTAAATGTCACGGGATTGACTTGTTTCCTTTGTGGAAAACGCTTCTTATTGGCGACTGCCATGGGAAAACAAGTTAGCAACTTGTGGTAATTAAGAGCCTTATTTGAGTTTGGACCAAGTTATAATTTTTTTCTTTTACCACCATTTTCTTTCCAATTCCCTTGTTTTTTTTTCTGTCATATATATATATTCTTATTTTTTTGTTATATTTAAATTTCTCAATTAATTAATCTTCTTTTTTATACAGTAGTAGGCCCTACAGTAGTTTGTTTTCTTGTTTTGTAATTCTGGCTGTTTTATGATTTTCATTATCATTTGTATAGCATTCTATTTATTGTCCTCCTTTGTATATCAGTTTCATAACTGAATGGGATAGACATGTAATAAATAAATAAAATAAAGTTTAGGTGCTATGATTGTGTCCTTTAGTAATGTTTTATAATAACCGCTTGAATGTTCACGCTTCCGTTCAGGTAACGTGTGGTGGCTGTCATACGATGGTGCTGGCCAATAGGAGAGAAGACAGCGAGGACGACAGCCAATCAAACGATTCCGACAGCGGAGTAAGTCTCAACGTTAGTTGCTTTCTAATATACGCCTTTACAATATTGATATGTATACCTATACATAATTGTAATACAAATACAATTGCTGTGTCTAGATCATTGGCATAGTTATGACTTATATATTGGCTACCTAAAAGCAGTGTTCATAAATTTGAAAAATGATAATGAATTATATTATTAATACTTCCAAAGCCCTTCTGAATCCATCTGATTCCATGTAGATGCTTTCTGAGCAAGTTATGCAATTGTCGATGCTTTCTGATCAAGTTGTGCTATTGTAGATGCTTTCTGAACAAGTTGTGCTATTGTAGATGCTTTCTGAACAAGTTGTGCTATTGAAGACGCTTTCTGAACAAGTTGTGCTATTGTAGATGCTTTCTGAGCCAGTTGTGCTATTGTAGATGCTTTCTGATCAAGTTGTGCTATTGTAGATGCTTTCTGAGCAAGTTCTGCTATTGTAGATGCTTTCTGAGCAAGTTGTGCTATTGTAGATGCTTCCTGAGCAAGTATGTGCCATTGTTTGTGGGTACAAAAGTAGAAATGGGCTATTTCTGTCCATCTGCCCTGGCATTGACATTTAAATTTCAATAAATTTAGCTGAACGCACTAGTGTATTGTAACTGACTTGGGATCTGTCACAACAACGAGGCAAACAATAAAATGGTATATTTTCCTTCACTAGAAATCAGTTCTTGTAACTCAGATGGAATATATTTACGTGTGTATATATATGTTCACACTTTGTTCCAACATCGTTGGGAAACGCGGTGTTCCAACATTTGTCCGGGACATCACAGAATCAGTACCGGCCTTCCAGCTCGGGGGTGGAACGGCCAAGCCCCCACGAGATCCCAGCTTTCGTTATACTCTGCAAATCATCCAACTTTATGCACATAATTAAAAACATTCAATTTCCATATTAATTCTCAGAAAACACTCTCGCATACGTTGTATTGTGTAATTGTATGCATCCCATTCAGCAACGCACATTCTCCCAAAACACATTAAACCTACTTAAAAATACAGAATTTAACCAAATTGCCTGCGGCGCTCTTGTAAGGGGCATGCCCCCTCAACCCAAACCCCCCTATTGTGTCGTTTGTGGAACAACTTTACCAATTATCTCCTACTCTGGGCAGCCCCACGAACTAAATTCCTGCATACGCCACTGTTTTCAGGAGAGCCTGGCGTCGATAGCGCACCTGTCGCTGCCCCCGCTACAGACTGCTGACACGCACGTTGTGTTTCAGGAGAGCCTGGCGTCGATAGCGCACTGGTCGCTGCCCCCGCTACAGACTGCTGACACGCACGTTGTGTTTCAGGAGAGCCTGGCGTCGATAGCGCACTGGTCGCTGCCCCCGCTACAGACTGCTGACACGCACGTTGTGTTTCAGGAGAGCCTGGCGTCGATAGCGCACTGGTCGCTGCCCCCGCTACAGACTGCTGACACGCACGTTGTGTTTCAGGAGAGCCTGGCGTCGATAGCGCACCGGTCGCTGCCCCCGCTACAGACTGCTGACACGCACGTTGTGTTTCAGGAGAGCCTGGCGTCGATAGCGCACTGGTCGCTGCCCCCGCTACAGACTGCTGACACGCACGTTGTGTTTCAGGAGAGCCTGGCGTCGATAGCGCACTGGTCGCTGCCCCCGCTACAGACTGCTGACACGCACGTTGTGTTACAGGAGAGCCTGGCGTCGATAGCGCACTGGTCGCTGCCCCCGCTACAGACTGCTGACACGCACGTTGTGTTTCAGGAGAGCCTGGCGTCGATAGCGCACTGGTCGCTGCCCCCGCTACAGACTGCTGACACGCACGTTGTGTTTCAGGAGAGCCTGGCGTCGATAGCGCACTGGTCGCTGCCCCCGCTACAGACTGCTGACACGCACGTTGTGTTTCAGGAGAGCCTGGCGTCGATAGCGCACTGGTCGCTGCCCCCGCTACAGACTGCTGACACGCACGTTGTGTTTCAGGAGAGCCTGGCGTCGATAGCGCACTGGTCGCTGCCCCCGCTACAGACTGCTGACACGCACGTTGTGTTTCAGGAGAGCCTGGCGTCGATAGCGCACCGGTCGCTGCCCCCGCTACAGACTGCTCACACGCACGTTGTGTTTCAGGAGAGCCTGGCGTCGATAGCGCACCGGTCGCTGCCCCCGCTACAGACTGCTGACACGCACGTTGTGTTTCAGGAGAGCCTGGCGTCGATAGCGCACTGGTCGCAGCCCCCGCTACAGACTGCTCACACGCACGTTGTGTTTCAGGAGAGCCTGGCGTCGATAGCGCACTGGTCGCAGCCCCCGCTACAGACTGCTCACACGCACGTTGTGTTTCAGGAGAGCCTGGCGTCGATAGCGCACCGGTCGCTGCCCCCGCTACAGACTGCTGACACGCACGTTGTGTTTCAGGAGAGCCTGGCGTCGATAGCGCACCGGTCGCTGCCCCCGCTACAGACTGCTGACACGCACGTTGTGTTTCAGGAGAGCCTGGCGTCGATAGCGCACTGGTCGCTGCCCCCGCTACAGACTGCTGACACGCACGTTGTGTTTCAGGAGAGCCTGGCGTCGATAGCGCACCGGTCGCTGCCCCCGCTACAGACTGCTGACACGCACGTTGTGTTTCAGGAGAACCCGGCGTCGATAGCGCACCGGTCGCTGCCCCCAATACAGACTGCTGACACTCACGTTGTGTTTCAGGAGAGCCTGGCGTCGATAGCGCACCGGTCGCTGCCCCCGCTACAGACTGCTGACACGCACGTTGTGTTTCAGGAGAGCCTGGCGTCGATAGCGCACCGGTCGCTGCCCCCGCTACAGACTGCTGACACTCACGTTGTGTTTCAGGAGAGCCTGGCGTCGATAGCGCACTGGTCGCTGCCCCCGCTACAGACTGCTGACACGCACGTTGTGTTTCAGGAGAGCCTGGCGTCGATAGCGCACTGGTCGCTGCCCCCGCTACAGACTGCTGACACGCACGTTGTGTTTCAGGAGAGCCTGGCGTCGATAGCGCACTGGTCGCTGCCCCCGCTACAGACTGCTGACACGCACGTTGTGTTTCAGGAGAGCCTGGCGTCGATAGCGCACCGGTCGCTGCCCCCACTACAGACTGCTGACACGCACGTTGTGTTACAGGAGAGCCTGGCGTCGATAGCGCACTGGTCGCTGCCCTGCTACAGACTGCTGACACGCACGTAGTGTTTCAGGAGAGCCTGGCGTCGATAGCGCACTGGTCGCTGCCCCCGCTACAGACTGCTGACACGCACGTTGTGTTTCAGGAGAGCCTGGCGTCGATAGCGCACTGGTCGCTGCCCCCGCTACAGACTGCTGACACGCACGTTGTGTTTCAGGAGAGCCTGGCGTCGATAGCGCACCGGTCGCTGCCCCCGCTACAGACTGCTGACACGCACGTTGTGTTTCAGGAGAGTCTGGCGTCGATAGCGCACTGGTCGCTGCCCCCGCTACAGACTGCTGACACGCACGTTGTGTTTCAGGAGAGCCTGGCGTCGATAGCGCACCGGTCGCTGCCCCCGCTACAGACTGCTGACACGCACGTTGTGTTTCAGGAGAGCCTGGCGTCGATAGCGCACCGGTCGCTGCCCCCACTGCTGACAGGCACGTTGTGTTTCAGGAGAGCCTGGCGTCGATAGCGCACTGGTCGCTGCCCCCGCTACAGACTGCTGACACGCACGTTGTGTTTCAGGAGAGTCTGGCGTCGATAGCGCACTGGTCGCTGCCCCCGCTACAGACTGCTGACACGCACGTTGTGTTTCAGGAGAGTCTGGCGTCGATAGCGCACTGGTCGCTGCCCCCGCTACAGACTGCTGACACGCACGTTGTGTTTCAGGAGAGCCTGGCGTCGATAGCGCACCGGTCGCTGCCCCCGCTACAGACTGCTGACACGCACGTTGTGTTTCAGGAGAGCCTGGCGTCGATAGCGCACTGGTCGCTGCCCCCGCTACAGACTGCTGACACGCACGTTGTGTTTCAGGAGAGCCTGGCGTCGATAGCGCACTGGTCGCTGCCCCCGCTACAGACTGCTGACACGCACGTTGTGTTTCAGGAGAGCCTGGCGTCGATAGCGCACCGGTCGCTGCCCCCGCTACAGACTGCTGACACGCACGTTGTGTTTCAGGAGAGCCTGGCGTCGATAGCGCACCGGTCGCTGCCCCCGCTACAGACTGCTGACACGCACGTTGTGTTTCAGGAGAGCCTGGCGTCGATAGCGCACCGGTCGCTGCCCCCGCTACAGACTGCTGACACGCACGTTGTGTTACAGGAGAGCCTGGCGTCGATAGCGCACTGGTCGCTGCCCCCGCTACAGACTGCTGACACGCACGTTGTGTTTCAGGAGAGCCTGGCGTCGATAGCGCACCAGTCGCTGCCCCCGCTACAGACTGCTGACACGCACGTTGTGTTTCAGGAGAGTCTGGCGTCGATAGCGCACTGGTCGCTGCCCCCGCTACAGACTACTGACACGCACGTTGTGTTTCAGGAGAGCCTGGCGTCGATAGCGCACCGGTCGCTGCCCCCGCTACAGACTGCTGACACGCACGTTGTGTTTCAGGAGAGCCTGGCGTCGATAGCGCACCGGTCGCTGCCCCCGCTACAGACTGCTGACACGCACGTTGTGTTACAGGAGAGCCTGGCGTCGATAGCGCACTGGTCGCTGCCCCCGCTACTTACTGCTGACACGCACGTTGTGTTTCAGGAGAGCCTGGCGTCGATAGGTCACCAGTCGCTGCCCCCGCTACAGACTGCTGACACGCACGTTGTGTTTCAGGAGAGTCTGGCGTCGATAGCGCACTGGTCGCTGCCCCCGCTACAGACTGCTGACACGCACGTTGTGTTTCAGGAGAGTCTGGCGTCGATAGCGCACCGGTCGCTGCCCCCGCTACAGACTGCTGACACGCACGTTGTGTTTCAGGAGAGCCTGGCGTCGATAGCGCACCGGTCGCTGCCCCCGCTACAGACTGCTGACACGCACGTTGTGTTTCAGGAGAGCCTGGCGTCGATAGCGCACCGGTCGCTGCCCCCGCTACAGACTGCTGACACGCACGTTGTGTTTCAGGAGAGCCTGGCGTCGATAGCGCACCGGTCGCTGCCCCCGCTACAGACTGCTGACACGCACGTTGTGTTACAGGAGAGCCTGGCGTCGATAGCGCACTGGTCGCTGCCCCCGCTACAGACTGCTGACACGCACGTTGTGTTTCAGGAGAGCCTGGCGTCGATAGCGCACCGGTCGCTGCCCGCGCTACAGACTGCTGACACGCACGTTGTGTTACAGGAGAGCCTGGCGTCGATAGCGCACTGGTCGCTGCCCCCGCTACAGACTGCTGACACGCACGTTGTGTTACAGGAGAGCCTGGCGTCGATAGCGCACTGGTCGCTGCCCTGCTACAGACTGCTGACACGCACGTAGTGTTTCAGGAGAGCCTGGCGTCGATAGCGCACTGGTCGCTGCCCCCGCTACAGACTGCTGACACGCACGTTGTGTTTCAGGAGAGCCTGGCGTCGATAGCGCACCGGTCCCTGCCCCCGCTACAGACTGCTGACACGCACGTTGTGTTACAGGAGAGCCTGGCGTCGATAGCGCACTTTTCGCTGCCCTGCTACAGACTGCTGACACGCACGTAGTGTTTCAGGAGAGCCTGGCGTCGATAGCGCACTGGTCGCTGCCCCCGCTACAGACTGCTGACACGCACGTTGTGTTTCAGGAGAGCCTGGCGTCGATAGCGCACCGGTCGCTGCCCCCGCTACAGACTGCTGACACGCACGTTGTGTTTCAGGAGAGCCTGGCGTCGATAGCGCACTGGTCGCTGCCCCCGCTACAGACTGCTGACACGCACGTTGTGTTTCAGGAGAGCCTGGCGTCGATAGCGCACTGGTCGCTGCCCCCGCTACAGACTGCTGACACGCACGTTGTGTTTCAGGAGAGCCTGGCGTCGATAGCGCACCGGTCGCTGCCCCCGCTACAGACTGCTGACACGCACGTTGTGTTTCAGGAGAGCCTGGCGTCGATAGCGCACTGGTCGCTGCCCCCGCTACAGACTGCTGACACGCACGTTGTGTTTCAGGAGAGCCTGGCGTCGATAGCGCACCGGTCGCTGCCCCCGCTACAGACTGCTGACACGCACGTTGTGTTTCAGGAGAGTCTGGCGTCGATAGCGCACTGGTCGCTGCCCCCGCTACAGACTGCTGACACGCACGTTGTGTTTCAGGAGAGCCTGGCGTCGATAGCGCACCGGTCGCTGCCCCCGCTACAGACTGCTGACACGCACGTTGTGTTTCAGGAGAGCCTGGCGTCGATAGCGCACCGGTCGCTGCCCCCGCTACAGACTGCTGACACGCACGTTGTGTTTCAGGAGAGCCTGGCGTCGATAGCGCACCGGTCGCTGCCCCCGCTACAGACTGCTGACACGCACGTTGTGTTTCAGGAGAGCCTGGCGTCGATAGCGCACCGGTCGCTGCCCCCGCTACAGAAGATCCCGCTGACGGGGAACCTCAACAATAACGTCGACACGGAGCAGAACAACGAGTTGTCGAACCTGGAGGAGGAGATCGTCAACGCGGAGCTGACGCTGGTCGACGAACTCAACAACCTCGCCGACGAGTTCGAGAAGTCACTGGACCGGGAGACGCCGGTGGTCGCGGTGTCGGTCGAGGGGTCGGTGGTCGAGGGGGATGGTGAGTCATGTACACAGGACGTACTACGTGGTCGAGGGGGATGGTGAGTCATGTACACAGGACGTACTACGTTCACTGTAAACTCGATCGGCGCTTTGTCTATGTGTGTTTGTGCGCCAAATTTTGTTCGTCGCGCACAGGTCAAACAGCTTGACGTATTTGGCTGAAATTTTCGGTCAACACTCGTGACCACTAAACTCGTTTTTGTTAATATAACCAGCAAAATTGCAAAAAATCCACCTTTTTTTTTTTTTTATCTAAAGTTATGGACATATTTAAATAATGTTTTATATTTATATCCACACCAACAATGTCGACACTGGATACAAGTTTTGGAATTGTAACTAGAACCGCCATTTTGTAAAAAAATATTTTGTTTCTATTTACGGGAATTTTCATTGGTTTCTTTACGGTGTTCCACTTAAAAATGATTCTCATTTGAGGACCATTGAAATTAGATGCACATACTATGTATGGCGAATGGCGTGTACAAAGAGACCTTTCTTAAACTACTTTTAGAATTTCGATAACTTTAATAGAATGGCAACAATGGCGTGGTATGTTTGGATGACTTTTACGGCAATCATGCAAAAGCTAACAACGAACTTTGTCGACGATTTAAATAGCTTTTATTGTGGTTGAAATGCTGTTATTCATTTTAGATCTAGCCTGAATATACATTATGGAAATTTGTATCACAGAGAAGATTAATAGTTTATAAATTAGAGCCTATTGAGTAGACCACGGTCGAACGAAATTATGCGGAAATCCGTTGGAAAAACAACTTGAAGGTTTCAATGTATTTGAAGAAACCTTCTTAACGTAGGGTATTTAAATAATATTTCCTGTAATTATTAACATCATATCGGGAAATAATAAATACAAATTCTAAGGTTATACCTTGAACCGCCATCTTGTAAAAAAATCATATGAAAATATAAAGGTATTTTTTTTTGTAAGAGTAATTATGATATGCAAATGATTTGTTTGATTTACAAAAAAAAAACGGGCATCTTACAACGCGGAGCGTTTTCCTAGTATAGTAACTGAATTACTGGACCTGCATCTGCAGGTAAATCAGAGCACTACTAGACTAGCCCCAGAAGTCGGCTGTGTTTTGCACTTGGCTACGGTTCCAGGCTTGTTTCTACATTGTCAGCGTGTAGCTGCTTAGCAATAGGGCTATGGTTCCAGGCTTGTTACTACATTGTCAGCGTGTAGCTGCTTGGCAATAGGGCTATGGTTTCAGGCTTGTTACTACATTGTCAGCGTGTAGCTGCTTAGCAATAGGGCTATGGTTCCAGGCTTGTTACTACATTGTCAGCGTGTAGCTGCTTAGCAATACGGCTATGGTTCCAGGCTTGTTACTACATTGTCAGCGTGTAGCTGCTTAGCAATAGGGCTATGGTTCCAGGCTTGTTACTACATTGTCAGCGTGTAGCTGCTTAGCAATAGAGCTATGGTTCCAGGCTTGTTACTACATTGTCAGCGTGTAGCTGCTTAGCAATAGGGCTATGGTTCCAGGCTTGTTACTACATTGTCAGCGTGTAGCTGCTTAGCAATAGGGCTATGGTTCCAGGCTTGTTACTACATTGTCAGCGTGTAGCTGCTTAGCAATAGGGCTATGGTTCCAGGCTTGTTACTACATTGTCAGCGTGTAGCTGCTTAGCAATAGGGCTATGGTTCCAGGCTTGTTACTACATAGTCAGCGAGTAGCTGCCCTGCTTAGCAATAAGGCTATGGTTCCAGGCTTGTTACTACATTGTCAGCGTGTAGCTGCTAGCAATAGGGCTATGGTTCCAGGCTTGTTTCTACATAGTCAGCGAGTAGCTGCCCTGCTTAGCAATAGGGCTATGGTTCCAGGCTTGTTACTACATTGTCAGCGTGTATCTGCTTAGCAATAGGGCTATGGTTCCAGGCTTGTTACTACATTGTCAGCGTGTAGCTGCTAAGCAATAGGGCTATGGTTCCAGGCTTGTTACAACATTGTCAGCGTGTAGCTGCTTAGCAATAGGGCTACGGTTCCAGGCTTGTTTCTACATTGTCAGCGTGTAGCTGCTTAGCAATAGGGCTATGGTTCCAGGCTTGTTACTACATTGTCAGCGTGTAGCTGCTAAGCAATAGGGCTATGGTTCCAGGCTTGTTACTACATTGTCAGCGTGTAGCTGCTTAGCAATAGGGCTATGGTTCCAGGCTTGTTACAACATTGTCAGCGTGTAGCTGCTTAGCAATAGGGCTATGGTTCCAGGCTTGTTACTACATTGTCAGCGTGTAGCTGCTTAGCAATAGGGCTATGGTTCCAGGCTTGTTACTACATTGTCAGCGTGTAGCTGCTTGGCAATAGGGCTATGGTTCCAGGCTTGTTACAACATTGTCAGCGTGTAGCTGCTTAGCAATAGGGCTATGGTTCCAGGCTTGTTACTACATTGTCAGCGTGTAGCTGCTTAGCAATAGGGCTATGGTTCCAGGCTTGTTACTACATTGTCAGCGTGTAGCTGTTTAGCAGTAGGGCTATGGTTCCAGGCTTGTTACTACATTGTCAGCGTGTAGCTGCTTAGCAATAGGGCTATGGTTCCAGGCTTGTTACTACATTGTCAGCGTGTAGCTGCTTAGCAATAGGGCTATGGTTCCAGGCTTGTTACTACATTGTCAGCGTGTAGCTGTTTAGCAGTAGGGCTATGGTTCCAGGCTTGTTACTACATTGTCAGCGTGTAGCTGCTTAGCAATAGGGCTATGGTTCCAGGCTTGTTACTACATTGTCAGCGTGTAGCTGCTTAGCAATAGGGCTATGGTTCCAGGCTTGTTACAACATTGTCAGCGTGTAGCTGCTTAGCAATAGGGCTATGGTTCCAGGTTTGTTACTACATTGTCAGCGTGTAGCTGCTTGGCAATAGGGCTATGGTTTCAGGCTTGTTACTACATTGTCAGCGTGTAGCTGCTTAGCAATAGGGCTATGGTTCCAGGCTTGTTACTACATTGTCAGCGTGTAGCTGCTTAGCAATAGGGCTATGGTTCCAGGCTTGTTACTACATTGTCAGCGTGTAGCTGCTTAGCAATAGGGCTATGGTTCCAGGCTTGTTACTACATTGTCAGCGTGTAGCTGCTTAGCAGTAGGGCTATGGTTCCAGGCTTGTTACTACATCGTCAGCGTGTAGCTGCTTAGCAATAGGGCTATGGTTCCAGGCTTGTTACTACATTGTCAGCGTGTAGCTGCTTAGCAATAGGGCTATGGTTCCAGGCTTGTTACTACATTGTCAGCGTGTAGGTGCTTAGCAATAGGGCTATGGTTCCAGGCTTGTTACTACATTGTCAGCGTGTAGCTGCTTAGCAATAGGGCTATGGTTCCAGGCTTGTTACTACATTGTCAGCGTGTAGCTGCTTGGCAATAGGGCTATGGTTCCAGGCTTGTTACTACATTGTCAGCGTGTAGGTGCTTAGCAATAGGGCTATGGTTCCAGGCTTGTTACTACATTGTCAGCGTGTAGCTGCTTGGCAATAGGGCTATGGTTCCAGGCTTGTTACTACATTGTCAGCGTGTAGGTGCTTAGCAATAGGGCTATGGTTCCAGGCTTGTTACTACATTGTCAGCGTGTAGCTGCTTGGCAATAGGGCTATGGTTCCAGGCTTGTTACTACATTGTCAGCGTGTAGGTGCTTAGCAATAGGGCTATGGTTCCAGGCTTGTTACTACATTGTCAGCGTGTAGCTGCTTAGCAATAGGGCTATGGTTCCAGGCTTGTTACTACATTGTCAGCGTGTAGCTGCTTGGCAATAGGGCTATGGTTTCAGGCTTGTTACTACATTGTCAGCGTGTAGCTGCTTAGCAATAGGGCTATGGTTCCAGGCTTGTTACTACATTGTCAGCGTGTAGCTGCTTGGCAATAGGGCTATGGTTCCAGGCTTGTTACTACATTGTCAGCGTGTAGCTGCTTGGCAATAGGGCTATGGTTCCAGGCTTGTTACTACATTGTCAGCGTGTAGGTGCTTAGCAATAGGGCTATGGTTCCAGGCTTGTTACTACATTGTCAGCGTGTAGCTGCTTGGCAATAGGGCTATGGTTCCAGGCTTGTTACTACATTGTCAGCGTGTAGGTGCTTAGCAATAGGGCTATGGTTCCAGGCTTGTTACTACATTGTCAGCGTGTAGCTGCTTAGCAATAGGGCTATGGTTCCAGGCTTGTTACTACATTGTCAGCGTGTAGCTGCTTGGCAATAGGGCTATGGTTTCAGGCTTGTTACTACATTGTCAGCGTGTAGCTGCTTAGCAATAGGGCTATGGTTCCAGGCTTGTTACTACATTGTCAGCGTGTAGCTGCTTGGCAATAGGGCTATGGTTCCAGGCTTGTTACTACATTGTCAGCGTGTAGCTGCTTGGCAATAGGGCTATGGTTCCAGGCTTGTTACTACATTGTCAGCGTGTAGGTGCTTAGCAATAGGGACTTAAATGGCCGTCAATGTCCAGTACCGGAAATGAGAATGAATGGCAGACGCGCTCTCTAACAATGTTGCAGGTCCATTATAATTACAAGTCTACGGGTTGACGAAGATATTGCAAAGTGTGATGTGGACGTAAGAGCGCAATGTAAACTTTTGTTATTTAATTTTATACAATTCATTTTAAGATTGACAAATACAGTACCTGCCTGGCTTAAAATCTTGCGGTTATTAATAGCCTTAATAAATAAACGTTTGTTCGCAGCCAACTCTGAGTCTGACGAGGACATTCTGCGGGAGTCCGAGGAGAAGACGGCCGAGATGAAGAGCGACGCGGAGGAGGAGGGGGAGGAGGAGGAGGGGGTCCAGGTGGAGGAGCAGGAGAAGCCGGAGAGCCGCGTCACGAGGTTTTTCAACACGTTCAGACGGCGGAAGACGATGTCAGCACAGTCTGTCAGCAAGCTGGACACAACCGACATCGGACAGCGTAAGTTGTGTTGTTGCAGAGATGGTTCAATTAATAAAACCAATGGAATTGAAGGGTGCTTACTTGAAAGCTTGATGCACACAAAATAGCAAGGATAACTAGTGACTAAAAGCTAACAACTAATCGTTTCAGTTCACATACAGAAACTAGATTAACAAATGAATGACTTACAGTCACAAGATTAGCCTTCATCCGATTAGTTCTCGCAAAGAGTTTCTGCTTGGATGGACTAGAAAGTGGACAAGGCTAAGGCTATAAGTTAAAAGTTAGTTATCTTGTCTTAGCCTTAGCGCTAGTCGTTGCCTTGTCACTAGCTGAAGTTTCGTGTGAACGCTAGTACACATTTCCATAAGTTCACTTCTAGCCATAATCCTTGGCAAAGTATGTAAATGTGGGCTGGACTAAACTCGGTGAATTTTTTACCATTGTTGGTTTTTGTAATTATCGTGTAAAGACTCGCACCAGTAATAGACACGAAAAACCCCGACCTCGAAAGACCGCTTGGTTTCCCCCGGACTGTACGCGTTTCAGCTGGGAGCCTACGTCACAGCCCCCACGCCCTCGCCGCGGCCGGCCAAGCATCAACACGTGCGTGCATTGTGTACTCGTGGTAGGTATAGTGGACCCAAGATTACTTTACACCTGCTTTCGTCACATCCGGGGCAGTCGTAGCCAACCGGCGAACCGCCCGAGACACACCAGCGCCAATACCGATCGCTGATTGGCTACGAACCAGTCGCCTGTGACGAAAGCATGTGTAAGGTACTCTTGGGACAACTATAGTAGTAGTCCGGCAGCGGTAGAGAGCTACTTTAGAGGGTAGTTAGGCCCATTGACATTATGATATGTGTAGTTAAAGCCTTACCAGTTCGAGCCTCGAAGGTCGGACAGATGAGTGTAGTATTCGAATGTTTGTATGTTCGACGCATTATGTTCACCACCCTCTCGATAGAGCGGGCAGGACTTTGTAGTTGTGTTGTGACAATGGCGGAGAAGTGAATAAAAGGTTGACGAGTGACAAGGTGCTCGAACATATATTCGTGTTATTACTGAACCTACATTGGCGACGAGGATAATAAGGTACTGTAATGATTATTAATTACATGTGGATTTGAATACCGACGCATTCGAGGTTTCAATACCGTACGTACAAGCTGGATTTGAGGTTTCAATACCGGACGGCAGGAATCCTGTAGGGACGCTAGGCCTAGGCCTAGTTTGCCTCACGCTAGTAGTATGGCGTGTGTTGAGCCAGGTATGTCGCAAGCGTTGCCACACTTTGACTGCTCTGATGAGTCGGGAGATATCGCCCAGCGATGGACGAGGTGGAAACGGGCATTTGAGTTGTATGTAGAAGGTCAGGGTATCGATGTGGATGTCCGGAAATGGTTCTTGTTGTTAAGCTACGCTGGTATGCCCGTGCAGGATATTTACTATGCACAAACTAAGGAGCCGGATTTAGCCAGATTAGAGAACGAACTGCATTATGATTATGCTGTACGCATCTTGACAGCATATTTCACGCCCGCCACTAACATCCCCTATGAACGCTATGTGTTTCCAACTATGGCCCAAGACAAGACTGAAACTGTCAAACAATGGGTAACACGACTTCGTCGTCAGGCAGAGAACTGTGAGTGGGGTACATTCACAGATGAACAGATTCGAGATCAGGTTATTGAGAAGTGCCAGTCCTCGCAACTTAGGCACAAATTACTTGAGAAAGGCAACAAACTAACCTTAAAAGCGGCATGTGCATTAGCAACGCTGTTGGAAACAACACAGCTTCAAGCCTCAACTATGGAAAATTGTGGATCTAGCCATAGTAACATGGGCACAGAGGAAAGCATAAATAAATTAGAGATCAGTGGGAAACCAAATCAGGGGTCCTCGCGAGGCTGCTATCGATGTGGCTATACAGGACATGACCAGAACGATTCGCGCTGTCCTGCTTGCGATGTAATATTCGGGGGCACTTTGAAAAATGTTGTCGGACTAAGGATACTAAGGGAGAAGATAGAAAGAACAATTCAGGGTCATACCGGTACAAGAAAACTAACAAGGTTCAGAAGAAACGTGTCCACCAAGTTGAATCAGAGGTAGCTTCGAACAGTGAAAATTCAAGTTCCGAAGATGAACAAGTGTTCATTATGAGCTCCCATTCAGTTAACCAGCTAGGAAAATTTGAAACAAATAGCGTTGCAGTCGGTGGGGTAGCTCTGGAAATGATCATTGACTCTGGAGCAAGTTGCAATGTTATTGATGAAGAGACATGGAAACCTTGAAAGGGCAGCGTATACGATGTAAATCGTCACTCTCTAGTACGGTCTTGCACCCCTATGGTGGTGGTACTCCGATTCCTGTAATGGGAAAGTTTACGACTAAAGTTCAGATAGCAGGTAAATCAGAAAAGGCTGAATTTTACGTAATCAAAGAAAAGGCTCAGCCAATCTTGGCCAAGATGACATCTATAAACCTAGGCGTCTTAAAATTGGGACTTGATGTCAATGAGTTGAATGTTAGCGGTAAACCTAACTCAGGTACGCTCATCCCACGTAAAGATTGTAAACTAGGGAAGTTAAAGGATTTTCAGCTGACTCTGGCAATTAAGCAAGACGTAAAACCCATAGCCCAGCCTTTGCGAAGAGTTCCAGTACCACTGCGGAAGAAATTGGAGAAGAAGCTAGATGAGTTAGAGGAAATGGATATCATCGAGAAGGTAGATGGTCCCACTACCTGGTCTTCGCAACTAGTTGTAGTCCCTAAAGGAGACGGAGATATCAGAATTTGCGTCGATATGAGGCAAGCGAACATGGCAGTGTGTAGGGAGCGTTACCCAATCCCCACATTAGACGATGTACTTCCTGAACTTCATTCATGTCAGTATTTTAGTAAACTAGACATAAAATATGCATTTCACCAGATCGAATTGGAGTCACAATCGAGAGAAATTACCACATTTCTCACCCATAAGGGAGCCTATAGGTATAAAAGGCTAATGTTCGGTATAAACTGTGCACCCGAAATGTACCAGCACATAATGGAGCAATTGCTCCAAGGTTGTGAGGGTGTCAAAATCTATATTGATGACATTCTTATCTCCGGGAGAACTAAGGAGGAACATGACTACAGGTTGAAAAAAGTATTGGAGATGATAAAAGAAAAAGGGATAACATTAAACCGGAATAAATGTCAATTTGGCAAGACTGAAGTTACGTTTATGGGCCACAAGTTGACTTGCACAGGTGTCCAACCAACTCAGAGCAAGATTGATGCAGTTACCAATTGTAGGGCACCCAAAACTTCGGAAGAGATCCGGAGTTTCCTAGGTCTGGTCAACTTTGTGGGCCGATTTATCCCAGATTTTTTAACAGTAACTGAACCCTTGAGGAAATTAACGAAACAGAATACGCATTTTGTGTGGGGCCCTGAACAAGAAGAGTCCTTCTGTACACTGAAAATGCGGCTGACTGAAGCTCGCACGTTGGGCTATTACGACCCTAACGCAAAAACGCAGGTTATCGCGGATGCAAGTCCAGTTGGTCTTGGGGCTCTCCTTATCCAGACTGGTCATGATGGCCCACGAGTGATAAGCTATGCAAGTAAAAGTCTGTCTGACATTGAGTCACGATACTCACAGACAGAAAAAGAGGCTTTAGCCCTAGTTTGGGCTTGTGAACATTTTCACATGTTCCTTTACGGGAGGAATAAATTTGACTTGATCACTGATCACAAACCCTTGGAATTTATATTTTCCCCTAAGGCAAAACCTTGCGCACGAGTCGAGCGGTGGGTTCTACGACTTCAATCGTATAATTACAGGGTTATTTATTGCCCAGGAAAGTCTAATATTGCGGATCCATTATCGCGCTTACTCAGCTTACAGAAATGTGATGCCCATTTTGATGAAAAGGGAAAGAAATGTTTGCAAATTCTTGCACATACCCTCGCTCCCATCGCTTTAACTCTAAAAGAAATCGAAGACGCATCAGAAGCAGATGAAGATCTGAAAAACATAGCACACAGCTTACAAACAGGATCATGGGGTGAGGGAACCAAGCCATTCAACCCATTTGCCGATGAACTATGTAAAGTGGGGAAGGTTATTCTTCGGGGTACCCGCTTGGTCATTCCCCACTCACTTCAAGAACAAACCTTACAACTTGCCCATGAGGGCCACCCAGGCATCTCATCAATGAAACAACGACTGAGGTCAAAGGTTTGGTGGCCTAAAATAGATAAAGATGCCGAAAGCTTTGTCAGGTCATGCCATGGGTGCCAACTGGTAGCTGCAGCTGACCCACCCGAACCTCTTCGCACTACTCTGTTGCCGAACGAGCCGTGGCAAGACATTGCCATTGATTTCTTGGGGCCACTTCCAACAGGTGATTATCTGTTGCTGGCAGTTGATTACTTCAGCAGGTATTATGAAGTGTGCATAATGCGATCGATAACTGCTCAAAATACAATTAAACACCTCAAACCCATCTTTGCCCGATTCGGATTACCATGTTCGATAAGGCTAGATAATGGTACACAATTCACCAGTGATGAATTCTCTATGTTTTGCGAAGAAAACAATATACATTTGCATTGCACAACTCCCTTATGGCCACAGGCTAACGGGGAGGTAGAGCGTCAGAACCGCTCATTGTTAAAACGTCTGCGAATTGCGCAAGCCACCGGTACCAATTGCAAGGAGGAACTCCTGGCGTACTTTTGACACTGTACAGGGTTACCGCACACGGCCACTGGTGTCAGCCCTGCAGAACTGATGTTCAGGAGAAAACTCAGAGAAAAAATACCATCCTATCATCAAGCGGTCTTGGACGAAAGGGATTCGGAGATGCGAGACCACGACAAGGAACGAAAATGGAAAGGGAAAGAGTATGCTGATAGAACAAGACGAGCATGCAAGAGCTCGGTGGAGGTGATATGGTGCTGATGAGACAAAACAAGACTAATAAACTCTCCACACCTTTTCATCCCACACCATGCCAAGTCATAAACAAAAATGGCAACAGCTTAACACTACAGACACCTAGTGGAGCTCAGTACAGTCGAAACTCTTCCTTTACCAAGAAATACATTTCCCGTCCAGCCATAATCCTAGCCGATGAAGATTCTCACTCCGTTGTTCCATCCACTCCAAAACTCATGCCATCCACTCACACAGGTGAACGATCCGGAACACCACCTACCAATGTTTCAGAAAATCCCGGAAGTGTTGTCCAGGCACCGACAATCCAAACTCAAGTCAGACAACCCACCACACCCGGGGTGCTGCTGTAGACGGGAAGACCCAGAAGAGTTATAAGTCTTCCTGTACGATACCGCCAGTAGCTCAGGATGAAGCCATCTATTCTGATTCATGCTCTTACAATGTTTTATGATATGCTTTAGTTTATAGTTTACTTAAAGGTGAATCCATCTACTTTATTTTATGTAGAAGCAAAGATTACTGAGTGGAGAAGATGTTTCATCGCCGAGTTAAAATATCTGCGCGAGTTTTTTTGAAATTTTCTAAGTCTCACCACTAGTTCGAATTCTGACCGCAAGGAGCGCTAGCCCTGCACGTTTGACCAAGGTCCACTAAATCCCCTGGCGGCTACTAGCGATCTAGTAGACCGTGCGTTTGACTTCGTTACCGTTAAACAAGGTCTACTAGATCGCTAGTACGTGCCAGGGGATTTAGTGGACCTTGAGTTTTAAACTTTTGGAAGAGCATGGAAGAGCGACTCTTGCGGTGAGAATTCGAACTACACGTCGGACTTGGAAAATATCGCTCAGACACGCGCAGACGAATTCCCATATGGATCAAACATCTTCTCCACTCAGTAATCTTTGGTAGAAGGAAGAGATGTAGTATTCGAATGTTTGTATGTTCGCGGCATTATGTTCACCGCCCTCTCGATAGAGCGGGCAGGACTTTGTAGTTGTGACAATGGCGGAGAAGCGAATAAAAGGTTGACGAGTGACAAGGTGCTCGAACATATATTCATGTTATTACATGCGAAAAGCTGAGGAAGGATTATGCGTGATCTTTTAGGGAGAGCGGGAAAAGGTGATTGGTGCGATTGCGGTGAGTTTGGTGTGATGTTATCTGACACGGAAAGTTTCTGACGCGGCTAGCCTCGGTGGGGGCTGTGACGTCACGATCTCAGTCCCATCAACTTCACCGGCGCACATCTTCCAAACCAAGGGACAGATTTGAATGATTTCTTTTACGATCGTCTTTTTACAACAGTTTGTACACGCAGTGAAAAAACAGTTAGTTTAGTCCAGCCTACCTTTAAAGTCACCGTAACACCCAGCCCAAGACTTATTAGTCCATTAGGTAGGTACTAAGGAAGCGACCCTCTCCCCCCCCCCTGGTGCAAATTTTCACTATAGCAGTTCGAAAGAGAAAAAAATTAAAATTCATAATTCACTTGTTTGCCACGTGACAGCTGGGGTGTTTGGCCTCCAGGTGTGTCCAAAGTTGAGATTTTCAAAACTGAAATTTGTCCCTTTTCTTAAAGTATTTGTAAATTTGTAATTATTCTTTCATAAACTGATGTATAGTAGAACTTTCTTATTTTTAGTACAAAAAACGAAGATTATTTGGAAAGGGGTGTCCAAATAAAAATATACACATTTTTACCACTGTATACAACTGTTAAATGCAATTTTTGGCACATCCTGATTGGAAAAAGATCCATATAGAAGTATAATGATTCATACAACGTATTAAAAACAGATGATGAAGAATTTTATTTAAGGGGTGCCCAAAATGCTGGATTTCTTGTTAGGATCAATATGTAAACAATGTGAGAAAACGAAATATATGTATGCATGGACCAAAATCATTAAACCTCTTTATTAATAAGAATATATTTAATCCATAACATTAACAAAGTCAGGGGTATCCATAATTTAATGTTTTAATTAAATAATTGCCTAATTATGTTACTCGATGGAAAAATGCTGTCAGTTTTGTCATCATCGAGTCGAAATAAAATACAAAACAGAACTATTTTATTTTTTGGATAGGGTTGTCCAAAAGTTCAATACAAATTAACTTAAATTTATATGGCAATAAATAAACCGTCACTTTCTACGTTATAAGCGAGTTTTCTCTAAATAGACGAATACTCATGGAATTGGTTTGCAAACTTACACAATGTTGTTGTAGGTACACTCGCAGTTAATTCGATATCATATCGTCTAGGGATGTCAATACCCGGAAATATTTGTACCCGGTACCCTCGCGCCGTACCCGGACTACCCGGGTAGTAAATAATACTAAATACGCAAAATACGTTTTATCGTCATGGGTGTCAAATGATTCGCAAAGTTGTGGAGAGAGAGACATTATATTGTTACACGGTATCAGGTTGCATTGTCTTCGATGCAAAACGATCGCGGAAGTATAGTCCGAGCTCGAACACGAGAACATGATTGCGGTAAAGGTACGACAGGCAGGTGCGCTCCCTCCGACTCGCAACCGTTCCGCAGCATTCTTCCATAGGCCTACAGAAGATAATACTAATTGGGCTTTACGTCTCATTTTTTTGCGAAGGTAACTAATCATGACGGGGTGGGGGTGGGTGTCAAGTTAAATGCCGGCAAATTGAAAAGCGCGGCTCGTACGCTCGCACAAAGACGCCAGTAGGGAAATATCGCAATGTTGAATTGATTTCGTTTTGAACAGAAGAAGGGAACGGGTAGTACCGGGTAACGGGTATTGAAAAGTTGGAACCGTACCCGTGTGTACCGGGCGGGTACCCGGGTACCCGTTGACATCCCTAATATCGTCTAACCAAAAGCATAAAGCAGCCAAAATGAAATTAATAAGGAATTTCGATTGAAAATGAAGGAAAACGGTTTAACTAACCCCGGGTGTCTGTTGTATACGGACAGTTTGTTGTAAAGGGAGGAACGTTTGCTCAGTTTTGTTTAATTTGTATGTTATTGCTCATTGTTTCATTGGAATCTGTTCCTTCGTTCCTCTCTCTCTATCCCTCTAGCTAATCGTCTTCGTCAAAGTACAAATCCATTTCTTGGTAATCGCCAACTTTACTGAGCTCATCTACTTCTTCTTCGGCATCATAATCGCCAGCATCACCATCATTGGTGTTCTCACTCAGCAGACCTACAAATACTTGTGGCATAATGTCACCCTCAGTTCATGTATACTCAAGACATTAGAATTAGGTCCAGAGATATCTGGTTTAGCTTCCATTGCCCGATTCTAAACAAGTGACTAATTAGCTCGTTTTATGGGCTGTCCTAAAGACGGTCTACAAGGAGGTGAAAGTCTGAACCGTTGTAGTTTGGCGCAATTTACAGATGAGGTGCACTTTTTTAAGATGGTATATCGAAGTTATTGACGTTAAATGGTTTGTCTAATGATGCTCATACATCAAACACACATATTTCTCTAGTGTTTCATACTGTTCCTCATCGATGTTCCCAAAGAGGTAAACACACCCAGATATTATGTGGTGTTCAAGAACCTTCAGTGGAGCCAGTTTCCTTTGGCGAACAATTAATGCGCTTGTACTATCACACCCAGTAAATGCATGGAAAGCAGGAAGAGCATTAGACATTTCCACCCCAATTATATTTCCCACTTCATTTACGTCAACTAGTCTTCGTTTGTTCACAGAACCTATATAAAATAAAATAATTGACTGTGGACATACTTCACCAAAAGTAAAAATTCACACCTGTGTCCGGACTTCTGATAACGAGAACACGTGGTTGTTCAAAAATGTTTAGAGCATACTGACAATGCAGCAGGTTTTTTGTATTGACCTGTTCTTCTGTTTACTGTAGATCGTCCACGGGGTTTGTAATGCCAGGGCGGCCATCTACACTAGTCATAACAGTGCATGTGTCTTCACATACCACAAAACAATGGTCTATGCAATAGTTGGTCTGCAAATAGCTCACTTCTCCACTGCGATAAGATTAATTTTACTATTTGTATTTTGTTAGAATTTGAAAGAAATTATTTCCAAACTCGATGAATTTGTCATTCACCCAGTTATTAAATACTCCTTTGCATGATCTCTTCTCATTCTTACAGCATTTACATTGAATCAGGGCTTGTAGAGGCAGGGTAAATTTGGCATTTTAATTGTTATTGAGGCCTAGCTGTTTTGATAAATTTAAAGCTTTCCAGGAAACAGGTTATTCACATTATAAATTGCTGTATTTCCTTGACAAGGGGAGTCCGCGATCTCTCCAGGACATCTCGTAATACTATGCTATTACATCACATTTGGTTTTGGATTAATGTTCAATAGAATACAATAATTGCTATTATCAACTCAAATGAACTTTGTACAGTAATGTAAATGTATTTATTCTACGGAATAACAATATTTATAAATCTTACTCAGCTTTAACTTTAGTAATGTTCAGAACAAAATGTGTGTGTATTTGGAGGAAGGCCACCATAAGTGGTATTGGCAAATTGCTGATTTTGGACAACCCTGTTGATAATAATACCAACATATAAATATTGGTTGTTTGCACATAGTGTATGAAGTTTGGTAGTGCAAAAATTATTATCTTTAGGGATTACCCACTAACAAAAAAATATACAATTATATTTATGATGATGGACACCCCTACAATGTAAACGCCCCAGATACCAATTAGCAATCAATTAAAAAATGTAAAATCATAGGTGTTTCTTTAAGAAAGCACTGTTTCGAGTCACATTAGTTGGAGGTGCAACTTTATGGATTAACCATACCATAGTGAATTGTATATCTAAAGTAGTGGCAATATAACTATAATTGTTGGATAGCCCTTCATTATTGACGTTAGTTTATTTTATTGTTAGTAACAGGAGTAATGTGTATTGAATTTTGCAATTTCAACAGACATAATTTTCAGAAACATGACCAAACTTTGAGATCTTAGCAGTAAAATAACCTCAAATTGGGACATCCCTGGAGGCCAAACGCCCCAGCTGTCACGTGGCAAACAAGTGGATTATTGTTCCTCGTTTTTTTCTCTACAAAACTGCTATACTGAAAATTTGCGCCAGGGCAGGGGGGGGGGGGTTATGAGCCACCTAACGGACTATATGGCCTGGCAATCCACACCACTCAGTCATAACCAACCGATTCCGATTAACGGGAAACTTCAAATTATGCTTTACGATAAGCACTCTTTAGTGTCGGATGCTTTACGATAAGCACTCTTTAGTGTCGGATGCTTTATGATAAGCACTCTTTAGTGTCGGATGCTTAACATAAGCACTCTTTAGGTGTCGGATGCTTTACGATAAGCACTCTTTAGTGTCGGATGCTTTACGATAAGCACTCTTTAGTGTCGGATGCTTTAAGATAAGCACTCTTTAGTGTCGGATGCTTTACGATAAGCACTCTTTAGGTGTCGGATGCTTTACGATAAGCACTCTTTAGTGTCGGATGCTTTACGATAAGCACTCTTTAGTGTCGGATGCTTTACGATAAGCACTCTTTAGTGTCGGATGCTTTACGATAAGCACTCTTTAGTGTCGGATGCTTTACGATAAGCACTCTTTAGTGTCGGATGCTTTACGATAAGCACTCTTTAGTGTCGGATGCTTTACGACAAGCACTCTTTAGTGTCGGATGCTTTACGATAAGCACTCTTTAGTGTCAGATGCTTTACGATAAGCACTGTTTAGTGTCGGATGCTTTAAGATAAGCACTCTTTAGTGTCGGATGCTTTACGATAAGCACTGTTTAGTGTCGGATGCTTTACGATAAGCACTCTTTAGTGTCGGGTGCTTTACGATAAGCACTGTTTAGTGTCGGATGCTTTACGATAAGCACTCTTTAGTGTTGGGTGCTTTACGATAAGCACTCTTTTACTTGTTTAAAAAAAAATGGTTAACTTTCACACAGACACTAACCAAACACAGTACAAACATAACACAAATATAGACCCATTTGCTTTAGCCCTACATGAGGTTGGCCTAAATAAAGTACAGCCAACTATCAACACTGAATTGAATTCTTAACATCTACGTATTAAGATCATGAATTTATGAACACATACTATCAGGACGCTTGTTTCAAAACTAAATGTTGCATGTCTCATTTTAGGGATAACGAGTACTATGGTAGATGTTTGCGGTCCTGTTTGCAAATAAAGGCATTATTATTATTATGATCAGAGATATTAAGAACTATGGATATTGTTTACTTCAACTCGCTGATGACATAATATGGAATTGCACTAGGGGGAAACTCTACAAAAAGGAATACTGTTTTCCTCCTACAAAAACCAACTGTAAGAATCATATCAAAGTATGGATTTAGAGCTAGTTGTAACTCCCTCTTCAAAATGCTTGTAATATTAACAGTGCATTGTGTACATACAGTATACACAAAGTCATAATTTTTATTCCCGAAAAGATTAATTTTTTGAATGCAACTACCAGCTGTGCAGGGAGCCAATCATAAGTCTGGTTGCAGGGGCCGTGAGCGAGGGGGTCAGGAGGAGAGAGAGGGGGGGCGGAGACCAACGAGACGAGGGGACAAACAAGCAGGTGAGTTGAGATACTACACTAGCATAGCCCACGGTCCAATACGTCAGGACTTGCACGCGCCACACGAGTACTAGCATAGCCCACGGTCCAATATCGTCAGGCCTTGCAAGCGCCACACGAGTACTAGCGTAGCCCACGGTCCAATATCGTCAGGCCGTGCAAGCGCCACACGAGTACTAGCGTAGCCCACGGTCCAATATTGTCAGGCCTTGCACGGTCACACGAGTACTAGCGTAGCCCACGGTCCAATATTGTCAGGCCTTGCACGCGCCACACGAGTACTAGCATAGCCCACGGTCCAATATCGTCAGGCCTTGCAAGCGCCACACGAGTACTAGCATAGCCCACGGTCCAATATTGTCAGGCCTTGCACGCGCCACACAAGTACTAGCTTAGCCCACGGTCCAATTTTGTCAGGCCTTGCACGCGCCACACGAGCACTAGCGTAGCCCACGGTCCAATATCGTCAGGCCTTGCACGCGCCACACGGGTACTAGCGTAGCCCACGGTCCAATATCGTCAGGCCTTGCACTCGCCACACGAGTACTAGCTCAGCACGATCAGCTTCCTCAGCTTGCTCTTATTATGAATCATGTTGGTGTACATGAAGTAAAAGCTTAGGGACATTAATATTTATCGACATTCATTTTTTTTTACCAAATCTCCAAAAAATTGTATGCGGATTAGGTCGCACCCCAGTTTTTGTTCTTTAAATTTTCATTTCTTTTGCAACCTACAATGGAGTAAATATGGTAACATAAATTACAGATTGTGATTAAAGCTGCCGTTATTGTAGAGCGTTGGGAGCAACGCGTTAGCTGCTTTACAAGCGTAGCTCGCGTACAAGTGTTTACAGTAGCCAATCTTCTGATTGGTTGACGTGCCTGAAACATCTAACGCGTGCCCCAAACGCTCTACAATAACGGCAACTTTACAAAACAAAAGATTCTTTACACTTCCCATTATAAATGCCAAAAGTATTGAATCGAATCTGGTAACCCGTAAAATGCATTCTTAGTTCCAGTCGAAAACCTGCGCCATTGTCTAGGGCCCACCACTCCAGCAACGACTGGAAGGGTCTTCACCGAGCCATTGTCTAGGGCCCACCACTCCAGCAACGACTGGAAGGGTCTTCACCGAGCCATTGTCTAGGGCCCACCACTCCAGCAACGACTGGAAGGGTCTTTACCGAGCCATTGTCTAGGGCCCACCACTCCAGCAACGACTGGAAGGGTCTTCACCGAGCCATCGTCTAGGGCCCACCACTCCAGCAACGCCCGGAAGGGTCTTCACCGAGCCATTGTGTAGGGCCCACCACTCCAGCAACGACTGACTGACTAAATCAGTCGAGCCGTTGCGTCGTAAATGCTCCGACCTTGAGGCCGCCGGTCAAGGAGACCCACATCTGACGATACACGACAAACAAATGCCAAAACTACTTTTAGATGAGTGGATATCAGACTTACAGCTGTAGGTTGTAATAAACTTAAAATGAAGACACAAAACATTATCAATTGATATTCCGTATTGTATTTGTAATGAGACCAGAACAATAATAATTAGTATGGATCCAACTGTATAGAATTCAACATCATAGTGAAAATTCAAAATAGTACCATAAATACATAAAGAACAAACTTGTAGTTTCATGTGCAACATTTATAAATGTATAATAGGCAATATAATACATTTATCATAGCATATTAGGGACTTGTTCCAGACCATAATAGCAATGTTAATAAATCTTTACAATCAGAAGTCAGTAATACAACAATTTAATCCCGATATTCCCCACTGTTGTAGGCCTAATGAAATTATTTACCTTAGATAATTGGTTTGGATCAGTAATGGCAAGCAACACCTAACTAATGAACGTCGCAACACTTTGAAAAACTCGTATCATGAGGGAATTCAGAAAACGTAAAAAAGTAGAGGAACACCGTAGCGTAAAACAAGCAATGCACAAAACTTTTTAAAAAATCACAAGAAGAATCATGGCGAATGGAAAACTAAATTAATGCCTCTAGAAGATAATATTATACCTACACAGTACACATGTTGAAATAGGCTCGAGTATTTTTACATTCTACAAACTTTTCACGTAAAAATAATATACCTAGATAATATTAATAGTAGTAGATTGGTTGGTACGGAAAACTGGAAAACGAGCCGTCCGTTATCGAGACAAGCTCTTTCTTAACAAAAAAAAAAAATCAACACCAATTTACTGAACTTAAGTATCAATTTCAAAAGAACAATCCACAACAAGAAAAAAGAAACAAATCCGAGAGTGCCTAGTTTTGATTTAGCGACATGTAGCAGTACATACAATACATAAATAGAGTACGTAGCTAACAAAAGAACGTAATCGTGACCGGACGAGCCAGAGGCATTTCGAGTTGTAGAGTAATCCCGCAGGTGTCATCATCGGAGGAGGGTCTTGCAAAGTACGTCCGCGCGCTCTACGAGGCTCCACTCTCGTCTCTTGAACGACGTATCGTAAAAAATGGTATAAAATTTATTTTTAAAAAGTGTTCGGTTGTATCTCGATGAAGATTGCAAACGGCGCGCGGACGTAAGTCAAACCTTCTTCCGAAGTTCCCTCGAGTATCCTCTGTACGATTAGAACCATCTAGTGTAGTACTGAGCTAAACCCAGGATATAATGCCAATTGTGGGACTATTGATTCTAGTCTAGTCTAGCATTACTACAAGTCACAACAATGGCCGATTAAAATCATGGCCAAAGTTACAACCAATTACTTTTGCCATCATGCAGTACCTTCGCATGCGTGTACCTACACAAACATCGCAGGGAGTAACTAAGTACCGGTACCACCGACAACTAATTCCTTTTAAGTGTACCGCAAATTCCAAACTCGTAAATGCCCTCGACTCGCTCGCACCGTCTCGAAACAAATAAATATCACTCTTCTTTGTTAAATACATTTTCAGTCCACTTTTGGAATGTAAGATCTACTTAAAAATTAACATCATCAAAAGATCAGATCGGTCAAAATCTTCAACATAAATTACCACGTACATTACCAGCTGCACAAGGAGCATTTAAACACGGCATAAGCACACTGCACACCACTCGCAAATTTAGTAGCGACTTTCGTCCATTAATACAACATAGAATTCATAAGCAAGCACTAGAAAATAGTCTTAAAAACAATAACAAATTTCGTACATGAATATATCATATATTTTGAATTTTTATGAATAAACACTTTGCAACATGAGATATGAGATAGTGTGCTAGCTATACCGATGAAATAGTTTGGAAAATGCCCAAACGTTACATATTTAAATTACGAACACGAATTATGATTTTTTTATTACATTCACATATAATTGGAGATTGATCTTACCGTTAATTTCACATGAGTTCCAAACAAACAACCGTATCTTTAGCTACGCTAATAATAATTGAACAGTCACGAGCCCTCAAGACGCGAACACCGCATGAAAAGCAAACGACATAACCGGCACAAAAACCCTACGGGCGAACATCCCAAAGACTCACCGCGCAACAATGTAAATAGTATCTTCAACAGCAAGTCGTTGTCCGACTAAGAACAAACGTTAATGTACAACAACGGATTACATACTCGGATAAAACCGACCGTACCGCAGTGTACTGGTCTTTGCACAACGGGAACGGTGACATGCAACGTCCCCACTTAATTTACCTTTCTCGTAAATAAGAAAATAACATATCCTCTAAAATAGACTCGCTTACTTTCAATAGACACGCCTTCCTAATTCTTCAGCATCATGCATCATGCATCGCATTACACTAATTGTCGACGTTACCATTAAGCACTGCTCGGCATTCTACACGACGCCATCACTTAAAACGTTCAAATCAACGACCAACGAATTAACTACAGGACACCTTATTATGTCCATATACTACTTGATACTCGAACCAACGTCATATTACGTTGCGAGGCGGGCTTGCAGACACGAGCGATGGCTTGTTAACGTTGCGTTGTAACGACTGCGCTCGAGACGAATGCAGCTCCAAACCCCCTAGCCGGCCGTAACGCGAACCCTTGTCCTGCGTACAGGTATAGAACGTACCGTGCCAAGCAGACAAGATACCCCGATGTACAGGCATAGAACGTACCGCGCCAAGCAGACAAGATACCCCGATGTACAGGCATAGAACGTACCGCGCCAAGCAGACAAGATACCCCGATGTACAGGCATAGAACGTACCGCGCCAAGCAGTCAAGATACCCCGATGTACAGGCATAGAACGTACCGCGCCAAGCAGACAAGATACCCCGATGTACAGGCATAGAACGCAGACTCATGTAACCCTTGTCCTGCGTACAGGCATAGAACGTACCGCGCCAAGCAGTCAAGATACCCCGATGTACAGGCATAGAACGTACCGCGCCAAGCAGTCAAGATACCCCGATGTACAGGCATAGAACGTACCGCGCCAAGCAGACAAGATACCCCGATGTACAGGCATAGAACGTACCGCGCCAAGCAGACAAGATACCCCGATGTACAGGCATAGAACGCAGACTCATGTAACCCTTGTCCTGCGTACAGGCATAGAACACAGGGACGCAAGTGCCGGTGGTCGCGGGCGCGAGTGCACTAACTCTTGGTGACGTCCATGGGCGCGGGCGACGAGGGCTTGCCGACCTCCATCTGAGTGGGCGAGCTGCTCTGTAGCGTGTGATTGGCCCCGCCCACGAGGGAGGGGGGGGCGGCCGGCTTGACAAACAGGTCCGAAGTACGGCGCCCCACCTGAAACACGTTCGCTCGTCAGACAACGGCTTCACGGTACGTATAGTGAGGGAGTCTACCCTGCTACCCTTTGCCATTAAGTTTGAAGGTTATGTATGGCATTGTCTCTAATGGGTACATTCAAAAAGTCCAAAACACTTTGATTTCAATTTACAATATCAAACATATCCCGACAGTAACGTAACACGTAGACAAAATATGATGTCTAACAATCACTGCAAACTTGCAGTACAAACTTGATTACTAATCTAGGGTACAACCTTTCTTATTGTCTAGTTTAGGCCTACAATTTGTGTGGACAGTTTAAAACATTCCAGAATATGTTTGTGTAAATATAAAAGCCGAAGTGTACTCACCCCTAGTTGGGGGGCGGGGGGCGAGGGGGTGGCCCCGCCCAGGGGGACGGAGGGGTTGAGTGACAGGAGTGACCAGGACGGCCAGTTGGGGGCGATCAGACTCTCTCGGGACGTCGAGCCGGCCAGGCTCATGCCTGAAACACATCATACACTCGTCTCCTTACAACAGCCCTGCCAGCAACCCCTCTAGAAGGCAGTGCACCAAGGCCCGGTATTATAAACTTCCAATAAATATTTAGAAGGCTACTAATTTGTTTTCACCATGGCAACAACCAATGGGAAGCCTGGTTGCCATGGTGAAATTAATTAGTAGCTTAGCTTACTAAATACTGTATTTATTTCAAGTTCATAATACCAAGCCGAATAATTATCGGAAAAATATCCATCGGTTCCAAAAAAGTCAAAGTTTTGCCAACGACATAGAAATTGTTATTGTTGGAAGTTGTCAACATGTGTTGGCCGGACCGCTCGCTACGCCTCCCCATACAGAGGGCATACACAAAATGCTTTTGTTGACTAAAACAATTCTTGTGTAGCAACAAAAGTGCAATTATTTTTCTACAGCGAATATCCGTTACATTTGGCTTAGCTAATAATCATTACATAATACTTACCTAATAATATTTAATAATACGTAATACATAATTCCAGTGGTGCATCGATTATACGTTTCATACTTTTATACGTAAGATCAATTAATTAACATCGATTAATCGATTAATAATCGATGTCAGTGACGATTTTCGACATCGATTTTTTTTGTTTAGTCAATTTTTTGTCAATTAATTAAATAACTAATCAACTGTCAATTTTTGTGGTTTCCTGTAAAAACGTAAATTCACTGTAATGTATATATAATAACTAGGGATGACATCGGGTATCCGGGTATCCGGATTATCCGAATCCGTTCCAAGGATTCGAATCTTGTTCTGGTACATTTTTAGTTGAATTGTTGTATGCTTCAACAATGCGCCAACAATGGTGATAACAAAATGACTTGTTTCCATTCCATAAAATACTTTCCCACTCCGTTATATACCCATTATCGGCTTGATTAAAAATAGACTTAGCCTATTTTATGTGGTGTGATTGCTGAGGGCGAGTTCTGGTTTGCCTGTGCTCCCACCGGCTCTTGGCCTACCCCTACCCCTTCCCGACCGTCATCACTGGCTGACAGAACGCACGCTGGCAGCTTCTGCCACGGGCGGTCAATGGCCTTCAAATAACATGTTGAGCTACGTGATTTACACTTCTAGGATTCGGGTTACCCGAATCCTTGAGGGGCTGGAATCGAATCCAGATTTTACTACCCGATGTCATCCCTAATAATAACGCATATAAGCCGCGCTTTTTTTTCTTATTTTGTGTCTCTCAAAACCACCATGCGGCTTATTTTTGTAAGTGAAAAAAAAAATTTCGGGGTTTACGGGTGTTATGTTCAAACCTGGCATCAAATTATTAGGCTCTGCGACAAAGTGAGTCATTCGTCGTCGTGTTTGTCGGGGCATTTGCGGCATTGATTGAGTATACAAAATGTATCAGATTTCGTGGGTTTCCTGTCTCTACTTCATCCCCCCCCCCATTTGTTAGAATTCTTTCAGTCAGCGAAGCTCATTCTCTTTCTCTCTCTCCCTCGCTCTACAGCATGATGTTTTGTTGGTCCGCTGCCAGCCACTTGCCCGCGCATCTCGCGTACGCATCACATCACCAACTCCTCCCCTCCCCAAACCCCTATGCGCTCAGTGCATTAGCGGGCCAGCGGGATGCAGAGAGCTACCTACAGTACATTCCTCACATTAGCTCTTACACTCACGTAACCTCTATTACCGAATACCGCCAGTTCCTTATTACATACCAATACCAATTATTACTTCACATTATTTTCTGGTCCTTTCTCGAATATAATAACTGCGGCTTATAAACAAATTGTTTTCTGAAAAGTAAAGCTCAAAAAGTGCACTGCGGCTTATAATCGTATGCGGCCTTTATGCGTGTAAATACGGTAATTGCTTTGATGATTGAAAATTGCTGTTTGATCACCGTCCCTCAAAACAGTTAACGGGCCAACACGAAATTCACTTTGTTCTGAACAAGGAACTGTAGACGAGCCACAAAGACCAAGTCCATAAAACTTGTTAATGACATTTTAATTTATAAACATATAAATTTGAGCTTTTATTGGCACCATAAATCACATAGATGAAACTGTAACATCACAAAATTCAACTCTATTGCAACGATAGTCAATGTTCGAATGCCACTGTGAAAGATCATAGCGACCTAGTAATGCAGATCTGCTCACGTTACCCAGTGTTCATTGCCATTGCTAATACAAATAAGCCGGCACACATTCACATTACGAAAATAATCATGCAGATGAAAAAAAAAAATCCGTGAATGACTTGGTAACACGTTTTGTGCCCTAAATAAATATCAATATGTAAGGGATAATATCTGCAAGACTTACCGGGGCTGAGGGGCCTCGAAGAGCTCGGGGAGGGGTAGGGGATGGGGCTGGAGACGGCTCTGTTCCTGAGATGTCCGGCGCCAGATGTCGTCATCTCGTTGTATTGCCGTTCCTCTTCCATCTCGAGGCTGCAACAAGAGCTCCGTCACATCAGTTCAACACATCGCACATTAATGCAAAGAAGCGATGCCAAAAGATATGGGGGAGGCAGAAAAAGAATCCTATCTCTACTAAGGATGTCATAGCTAGGGTAGAAAAATTCGAATCCGGTTCCAGACCTTCCAGGAATCAGGTTAACCGAATCCTGAAAGCCTAAATTACGTCATCTTATCCTGGTTCAGGACAGGAGGCCCCCCCCCCCCCCCCCCCCTAAAACCACGCTGTTGAAGGTCGTTCTCTGCCTGTGTCAGCTGCTAGCTACTGTGTGGGTTGGGCTCTGTGTAGGGGTGTGCGAGCCTACGATTTTTAAGTCGAGCCGAGCCGAGCCGAGTATGAGAAAAAAAGCTTGATTTTCGAGCCGAGCCGAGCTTTTGAAATAGCGTTAATTGTAAATTTACGGCTGCATTTTATGTTGATGCAATGCGATAGGAAGTGTATGTATACCGAAATTTTGGTACGTCTAAGATCAAGTACATCTTTGTTTATTTATAACATATGTAAGTTACATAATTATATTATTACAGGGTTACATAATGTAACCCTATACAACCCTGTTATTGTTGCGCGGTAGGTTGGTAAAACAGTTTAGTTGAACTGTTTTACCGACCTAGCGTGGCCATTTAGTTCACACTACCGACCATAGATCGCATGGTAGTTGCATTATTAGGGAACTTAAGAGAGTGTATGAATACAGTTACAGCAACTTTTCAACTTCTCGACTTGTTTTTTAAAATGCATTTGTATTTCAGTAGAATATTAGGACATACTAAAGTAAACTAAATTTTGTGTGAAATATTGATTTTATTGCAACTGAACCTACAAACAGATCGAAATTCCATATCACAATGTCGGATATAAATAACGTTATAACTTATAATACAGTTGGGGTTACTTTGTACTCACTGGACGGTTGCAGTCCCCTTACCATTGCTCAATGTTTGTCTCCAAAAAAGTGGAACAAAGTTTGGCTAGGCCTAGAACTTTCGTGAAAATTAGAGCTAGATGTTTATTGTTTACTGTGAAAAGCAGAAAGCATCTGTTTTTCTACTCGCAGAATAACGAAACATCGTGCTGTATCAAGATATGTAACATTTTATCCTCACAAGATCGGGGCCTAGGGAAAGCCCACCTAGGCCTAGGCCTAGGCCAGGTACCCAGAAAAGTATAGGCCTAGGCCTATACGATCTCTTAAGTTTATGTTGGGCCTAAAACCCTGATTTTTTTTTAACTTCATCGTACTTGCAGACACCTAAATATTTGTTTCTGCCTTTTGGATTCTTCAGTCTGCGTTTATAGAAGTATATAATTAAAACCGCGCGACGACTGACATTTTTAGGCCTAGACCTTGGCCAAGACAGCTCGGCTCGAGAATATCGAGCCAAAAATGAAGCTCGGCTCGGTACCGAGCTTAAAAAAAAGCTCGAAAAAGCTCGTAAATTCGAGTACTCGCACACCCCTAGCTCTGTGCGGTTGCTGGGCACGTCAAGGGTGACATGGCTCACCTGCTCTCAGACTCAGACAGGTGCCGACAGAGCGCCTCCCTCCTCTCCACCTCTAGCTGAAGCTTCCGTTGCAGTCGTAGGTTCTCCTCACGGATGTTTCTCTCCTCATTGACGTAGTGCTGCATCTTCTCCGTATCTGCTCGACAGAGACAAGCGTTACGTCACCGTCCGTCCACACTCGCGACCTTTAAATATATGTATTATACTTTCCTGCCTGAGAAGTTTTACAATCAGTCGACAAAGATAAATCGTTACTAGGCGAAAACGGATAAGAAATCAATATTGACATTGATAACAAAGCAAAAAAATGTAATTGAAATTTATTTGGTTTAAGGAGGTAAGCCACACCAAATCTTAACTTTTAATCTATGGGACCAATAACGCTGAAACTTGCAGACATTGCTCAGACACTTTTAAAACTATGATTTAAAAAAAATTAAAAATGTTTTTTAAATATTTTCATTGTTATGAAAATGCCCATGGTTATTTCAACAATACTCATGGGGCAAGCTGTAACATGATAACCAATAAAGATAAAACTACTTTTTCAAATTTTAAATTGAAGATGGCTAGATAGATATGCAACAAATAAGGTGTATTGCCAGTAAGACATTGTTAAAATTATGGAAGCTATTAGCTTTTGTATAGATTTACCACGAGCACATCTCCGCGCGCGAAAGCTTGCGCGCGCATCCGGGTCTAGTCTATTCGGTTTTTTAGGGGCGGCCGGTAGTGAAGTGCAGCTAGCAGGTGTCAGTTGCTATCGGCAGTGGTCGGGAACACATCTCTCCTGCGCGCTTATGGCAGAGCTCTACGGCCGGCCGTAGCCAGCAGGCTACGGCAAAACTACGTTCAGCCAATATTCAACTCATGGTTTCAAGATAACCAATACATACGCGCATCAAACATTGAATCACATAAATACTTTTGTCTAACCTTCCTCTACACGATGATGTGCAATATATTTGTCAAACATTAATAGTTAATAAAATAATGCCATTAAAGCAGAGCAATGTTAGTGGAAACCTTTCGATGATACCTACGTTTTTTACGATCGCAATTTGTATGGTTTACAAGAAACCTGTCACAAATATAAAACTATTGTCGTCAAGGTATAACTGTCATCTTTCTTGAGCTTATAATATGGCTCTAGCTTTAGTAGTTTCGAAAATAATGCAATGTAAGTGAAGCCATGTTTTGCCACTACCGTTCATCCGCCGGGTGTGAGGAGCACCCGTTTATGAGCTATCACCTGCATTCCAGTCGACTTTGACTCGCCCGTTTTGGCCAAGGGAGATGTGGTGTTGGTCCATCTATATTTCCATTTTTTTATAAGGAAACAAAATTCTAAATTTTTAATTAGTGAATTTTTTTTTTCTTAAGTAGCTACTAATAATCATGCACATTTTATAATACACTTTTTCATCTTAAATCTATTTAGGATAACACATACAAAAAATCATTTTTGTGAGACAAGTAGTTTGTAAGATTTGATTTTCTCCATACTAAATTGTGTATGAAAAAAGATAAGCCAGAAAGAGGCTTTAAACTAAAGTTTAGATAATGTATTTCAGGCACTTAAGACTGTCAACAAAGTATATCTTGCCTAGGCTCATTGTCCAAAATATCCCAGCACCAGTAGCTAGGCTACACATTTAGGTTAAAACACGACTAGAAAATAACAAACCAAACCAACATAACACCACCTTCAATCATTTGAAACGTTCAATAATAACTGTGCATGTGCTTGAATTTCAGCGCAAAAACGCTGTACATGCGTCATTCAAGTGTAAATAAATCCATATTACATCAGTTATATTCTTTGTTTGGGTTAAAATATTAATTCATTAAGGTTTAAAGTGATTAATGTCACATTTTGAAAAAAGTTTTTTTTTTTTTTTATTTTGAGCAGATATTCAACGGCTTCTCTCCTTAAGGGCGCGTAAACCAGTTAGGCCATTTTGCGCCACCGAGATGTTTTGCAAGTTTAGTTATAATTAAAGAACTAGAGAGTTGCAGCATAACCTTGATATTTCGAAATCGAAGGGACCCCAAAAAACCAATGTCAAAATAAAAAACTTGAAATACAAAAAATTAAAAAAAACTTATGTTTTTGAGTAGAACAGTACTTTATTTACACTACTACTACAAGTACAAGCTAGCGAAGTATCTCAGACACTACGTAAGCCTAGCGTCACATGGGTTTTTAAGTGGAAATACTGTAATAATTACTATTATTAATTGTCTATTCTTGTCATCACAAAAAATAAAACAAATAAAAAAAAGTTTTGACAAACAACAGCGTCGACGCTAGCAAACATTATGCTAAAACACTTAAAATCCTAAGAAATCTTGTGCCGCAAAGAGCCTTCTTAACACTAAATACTACGCTAACACTTCAATTAAACTAAACTAAACCAAAACAAAACTTAAACTAAACTAACACTAACACCTCACAGGTTTAAAAGTTTGCCACATGTGCTTCTTGCTCATGGAAGGGAAATGGCTTACTTGACAGTCTTTAAAGGATTAGTTAGGTGATAAACTAAAAAATCCCCAATGAGTCATAAGTGCATGAAATTCAGTTATTATGTGTAAAATAAAATTGATATAGGTTGCTTCAATGCAAGAAAAAAAATAGTAAACATTTAGCTATTCTATAAGATTCACTTCGCCAGCTCTGCTGCATTTTCTTCTAAAGCGTAGTACAGCTGTATTCGTTCTGAGGTCGCTAACGCCTGCCTGATAGACAGAGCACTCATTGTGTAATACGAGTCCAGCCAGCACTCCGCGAAACACTCGGCGACTGCGGACAATGCCGCTCAAAACAGATAGCAACTTTTCTTCACATCAAGTCACAAGAAAATTAATTGCAGGTACTTTTGTAGAAGTACACGTTCGTAATAAGAAGCATGTTATCGGTAGAGAAACGATGCACATTAAACCTCCTGATCGATTTTTGATAAGTGCCTTATTTTAGCGGTGGTTTTACCATCTCGAGGCAACATTTTTTGTAAATGGGAATTACCATGAGAAAAGTTGCTCGGTGCTACTTGGTAGCAACAAGCCAAAAAATTGTGTTTTCTTTAATTTTTTAACTGCCTGCTTTTAAAGTATGGTATCTTTTAGTCATATTTTCCATATTTGAGGGTGGACATATTATATACAAATGATAGTTTTTTAGTTTTTCATCTAACTAACCCTTTAAGCTGTTCCATGGATGCACAACACGGAATAGGAAAGCACGCCGGCCGAGCACTCCATTTGCTGGAGGGGGTTGCAAACGGGGGTGGCTACTATCGTCACCTTTTAACACTCGACCATGGGTGATGCGCGCGCGCACGTCAAAAACGGTGGCGCGGCTAAGGCATCAGGTCTGTATACTGCATAGACATAGGCATAACCCAGGGTTGCCATTTTTGCGGAGTTTATCCTCTTTTGCGGATTTTTAGGGTGCCTCGCGGACATGAGGATTAACGGCCAAATTGGCGGATTTTCTACTATTATTGTAAAAACCGTGAAATTTACTATAATTTGAAAATCCCGCCATAAAGAACGATTTAATAACGTAAAAAGTAAAGTTGGACAATTTACACTTGAACCCGCAGCATAGACACGATGTCTCAAAACACGTGTGAAATATCAAGATTTCATTTGTTTTTTTGTAAGTTGTCGTACTATACTCGCAAGCAGAGGGTGGAGCTTGAGTGGGAGACAGCCAATGCGGTACCTGAAGCGTTGTGATTGGTCTAGTAGTAAGTAGCGTCCTCTATCGTCAACTTTGCAGAACGTGTGTGTTTGTTTAGTGTACAATCGCTGTTGCCTGTGCCTCGTTGGTAACAACGAGAAGTGGGGGAAGTGTATATGGCCTCACAGAACTCGCCCGCAGTAATGACAGCCCGTACTAACCAGCTGGCCACGCCCACAAGCAGGAATTCACTGTAGCTTCAAGGAAAGTAACCGCAGAAATATCGTCGCGTTTTTTTTTTTTTTTTTTTTTTATACAAATAATACTACCCGATAAGGATCCGGATCCTAAAAATGGATTCGGGAAATTTCTGGATCCGGGTAATTCGGGTACCCTATGACATCCCTAATATATATCTATATATAGGTAAATATACGGTATATAAATAAATTTATTATTTATTTATTTACAGAAGTGACTGAGCGCCAAGTATTAAATATAATAAAATCCTTTCAGCCCAAATCCTCATCTGGATGGGACGAAGTCCCAATGCATCTGATTAAAAAGTGTGGAATGTGGATAGCTGGACCCCTTACTCATGTTATAAATCATTCTTTAAGTGAGGGAGTATTTCCAGAAAAAATGAAATATGCGGTAGTGAAACCCATATATAAAAAAGGAGATAAGACAGACTGTTCCAACTACAGACCAATAGCGTTGCTCACATCATTCTCCAAGATCCTGGAAAAAGTTATGCAGAAAAATCTTATTGACCATCTAGAAAAAAGTGCGATGCTCTCGGACGATCAGCATGGATTCCGAACCGGACGCTCTACAACATCAGCAGTTTCCCAACTAATACTTAAAGTAACAGATGCACTTGATAACAACAAGCAAGTAGGAGCGGTCTTTTGCGACTTGTCGAAAGCATTTGACAGTATGGATCATAAAATCCTGCTAGGGAAACTACAGTGCTATGGTGTTGAGGGAACTGCTGGGAACTGGATGACATCTTACCTAACCGGGCGATCACAGCAAGTCAAGCTGACAGCTCTAGGAACTTCTTCCTGGCAAGTAACAAAGTGCGGAGTCCCGCAAGGCTCGATTCTCGGGCCATTGCTATTTTCTCTGATGGTCAATGACTTATCGCCAACCATCACTTCCACCAATACTGCGAGGAAGATTATTCAATTTGCAGACGATACTACTGCTGTTGTGGAGTCTGAGTCCATGGCTGACCTGGAGGAGGACCTTCTCCATCTGACACGGGATCTATCTGAATGGTTTCTCCCCAACAAACTAAACCTAAATCCAGGCAAGACCCAAACAATCGTCTTTGCCCCCACCGAGTGTTACCCCATTCCACAATCGCACTGGCATCCGAAACAAAAACTCTAGGATTGATAGTAGACCATCAACTCAAATGGATACCCCACATAGAAGACCTTGTTGGGAAACTGGCCAGAGTTGGCTTTGCAATAAAAACTGTAGCAAGGCAATGCAACATTTCTGCAGTCAAAACAGTTTATTTTGCATTAGTCCAATCCATTCTACAATATGGTATAGTGTTTTGGGGTAGCTCGTCCTCGGCTAAGCGGGTATTTGTTGCTCAGAAGAGAATAATCCGGTACATGGTGGGCGCGTGTAGAAGAACATCTTGCAGACCCTACTTCAAGGACCTAAATATACTGCCGCTGCCGTGCTTATACATCCGACAAGTGTGCATGTTCACCAGGGAAAACCTTCACCTGTTCCAAGCGGCTAGCCACCACTACAACACTCGAGGATCCTCCGAATTACAGCACGAATACTGCAAGCTGAGCTTGGCTTATCATGGAATTCTACAAACAGGTCGTAGACTCTACAACAAGCTTCCAGATGAGATCAAAGACTCCCCAGATATACGAACATTCAAACGCAAAATAACCATGTTTCTGAAAGCGGAGCAGTATTATGATGTAGCCGAGTTCACCGGTCAAGGAACCAAGCTATGAGCCATACAATGACTTCAAGGCCTATACGACCTTATGATGTAATTTTTAACTCATCTTGACAATACATACATAAAATCATAAAATCTTGAATTGTGGTTATACAGCTAAGAAATGATATGAAATGGAAAGTAGGACATTACGACATGGACAACACGGTGAAAACTGTTTCAAATAATTATTTCATACATTATAATAAGTAAATTTGTAATTGTATAAATATTATGTGTCCTAATAAATAAATAAATAAATAAATAAATATAAATTATATTGGAAAGGTAAATTCTCAAAGATCATCTGGCATAGGCCCTAACGCATAACCTAAAAAAAATATATTCTTTCACACTTTATAATATGCTAAGTTACGGCAGAATAAATGTGTTTTGGAGGATTTTTGAGGATTTTTTTGGTATCTTCGGAGGATTTAAAAAATTACTTGGTGGCAACCCTGGCATAACCTGCTTCTGGTCAGCGGGTGGGGGGAGGTTGCGGCGCCCTTCTCTGCACTCACTCAAGCTTGTTGATGTTCTCGATGGTGGTCGGGTGCCAGGCGGGGAGGCCAAACGTCATGGTGGGCTTGACTCTTGACGCGCGGCGTGCACCCTTGCAGGTTGCGGGCCGCAAAACCCAGCGTAATTTTTCAGCGTTATTTCGTCATCGCGTAATTTACGCACGTGTTTTTAATGACGTGAAAAAATGTTGAATATTTTGTGCCAATGGATTGTGTGCCAATTGATACGTGCTGTCAACGCAACACAATCACAGAACAATAACTAGACACCCGGCGGCTGTCATCCACACCCGCTACCTGCTATCGGGCCTTGAACGAGGGGGCAGGCAGGCACTGCTCATCTCGTGCATTTGAATTACAGACCATTCAAAACACATTTCCTGAACATTGGAAAAAATCGATTTCGAAATAGCACGCATATTTTACATGGGAAGTATTTCTTCGGGATTGTTTATTCCTTCGAATTACGAATTATAGTGATTTTTGAATTATTGAAATTTAATACGTAATGGGAAGATGCAACAAGAGATCTAGGAAGAAGGATGCAGCAGTCTATAGGGTTGTTCCGGTCCATTAGAGATCTAGTATGCAACAGAGAGGTGCCAAAGAAGTGTAAGCTGGCCATATATCAAACCTACTTCGTCTCAATACTAACATACGCAGCGGAAACTTGGACGATGACAACACCAGAAGAGAGCCTGGTACAAGCTGCAGACATGAAGTTTTTGAGAAGTATATTGTGGGGAAGACTAGATGGGACAGGATAAGGAATGACAACAAATCAAGAAATCAACAATTAGTTGTCTGTGGCGTAAGGAATTTATTGGAGAGAGAAGACTGAAATGGTTTGGACATGTCAAGAGGATGGAAAGAGAAAAATTACCGGGGAGAATGCTAGAACTGGAGATTCCAGGTAAAAGAACGAGAGGAAGACCACGACAAAGATGGCACAACAAAGTGAGGAAGGATGTGGAAATGCCAGGAGGGGACTGGAATGTAGTTGAGGGGGAAGAGTGGTGGCAGGATAGAAGAAGATGGAGAGGCTTATCTTCAATGCCGACCCAACGCAGAGTTGGACGTGGCAACAGGATGATGATGGTGAAAAAACACAAAATGCAATGTTGACAGTCGGGGTCAATGTTTTTGTTTGAAATATGACGCATCTCGAATCACCTATTTTCGTAATATCGAGGTTATACTGTATAAACCAATGATTACCAATGGAGTATTTGGTTGAGAAAAGAGTGATAGGAACCGACAGCTTACCTGAAGTAGATAGGTTAAGCTGTCTGAAGAGTGAAGAGAAACCTGATAATTACCGTATTTACCTGAATCTAAGGCTATAGGGTGTAACTATTTCCAGTTTGTATAGTTAAAATATCAGGGGTCGTCTTAAATTCACGTGTTAAGATTAATGCATAGGCCTACATGACTTTACAGTTTAAAATTCATGAAAATAGGGGGTCATCTTAAATTCGAGGTCGTCTTCTATTCGGTACACAAACAGACAAGTACTGCACAGAAACAATGGTTTGTGTATATATATTCATCGTGTCTCTTCACTCTTCAGATAGCTAACCAAATACTAAAACAGCCTTTAGGCTCTACACACCTATTAAACCAATGATGGAATGTTAAATATATATGTGATTTAAATTTGTTATAATAATATTTGCAATATGTAGGCTATAGTAATTTGGGTTGCCATTGATAATTGAAATATCGCTCGATAATCGATGTAAATCATACGGTATAATACTCTATTCAAGTATTATGATTATGATATGATATGATTATCGAGAGGATGCCCAGGAGAATATATGAAAAAAAGATCGAAGGAAGAAGAAGACGGGGGAGACGGGGGAGACCAAGGAAGAGATGGAAGGAAAAGATTGCTGAAGACCTACAGACGAGAGGAGAGAACTGGGAGCAAGTAGAGGAAGTACGATTGTGGGAAAATAGGAAGAGGTAGAAAAATTGGGTTGTGAAACCCAAGCTGACCTTGCCAGAAGCAGGAAACAGCGATGGATAATAATGATGATGATGATGATGATTATCAATTTGAATAACATCGATATTTAAAAATTCCTTTACAACGGTACGACGCGTACTGAAGCGTGAGCGAGCCATATAGGCTCGCAGAAGATGTCGCTGGCCAGGCAACGAGAGAGAACAATAGCGTTAGTTTCGAATACAACAATAGTCACCCCACAGTGTTTTGTTTCGGATAAACATTGAATGTAGGCCAATCAAAGAAATATAAAAACAATTAAACTACCCAGCAACCGATTATTTGTCCGACTTGTGTCGTCACAGCCCTCTTATTCGTTACTAACGCTATAGAGTGTTTTCGAGTCCGAGTGAGACACGACCTCGACGAAGAAGTTTGGCTGCAGCGGACAGAGATGTCGGTTGCGCTCGGCAGTGCGAGAGACAGCGCTAGTAGCAGGACGCTTGAGTGGAAGCGAGACAGCGATAACCACTGGCGAATGCAACTTGCAAGCGAGGCGCCTACAGTGAACAGTCGTATTTCTCAAGCGACGCCGACTATTTCTTAGCTGTACGCTTTTCAACTATATTGAAATGTAACACATCAATATAACGTAACAGTGAACTTCAACACAGGTAATGTAATGGAAATCACACTTCGTTCACATTAAGAAATCCTTCGCTAACAACGCAAAATAAGTTTGTTGTAAAATAGGTTGTTGACAGTTCGGTGTGCAACAAGTGATAAAAAACGGAATCATTATCAACGACTCAAAAAAGCTCATATTCCGATATTGCGTTGAAAATAAATTGTAATCAACAACCACAATTATTACAGCGGTGTTTATCACGACAAAAATAAGCTGACCGGGCCGGCACGGACGGTCTTCAAGTAAGCCTAGGCCTATGGGCATGACTCTGAGGCCAATATCTCATTTTGCATAAGAAAACTGCGAGTTTTGTTGCCGCATTAAGAACATTTTTAATCGTCATCATCACTAGTATTAATACAATTTTAACAAATTTCTACACTTAAACACTCCCTGTTATTTGTATTACCGGTACGTGTATGGGATTTTTTTCTGTTTGATTTGGTTCTTTTGGCATTAGATTTGATAATCGATTGGAGTCTATACTATCGATATAAGTATTTTGATATGATAATCGATTCCGTGCCACCGATCATCGATGATGATTTTGATATCTAACGTTAACGCTAATAGTGATCAATTTGTTTTAGTTTATAAGTTGGCAGAACAACAGAGTTCGGAAAGGAAACTTTAAAAGATTAGGTATCACAGTTGCCATTGTATGAACGATGATCTCCATACGACGGGGAAAGATTTAATTGTGTTCACAACACAACACAATGTGTGGCACTCAGGGGTCGAAATTAACTTTTTTGGCCACTAGCCCTCCGGGCTAGTTGCATCAATAGTTCTCTAGCCCGAGACCATTTTTACTAGCCCGTAATGAAATAGGTTATATTGATGTAAAACGATCATTATTCATACATGAAAGTTTTGGGTCACAACTCACAATATTCGCCAGGTTTGACGTGTTTTTATGGGGGACTAGGGAGTGAGTGGGAACTATTGTTTACCATAATAAATCGGTTGGTCTAAAGGAAAAGGTTTTTATTTTTTGTATGTTCTACTGTAAATGGAAAATTATATGATTATATGATATTAAAAAAGATGCATTGTGACTTAGAGTGAGATATAAACAGTATACTGCTATAGTCTGTATCTATCTGTAAACACATTTATGAAAATTACTATATTTTTTACTTGAATACACACCTCTGGCCCCCACATGTAATAAAATAACTGCTCATATATAACAAGTTACAAAAAACTTAAAAACACATTGTCCTTATTAGTCCTTTGCATAACGCTCGAAAAAGGCCTGGTCGGTATAAAATTTGGGTCAAAGGATGACATACATCAAATGAAAGCTTGAGACGAGTACTTTTCAAAAAACCATGATATACCTCTGGCAAATCCAGCTTTCTATGTCAAAACCAGGGTCAAAGGTCAAATTTGTAATTTTTTTAAATAATTTTTAATTAAATAACGAAAAATGTTTGCAAGTTTAAAAATACTTTTTAAGTAAGATAAATGTATAAAGTTTGTTAATAAAAAAATCAAATTACCTACTTACCTTTTTTGACCTTGATTGGGGTCAATTTCCTCAAAATGGGTAATTTCTAACATTTTCTTCGATTTATTGGCCAATATTCATTATATCAACGTACTTACTCATAAATACGTTAAAATGAATAGTTCTTATTGTTATTACATTGTTTTCACGGTATTCATTCAAAATGGTGGTCAAAGGTCAATAGGTAAGTATCGTCAAACTAGGTCTAGTAACTAAAATATTACTTGTGGGTAGCCTACTCTAAAGACGCAGAATTTTAACTGCAATTACAATAACGAATAATAATATCATGTTTTAATCCTAAGAGAATGTAATTATCATATAACTTTTAAACAACTTAAGATTGTTACTGAATTTCTAATTAATGTCCTCAGACATCAGGGTATTCTTAAATGGGTGTGCAACTGCAACAAAATACATTTTTAGAAAAGAGCATGACCATGCTGAGATATGATACTAGTATTATGTTATATCTACCTTAGCAGTCACTGTTCAAGTTGTCAGATTAATCACCTTCTGACTCACTGGAATTCTCATGCTGGCTACAAGAACTAGTACTGGTATTTGTACAATCCTTCAGCTTACAAGCGTGGGTACACTTATTGATTGACGAAACACTCACATGTCGGCATCTTGCAAACACGGCAACAGTTACAGGCTAGGAGATCCATAACGGTCAAAGGTACTGGAGTTCCAATCATCCACTCGTTCCTCAGATCTCCTTTTGCCGTGGTTTCCCATCCATAGCTACGCGGATCAGGAACATCAGGGTTGGCGTCCAAACAACGTATCCAGACCGCTGTTTGGTGGTTAGCTCGCAGCCGCAGGATTTGAAGCAGTAGACAATAGTTTCAAGGTGGTAGCTGATTAGACTTAATATCATCACATTTACTTTTAAAAAGCTCGTAGGGCAGCTGGTTGACGCTTGACTACCAAAAATCAAACACACTTCGAAGATGTGTAAAAACTAGCGAGTTCGTTGGGATTCGAAGTATGTAATACCCTCCCTGACCTCCATGCACTGGTTGTGACAAAGGTTGGAATTCATAGTCGGCCACTTCACCTAGAGGCACCCAATGTTGCTATGGATATGTTTTCTATATGGGAAATTACATGTATAAAACTGTTACCTTGTTAACAACGGGTGCATCTATAGGTGTAGGGGACGACTATGAGTTCCAACCTGAGTGAGCTCATTCAGTGGTAGAACTTTGAATATCATGAGAAAAAACTCGCATTTCTGTGTCAAGCTAAGCAAGATGGGTCAGGACTGGAGAGTTTCTATCGATTTCATCAAAAAAACTCGAAGAGTTTGTCTGTAAACTCTGCTCTTTGACCACAACTCTGTCATGCGTCAACCTACTGCGCTACGAGCTTTTTAGAAGTAGGTGTGATATGAAGTCTAATCAGCTACCACCTTGTAACGATTGCTTACTGCTTGATATCCTGCGACTGTGAGTTATCAACCAAACACGATCTATTGATACGTTGCTTGGAAGACAACCCTGATGTTCCTGATCTGTGTGGCTATGGATGGAAAACCACGGCAGAAGGAGATAAGGAGATCTGAGCAACGAGTGGATGATTGGAACTCCAGTACCTTTGACCGTAACTGTTAGCCTGTAACTGTTGCCGTGTTTGCAAGATGCCGACCTATGAGTGTTTGGGCAATCAGCTAAAGTGTACCCACGCTTGTAAGCTGAAGGACTGTCCAAATATTGGTACCCAGCATGAGAACTCCAGTGAATCAGAAGGTGATTAATCTGACGATTTCAATTTTGAGTGATTTTGACTTCAATTTTGATTAATTTGACGACTAGACAGGGACTGCTAGGACAGATATCATATCATACTATCATATCACGTATCTCAGAATGGTCATGCTCTTTTCTAAAAATGTATTTTGTTGCAGTTGCACACCCATTTAAGAATACCCTGTTGTCTGAGGACATTAATTAGAAGTTCAGTAACAATCTTAAGTTGTTTAAAAGTTATATGATAATTACATTCTCTTACGATTAAAACATGATATTATTATTCGTTATTGTAATTGCAGTTAAAATTCTGCGTCTTTAGAGTACCCACAAGTAATATTTTAGTTACTAGACCTAGTTTGACGATACTTACCTATTGACCTTTGACCGCCATTTTGAATGAATACCGTGCAAACAATGTAATAACAATAAGAACTATTCATTTTAACGTATTTATGAGTAAGTACGTTGATATAATGAATATTGGCCAATAAATCGAAGAAAATTTAAAAAATAACCCATTTTGAGGAAATTGACCTCAATTAAGGTCAAAAAAGGCTAAATAAGTAATTTAGTTTTTTTTTAAAGAAACATAATACAATTACCTTACTAAAAGTGTATGATTAAACTTGCAAACATTTTTTATTATTTAATTAAAAATTATTTAAAAAATTACAAATTTGACCTTTGACCCTAGTTTTGACATAGGAAGCTGGATTTGCCAGAGGTATATCATGGTTTTTTGAAAAGTACTTGTTACAAGCTTTCATTTGATATATGTCATCCTTTGACCCAAATTTTATACCGTCATTCTCGTTATGCAAAGGACTATATTCCCTCTTCAATGTAACTCTCGGATTTCAACAGGTAACAGTCACACTCACACCTTCAATTTTATATACTGACTCATTGCAGACACTCGTCCTCTAGCTGCTCTTCTTCTTCTTCTTCTACTCCTTCTTCATCATCATCATTTTCTTCATCTTCTTCTTCCCCAGATGTTGGCAAACTGTCAGTGCTTTTCTCAACCCGCCTCTTCTTGAATGTTTTATTATCTGGTCGTCTTTGGCGTAATGCACCTGCTATCCACAATTCAATTGCTGGTTTAGGATCAAACTTTTCAATCGACGTTTTCATCAATTTGATGCGCAAAATGTCACACATTGTTTTAGTTGCCAATTTGCTCCGCCAATCAGACTTAATTTTTTTCATGTGAGAAAAGCCACGCTCACACTCTACTGAAGTTGTTGGGAGAGAAAGCAACAAAAGAAACAATCTATTTAAGTTTGATAGGCCCATTTCTTTTGACAGCAATGCAGGGCAAACCTCATTAGTTTGACCTGTTTCCAGCTTCAGAACCTTGGATTTGAACATTTCCCATTCAATACTTAGCGCTGCAATGTCGACTCCGTGATTTACAAGTGTCTCACTAAAGAGCTTTTGCAAGTTTTCAATTTGGCCGTCTCCAAACGTTTCTCGATTTTCTTCCGATTTTGGCCAGCTTTTCAAATTTAAAATTGTAAGATTATTTGCAATCGATCGGAGTGCCTTTTCTTTTTCTGGGACACGAACATTTATGTTGTCATAGCATGATCTGGCAACCTGACCACTGAACACTCCCACTGTGCCCCTTGTTTTTAACGGAACATTCTGGAACTTTGTGGCTCCCGTCGGCAACTGTTTGGATGCCCAGCCGGGGTTTTGTACTAGTTTCAGAAGACATGTTTTGCCTTCTTCAATAGCATTGTACGCAGCATCAAGTGAAATATTTTCGGCCTGGAGCTGCAGAGAAACTTGGCTCAAAACGGTTACTACGTCGTAAAGTTCAAAAAAAGCTTTAAGAAAGCTTCTAGATGTTAATGCTTTGTAGAGTGGCTCAGCCTTGATTCTGTTTGGATTATTTTCTAGCTGGGCTACAAGTGCTGGATATATTTTAATTACGTTATGCATTGCTAGTTTTAAATGCGGTATCCACCTTGACCTTGTACCACCTATTCTTGTTGGGATCACAAATGGAATGTCCAAGTCTTTACAGGAGTTCTTTAGCTTCAACCGGTTTAGTGGACTTCTATGATAGAAGCTATAAATATTCAGCAGCGTTTTACTGATGGAGTCGTATTTTTCCATAGATTTTACACTGTCGTGGAATGCTAGCTCAAGGCGGTGTGCCATACAGTGAACTACTACTAGATTTGATTGCTTTTCCTTCAAAAGTTTCGCCACTCCTTGTCTCACACCCATAAACGTTGCCGCACCGTCACTAGAAAATCCGATAAGTTTTTTGAAAAACACTGATTCGTCGCAATCTAGAACCTTACAGCATTCAACGGTCAGAAGCGTGTACAAATTGTCTGCTGTTGCATTTTCTGTTAAAGAGACAATCGATAAAAACTTTGTTGTGACTTTACTATCTTCTTGTGAAAAAAACTTTATGTAAATTATTAATTGCTGGGTAATAGAACTGTCCGTGCATTCATCACACATGATCGAAACAAATGAAGACTTGTCAAACTCACGCTTTAAATCTTGCCGAACTGCCTCGGCTATGTATTCGGTGAAGATTTTACATTCTTTGTCATTTTGGTAACTCTCGCCCAAGTCAACTCCATTTGTCTTTTCAAGTGTACATTGCCACTTGAAATCTGTAAATGGTCTATCATGGGAGTTCAAGGAGTACACGATCCTGAACATTTTAGTCATCTTCTCATAATGGCTGTGATGCAACACTTTCAGCATTTCGGCAGCTACTGTTGTCTCCCCTCTTCGTTTTCTTGATGCAGCCTCTTTATTTTCGGTCGCTCGAAGATGAACGTCAGATTTTTCATGAAATTTAATCGACTCGATTTTAAAGTTATCACTCCCCTTACAAAAGGCCGAGAATTTGTCAAAAAAGACAGAGTTTTCACACACACTACAAAACATTTTGTTGACACCATCGTCGAAACGCAACCAAGTGTGAGCTGTTTTCCAACTTTCTTGGAATGTTCTAACCCTATTTTTTTCGTAGTCACTTGGTTGTTTAGCTTCTGCAACTTTAGATTTAGGTTTAGGCACTCCTTGAATATAACGCCACATATTACAACACCGCGATTTTAGGAAGCTAACCACGTGACACTGATAGTTATTGATATTTGTAAACGAAATACGTAATAAGCTAGCTACAAGGCACTGTAGGCCTAGGCTTCACGCTCACGGCACAGAACGAACAGCTGGTGCTAGTGCGTGCATCAGTCGTCAGTGAACTGCGCAGCGCTAATTCCAGGGTTGTAATTTATAAAAGTACCAATTTTCAATAATAGGTAGCGGCAGCGCACAAGTACTGGAAACTCGCAAGGTGATCGGCGCGAAATATTGTGATTTTTTGAATGGCAATTGTAAGCTCTGGAAAACGTACTCGCCCGTCGGGCTAGTAAAATAAGATTTTTACTAGCCCGAGCAAAGTTTTACTAGCCTCGGGCGAGCGGGCGAGCGTTAATTTCGACCCCTGGTGGCACTTAGGTTGGAATTCATAGTCGGCCCCTACACCTAGGGGCGCCCATTGTTACTAAGGTAAACAAATCCATAGCAACAATGGGTGCCCCTAGGTGTAGGGGCCGACTATGAATTCCAACCTTAGGCTACCATGCAGTCTGTTAACGACTCTATACTTGGTTCCAACCAAACAAACACCCTGTCCATCACTAGCCTGAAAAGTCTACTTACTCGTCGCCTTCTTTGTTGAAAGTTGCACATGTCAGTCATGTCTAGAATCTCCGACGACACAATTACAAGAGGTCGAGCCTGTGCCGAGGTGGTGATGGGGATGATTGTCATTGATTATCTACACAATAACATCGCCTCCGTTGAGGTTAGTGACTGGCTGTAGGGAGTAAGGTTGGAACCACCTCTAGCCTGGCCAGTGGACGATTATCTACACAATAACATCGCCTCCGTTGAGGTTAGTGACTGGCTGTAGGGAGTAAGGTTGGAACCACCTCTAGCCTGGCCAGTGGACGATTATCTACACAATAACATCGCCTCCGTTGAGGTTAGTGACTGGCTGTAGGGAGTAAGGTTGGAACCACCTCTAGCCTGGCCAGTGGACGATTATCTACACAATAACATCGCCTCCGTTGAGGTTAGTGACTGGCTGTAGGGAGTAAGGTTGGAACCACCTCTAGCCCGGCCAGTGGACGATTATCTACACAATAACATTGCCTCCGTTGAGGTTAAAGACTGGCTGTAGGGAGTAAGGTTGGAACCACCTCTAGCCTGGCCAGTGGACGATTATCTACACAATAACATCGCCTCCGTTGAGGTTAGTGACTGGCTGTAGGGAGTAAGGTTGGAACCACCTCTAGCCTGGCCAGTGGACGATTATCTACACAATAACATCGCCTCCGTTGAGGTTAGTGACTGGCTGTAGGGAGTAAGGTTGGAACCACCTCTAGCCCGGCCAGTGGACGATTATCTACACAATAACATCGCCTCCGTTGAGGTTAGTGACTGGCTGTAGGGAGTAAGGTTGGAACCACCTCTAGCCTGGCCAGTGGACGATTATCTACACAATAACATCGCCTCCGTTGAGGTTAGTGACTGGCTGTAGGGAGTAAGGTTGGAACCACCTCTAGCCCGGCCAGTGGACGATTATCTACACAATAACATTGCCTCCGTTGAGGTTAAAGACTGGCTGTAGGGAGTAAGGTTGGAACCACCTCTAGCCTGGCCAGTGGACGATTATCTACACAATAACATCGCCTCCGTTGAGGTTAGTGACTGGCTGTAGGGAGTAAGGTTGGAACCACCTCTAGCCTGGCCAGTGGACGATTATCTACACAATAACATCGCCTCCGTTGAGGTTAGTGACTGGCTGTAGGGAGTAAGGTTGGAACCACCTCTAGCCCGGCCAGTGGACGATTATCTACACAATAACATCGCCTCCGTTGAGGTTAGTGACTGGCTGTAGGGAGTAAGGTTGGAACCACCTCTAGCCCGGCCAGTGGACGATTATCTACACAATAACATCGCCTCCGTTGAGGTTAGTGACTGGCTGTAGGGAGTAAGGTTGGAACCACCTCTAGCCTGGCCAGTGGACGATTATCTACACAATAACATTGCCTCCGTTGAGGTTAGTGACTGGCTGTAGGGAGTAAGGTTGGAACCACCTCTAGCCTGGCCAGTGGACGATTATCTACACAATAACATCGCCTCCGTTGAGGTTAGTGACTGGCTGTAGGGAGTAAGGTTGGAAGTGTACGTACTCTCCTGCTGCGCTGTGGCCAGTTGGTCCCTCAGTCTAGTGACCTCGCTGCGCAGGTTCTGTATGTGGCTGCTGAGGTTGGCGGCCGCGTCCCCGTTCTGTATCTCGCGGGGGGAGGCCGGATCCGACACGGGCTGGTCCAGCTTTATCTGCAGCATCCTGGAAATGAATAAAAAAAATTAACAAATAAATAAATAAATGAATAAAAAAAAAAAAAAATAATAAATACGATATATAAATAAATAAATGAAAAAATTAATAAATGTATATTTATTTATATAGTCAACAAGGGATGTGGGTTTTCCGGAAAAATTCAATTTGAAAAATGTCCATGTAAATTTTCCGAAAAATGGAAAATACATTTTTTATGATGTCCTGCATTATATCATGCATAAAATAATGCAAAGACATGCAGAAGGCAGGAGAGCAAGCAAGCCATGTGGAAGAGATACGAGCATAGGAAGATCAGGAGAGAGAAGGAAGGAGGAGAGAGGAAGAGATGGAAGGAGACAGTTGGCAGAAGGGAGGAGGGCAGACAAGGGACGTGGAAGAGAGATGAGCATAGGAAGATCGGGAGGGAGTAGTGGGGAAGAGATGGAAGGAGAGAGTTGACAGATACCTGCAGAAGAGGAGAGAGCAGACTAGGCATGTGAGCTTAGGAATGTCCTGAGTCTAGGCCTATTATTGGTCCCAAACCGACCCTGTCGCAGGCAGGAATGAAGATGGATAACGAATGATGATCATAGAGGGAAAAAAGACTAGAAGAAGAGAATAGAAAGAACAACGTTTACGCTAAGAAGCGTGCCATCGCGTGCGCCACTGACCTCTTCTCTGCCTCCAGCTTGTCCATGCGCTTCCAGAGCCGGTTGACGAGCGCCTCTTGCTCCTGTTCCAGCGTGTTCTCCAGCTCCACCTTCTCGCGCCGGAGCTGCTCCAGGTTACTCTGCTTGGCCAGTGTCTCTGCCTCTAGCTTCTCTATCTTGCGCATCAGCTTGTTGACCAGACACTCTTGCTCCTGCTCTAGCGTCTGCTCCAGCCGACACTTCTCCTGGCGCAGCTGGGGACACAAGCACGGGATTAGAACACACGCGTACGAGACTGCGCATCAGCTTGTTGACCAGACACTCTTGCTCCTGCTCTAGCGTCTGCTCCAGCCGACACTTCTCCTGGCGCAGCTGGGGACACAAGCACGGGATTAGAACACACGCGTACGAGACTGCGCATCAGCTTGTTGACCAGACACTCTTGCTCCTGCTCTAGCGTCTGCTCCAGCCGACACTTCTCCTGGCGCAGCTGGGGACACAAGCACGGGATTAGAACACACGCGTACGAGACTGCGCATCAGCTTGTTGACCACACACTCTTGCTGCTGCTCTAGCGTCTGCTCCAGCCGACACTTCTCCTGGCGCAGCTGGGGACACAAGCACGGGATTAGAACACACGCGTACGAGACTGCGCATCAGCTTGTTGACCAGACACTCTTGCTCCTGCTCTAGCGTCTGCTCCAGCCGACACTTCTCCTGGCGCAGCTGGGGACACAAGCACGAATTAGAACAAACGCATACAAGACTGCGCATCAGTATGTTGACCAGACACTCTTGCTGCTGCTCTAGCGTCTGCTCCAGCCGACACTTCTCCTGGCGCAGCTGGGGACACAAGCACGGGATTAGAACACACGCGTACGAGACTGCGCATCAGCTTGTTGACCAGACACTCTTGCTCCTGCTCTAGCGTCTGCTCCAGCCGACACTTCTCCTGGCGCAGCTGGGGACACAAGCACGGGATTAGAACACACGCGTACGAGACTGCGCATCAGCTTGTTGACCAGACACTCTTGCTCCTGCTCTAGCGTCTGCTCCAGCCGACACTTCTCCTGGCGCAGCTGGGGACACAAGCACGGGATTAGAACACACGCGTACGAGACTGCGCGTCAGCTTGTTGACCAGACACTCTTGCTCCTGCTCTAGCGTCTGCTCCAGCCGACACTTCTCCTGGCGCAGCTGGGGACACAAGCACGGGATTAGAACACACGCGTACGAGACTGCGCATCAGCATGTTGACCAGACACTCTTGCTCCTGCTCTAGCGTCTGCTCCAGCCGACACTTCTCCTGGCGCAGCTGGGGACACAAGCACGGGATTAGAACACACGCGTACGAGACTGCGCATCAGCTTGTTGACCAGACACTCTTGCTCCTGCTCTAGCGTCTGCTCCAGCCGACACTTCTCCTGGCGCAGCTGGGGACACAAGCACGGGATTAGAACACACGCGTACGAGACTGCGCATCAGCTTGTTGACCAGACACTCTTGCTCCTGCTCTAGCGTCTGCTCCAGCCGACACTTCTCCTGGCGCAGCTGGGGACACAAGCACGGGATTAGAACACACGCGTACGAGACTGCGCATCAGCTTGTTGACCAGACACTCTTGCTCCTGCTCTAGCGTCTGCTCCAGCCGACACTTCTCCTGGCGCAGCTGGGGACACAAGCACGGGATTAGAACACACGCGTACGAGACTGCGCATCAGCTTGTTGACCAGACACTCTTGCTCCTGCTCTAGCGTCTGCTCCAGCCGACACTTCTCCTGGCGCAGCTGGGGACACAAGCACGGGATTAGAACACACGCGTACGAGACTGCGCGTCAGCTTGTTGACCAGACACTCTTGCTGCTGCTCTAGCGTCTGCTCCAGCCGACACTTCTCCTGGCGCAGCTGGGGACACAAGCACGGGATTAGAACACACGCGTACGAGACTGCGCATCAGCTTGTTGACCAGACACTCTTGCTCCTGCTCTAGCGTCTGCTCCAGCCGACACTTCTCCTGGCGCAGCTGGGGACACAAGCACGGGATTAGAACACACGCGTACGAGACTGCGCATCAGCTTGTTGACCAGACACTCTTGCTCCTGCTCTAGCGTCTGCTCCAGCCGACACTTCTCCTGGCGCAGCTGGGGACACAAGCACGGGATTAGAACACACGCGTACGAGACTGCGCGTCAGCTTGTTGACCAGACACTCTTGCTGCTGCTCTAGCGTCTGCTCCAGCCGACACTTCTCCTGGCGCAGCTGGGGACACAAGCACGGGATTAGAACACACGCGTACGAGACTGCGCATCAGCTTGTTGACCAGACACTCTTGCTCCTGCTCTAGCGTCTGCTCCAGCCGACACTTCTCCTGGCGCAGCTGGGGACACAAGCACGGGATTAGAACACACGCGTACCAGACTGCGCATCAGCTTGTTGACCAGACACTCTTGCTGCTGCTCTAGCGTCTGCTCCAGCCGACACTTCTCCTGGCGCAGCTGGGGACACAAGCACGGGATTAGAACACACGCGTACCAGACTGCGCATCAGCTTGTTGACCAGACACTCTTGCTCCTGCTCTAGCGTCTGCTCCAGCCGACACTTCTCCTGGCGCAGCTGGGGACACAAGCACGGGATTAGAACACACGCGTACGAGACTGCGCATCAGCTTGTTGACCAGACACTCTTGCTCCTGCTCTAGCGTCTGCTCCAGCCGACACTTCTCCTGGCGCAGCTGGGGACACAAGCACGGGATTAGAACACACGCGTACGAGACTGCGCATCAGCTTGTTGACCAGACACTCTTGCTCCTGCTCTAGCGTCTGCTCCAGCCGACACTTCTCCTGGCGCAGCTGGGGACACAAGCACGGGATTAGAACACACGCGTACGAGACTGCGCATCAGCTTGTTGACCAGACACTCTTGCTCCTGCTCTAGCGTCTGCTCCAGCCGACACTTCTCCTGGCGCAGCTGGGGACACAAGCACGGGATTAGAACACACGCGTACGAGACTGCGCATCAGCTTGTTGACCAGACACTCTTGCTCCTGCTCTAGCGTCTGCTCCAGCCGACACTTCTCCTGGCGCAGCTGGGGACACAAGCACGGGATTAGAACACACGCGTACGAGACTGCGCATCAGCTTGTTGACCAGACACTCTTGCTCCTGCTCTAGCGTCTGCTCCAGCCGACACTTCTCCTGGCGCAGCTGGGGACACAAGCACGGGATTAGAACACACGCGTACGAGACTGCGCATCAGCTTGTTGACCAGACACTCTTGCTCCTGCTCTAGCGTCTGCTCCAGCCGACACTTCTCCTGGCGCAGCTGGGGACACAAGCACGGGATTAGAACACACGCGTACGAGACTGCGCATCAGCTTGTTGACCAGACACTCTTGCTCCTGCTCTAGCGTCTGCTCCAGCCGACACTTCTCCTGGCGCAGCTGGGGACACAAGCACGGGATTAGAACACACGCGTACGAGACTGCGCATCAGCTTGTTGACCAGACACTCTTGCTGCTGCTCTAGCGTCTGCTCCAGCCGACACTTCTCCTGGCGCAGCTGGGGACACAAGCACGGGATTAGAACACACGCGTACGAGACTGCGCGTCAGCTTGTTGACCAGACACTCTTGCTCCTGCTCTAGCGTCTGCTCCAGCCGACACTTCTCCTGGCGCAGCTGGGGACACAAGCACGGGATTAGAACACACGCGTACGAGACTGCGCATCAGCTTGTTGACCAGACACTCTTGCTCCTGCTCTAGCGTCTGCTCCAGCCGACACTTCTCCTGGCGCAGCTGGGGACACAAGCACGGGATTAGAACACACGCGTACGAGACTGCGCATCAGCTTGTTGACCAGACACTCTTGCTCCTGCTCTAGCGTCTGCTCCAGCCGACACTTCTCCAAGCGCAGCTGGGGACACAAGCACGGGATTAGAACACACGCGTACGAGACTGCGCATCAGCTTGTTGACCAGACACTCTTGCTCCTGCTCTAGCGTCTGCTCCAGCCGACACTTCTCCTGGCGCAGCTGGGGACACAAGCACGGGATTAGAACACACGCGTACGAGACTGCGCATCAGCTTGTTGACCAGACACTCTTGCTCCTGCTCTAGCGTCTGCTCCAGCCGACACTTCTCCTGGCGCAGCTGGGGACACAAGCACGGGATTAGAACACACGCGTACGAGACTGCGCATCAGCTTGTTGACCAGACACTCTTGCTGCTGCTCTAGCGTCTGCTCCAGCCGACACTTCTCCTGGCGCAGCTGGGGACACAAGCACGGGATTAGAACACACGCGTACGAGACTGCGCATCAGCTTGTTGACCAGACACTCTTGCTCCTGCTCTAGCGTCTGCTCCAGCCGACACTTCACCTGGCGCAGCTGGGGACACAAGCACGGGATTAGAACACACGCGTACGAGACTGCGCGTCAGCTTGTTGACCAGACACTCTTGCTGCTGCTCTAGCGTCTGCTCCAGCCGACACTTCTCCTGGCGCAGCTGGGGACACAAGCACGGGATTAGAACACACGCGTACGAGACTGCGCATCAGCTTGTTGACCAGACACTCTTGCTCCTGCTCTAGCGTCTGCTCCAGCCGACACTTCACCTGGCGCAGCTGGGGACACAAGCACGGGATTAGAACACACGCGTACGAGACTGCGCGTCAGCTTGTTGACCACACACTCTTGCTGCTGCTCTAGCGTCTGCTCCAGCCGACACTTCTCCTGGCGCAGCTGGGGACACAAGCACGGGATTAGAACACACGCGTACGAGACTGCGCATCAGCTTGTTGACCACACACTCTTGCTCCTGCTCTAGCGTCTGCTCCAGCCGACACTTCTCCTGGCGCAGCTGGGGACACAAGCACGGGATTAGAACACACGCGTACGAGACTGCGCATCAGCTTGTTGACCAGACACTCTTGCTCCTGCTCTAGCGTCTGCTCCAGCCGACACTTCTCCTGGCGCAGCTGGGGACACAAGCACGGGATTAGAACACACGCGTATGAGACTGCGCGTCAGCTTGTTGACCAGACACTCTTGCTCCTGCTCTAGCGTCTGCTCCAGCCGACACTTCTCCTGGCGCAGCTGGGGACACAAGCACGGGATTAGAACACACGCGTACGAGACTGCGCATCAGCTTGTTGACCAGACACTCTTGCTCCTGCTCTAGCGTCTGCTCCAGCCGACACTTCTCCTGGCGCAGCTGGGGACACAAGCACGGGATTAGAACACACGCGTACGAGACTGCGCATCAGCTTGTTGACCAGACACTCTTGCTCCTGCTCTAGCGTCTGCTCCAGCCGACACTTCTCCTGGCGCAGCTGGGGACACAAGCACGGGATTAGAACACACGCGTACGAGACTGCGCATCAGCTTGTTGACCAGACACTCTTGCTCCTGCTCTAGCGTCTGCTCCAGCCGACACTTCTCCTGGCGCAGCTGGGGACACAAGCACGGGATTAGAACACACGCGTACGAGACTGCGCATCAGCTTGTTGACCAGACACTCTTGCTCCTGCTCTAGCGTCTGCTCCAGCCGACACTTCACCTGGCGCAGCTGGGGACACAAGCACGGGATTAGAACACACGCGTACGAGACTGCGCGTCAGCTTGTTGACCACACACTCTTGCTGCTGCTCTAGCGTCTGCTCCAGCCGACACTTCTCCTGGCGCAGCTGGGGACACAAGCACGGGATTAGAACACACGCGTACGAGACTGCGCATCAGCTTGTTGACCACACACTCTTGCTCCTGCTCTAGCGTCTGCTCCAGCCGACACTTCTCCTGGCGCAGCTGGGGACACAAGCACGGGATTAGAACACACGCGTACGAGACTGCGCATCAGCTTGTTGACCAGACACTCTTGCTCCTGCTCTAGCGTCTGCTCCAGCCGACACTTCTCCTGGCGCAGCTGGGGACACAAGCACGGGATTAGAACACACGCGTATGAGACTGCGCGTCAGCTTGTTGACCAGACACTCTTGCTCCTGCTCTAGCGTCTGCTCCAGCCGACACTTCTCCTGGCGCAGCTGGGGACACAAGCACGGGATTAGAACACACGCGTACGAGACTGCGCATCAGCTTGTTGACCAGACACTCTTGCTCCTGCTCTAGCGTCTGCTCCAGCCGACACTTCTCCTGGCGCAGCTGGGGACACAAGCACGGGATTAGAACACACGCGTACGAGACTGCGCATCAGCTTGTTGACCAGACACTCTTGCTCCTGCTCTAGCGTCTGCTCCAGCCGACACTTCTCCTGGCGCAGCTGGGGACACAAGCACGGGATTAGAACACACGCGTACGAGACTGCGCATCAGCTTGTTGACCAGACACTCTTGCTCCTGCTCTAGCGTCTGCTCCAGCCGACACTTCTCCTGGCGCAGCTGGGGACACAAGCACGGGATTAGAACACACGCGTACGAGACTGCGCGTCAGCTTGTTGACCAGACACTCTTGCTGCTGCTCTAGCGTCTGCTCCAGCCGACACTTCTCCTGGCGCAGCTGGGGACACAAGCACGGGATTAGAACACACGCGTACGAGACTGCGCATCAGCTTGTTGACCAGACACTCTTGCTCCTGCTCTAGCGTCTGCTCCAGCCGACACTTCTCCTGGCGCAGCTGGGGACACAAGCACGGGATTAGAACACACGCGTACGAGACTGCGCATCAGCTTGTTGACCAGACACTCTTGCTCCTGCTCTAGCGTCTGCTCCAGCCGACACTTCTCCTGGCGCAGCTGGGGACACAAGCACGGGATTAGAACACACGCGTACGAGACTGCGCATCAGCTTGTTGACCAGACACTCTTGCTGCTGCTCTAGCGTCTGCTCCAGCCGACACTTCTCCTGGCGCAGCTGGTGACACAAGGACGGGATTAGAACACACGCGTACGAGACTGCGCATCAGCTTGTTGACCACACACTCTTGCTCCTGCTCTAGCGTCTGCTCCAGCCGACACTTCACCTGGCGCAGCTGGGGACACAAGCACGGGATTAGAACACACGCGTACGAGACTGCGCGTCAGCTTGTTGACCACACACTCTTGCTGCTGCTCTAGCGTCTGCTCCAGCCGACACTTCTCCTGGCGCAGCTGGGGACACAAGCACGGGATTAGAACACACGCGTACGAGACTGCGCATCAGCTTGTTGACCAGACACTCTTGCTGCTGCTCTAGCGTCTGCTCCAGCCGACACTTCTCCTTGCGCAGCTGGGGACACAAGCACGGGATTAGAACACACGCGTACGAGACTGCGCGTCAGCTTGTTGACCACACACTCTTGCTCCTGCTCTAGCGTCTGCTCCAGCCGACACTTCTCCTGGCGCAGCTGGGGACACAAGCACGGGATTAGAACACACGCGTACGAGACTGCGCATCAGCTTGTTGACCAGACACTCTTGCTGCTGCTCTAGCGTCTGCTCCAGCCGACACTTCTCCTGGCGCAGCTGGGGACACAAGCACGGGATTAGAACACACGCGTACGAGACTGCGCGTCAGCTTGTTGACCAGACACTCTTGCTGCTGCTCTAGCGTCTGCTCCAGCCGACACTTCTCCTGGCGCAGCTGGGGACACAAGCACGGGATTAGAACACACGCGTACGAGACTGCGCATCAGCTTGTTGACCAGACACTCTTGCTCCTGCTCTAGCGTCTGCTCCAGCCGACACTTCTCCTGGCGCAGCTGGGGACACAAGCACGGGATTAGAACACACGCGTACGAGACTGCGCATCAGCTTGTTGACCAGACACTCTTGCTCCTGCTCTAGCGTCTGCTCCAGCCGACACTTCTCCTGGCGCAGCTGGGGACACAAGCACGGGATTAGAACACACGCGTACGAGACTGCGCATCAGCTTGTTGACCAGACACTCTTGCTCCTGCTTCAGCCGACATTTTTTCTGGCGCATCTGCAGGATCAAACTCTACAATAGACTCCCTTACAACGCTGTGTGACCACCCCCTTAACCCTGTGACAACCCGACAATCATATCATATTTATTTCTTCATGCTAGGTGTATATTATTTATAATGTCATATTTGTTATGCTGGGCGGTAGTCTTGTTACTAGGGCGTGGAGCTTCAAACTATGTGAAACTAAAATTATCTGCACTCTAGCGAGAGAGGGAGAGGTGAAGAAGCATATCACTAGGTACTAGCTTATGATGTCTTCACACGATAAACCAAATCCGAGCGTTTGAAATGAAGAAAACCTCCAAATTTGTGCCCTAGTTGTTATTTCACTTAATAAGGTACCTAGTAGAACCTACCTGGTTCAATTTCCTTGACAAATCGTTGGTCAGACATTCTTCCTCCTGCTCGTAATGATGGGCCAAAGTTTCCTTCTCCTTCTTCAGTGCCTGGATCTTCTTCAGCAAGGTGTTGCTGATGAATTCCTCTTCCTGTTCAGCCTTTGCTTGCTGGAGAAAGAGAGGATGATGTAAAAGAGTTAATACCCAGATTAACAGGCAGTCGTTCAGGCCTACATACGTAGCTGCCAGTAAAAGTGAGTTGCGAAGTTTAATCAAGGTCAAACCTAGTATACCAGTGTTCTCCCCAGAGCCGGTGAGCCGGGCGGTCCGCCCAGCTAACTTAAGCTGCCGCCCGGCAACCTTTTCTGCCGCCAATCAGCTTTTTAATAAACAATAAGAATTGACACCTCCATCTAGCAAAAGTACGTTCTCTTTCCACTTTAACTATCCAATGGATAAATGTACCTAATGGCGTGTGAGGGAATATTGTTCAACGAAACATCAACATATAGGCCTAATGTGTTATCTACGCATTGACATTCGCTTGGCCGGCATACACTGCTCACTGCTGATTCCTTCCCCGTGCCCGTGGCTTATGCAAATCTTCGGCAATGCTCGGTGTCTCTTAATTTTATTCAAAGTTACAAGAAGTAAATAATGTTATCAAACTCATGGGTGTTCAAGTTGTCATTGTAAACCTGTAAATCCTATTGGCCCACACATCCAAACCATGCACATGAAAATTAATATTATCACAACACATTCTAAAGTTGTCGGCCTAACATTGTACCAATAGGCATACATACAAAAATGAAAAAGTAATGTTTGATTTCAATAAAATTAGATATGCTCTTACCACAAAAGCAACATTTTTATTTTGTCCACCCTGAAAATACACTACCCGGCAATTGAGGGGCGTCCTGCAAGAAGGGGGTAACGACAGTTACCCCCTTCTTGCAGTTAAACTTCCAGGCATGTCGTCGGTATAGTAGGAACCTATATCCAAACTCTAGTTGACGTAGCAATGCACAGATGCCAGTGGTATGCATTTTGCATACTAAGAGTGCGCCGCTCACGGCTGGCGATCAGAGCCGCGCGAGAATTAGGTTGCGTACTTTAACTCTATATATCTCGGAACCACTTTTTGCTAGTTACCCCCTTCTTGCAGGACGCCCCTCAATTATTTTGAAGCAACCACTGAACTTCTTTTCCTGGGGGGAACACTGTATACTACTAGCTGCAAAGTAACTAGTCTCATATATCCCTCAGATCCTTTCTACCACCCCTTTTATGCACGCTGTTTCCTGGGGGGAACACTGTACACTACTAGCTGCAATGTAACTAGGTCTCATATATCCCTCAGATCCTTTCTACCACCCCTTTTATGCACGCTGTTTCCTGGGGGGAACACTGTACACTACTAGCTGCAATGTAACTAGTCTCATATATCCCTCAGATCCATCTACCACCCCTTTTATGCACGCTGTTTCCTGGGGGGAACACTGTACACTACTAGCTGCAATGTAACTAGGTCTCATATATCCCTCAGATCCTTTCTACCACCCCTTTTATGCACGCTGTTTCCTGGGGGGAACACTGTACACTACTAGCTGCAATGTAACTAGTCTCATATATCCCTCAGATCCTTTCTACCACCACTTTTATGCACGCTGTTTCCTGGGGGGAACACTGTACACTACTAGCTGCAATGTAACTAGTCTCATATATCCCTCAGATCCTTTCTACCACCTCTTTTATGCACGCTGTGTCCTGGGGGGAACACTGTACACTACTAGCTGCAATGTAACTAGTCTCATATATCCCTCAGATCCTTTCTACCACCCCTTTTATGCACGCTGTTTCCTGGGGGGAACACTGTACACTACTAGCTGCAATGTAACTAGTCTCATATGGACGTAGTTATGCAGAAAGGAACCAACCCACAAATATTTTTTTTTTGAGAAAAATAGTTCCAAGCATCGACAATAGAGGCCTCCAAGTAGGCCTATGTGTTAATTCCCAACTTAGTATTATACATGTGCTGCCTTCTATACGCACCAGAACCAACCCACACAAGAAAATTCAACATTTCGTATTTTGCAGAAAGGAACCAACCCACTTGGTTCTTTTCTGCTACCGGTAGGCTACACAAGAAATCCTACATTTCGTATTTTGCAGAAAGGAACCAACCCACTTGGTTCTTTGTTGTTTAATGTGAGATTGAGAATGCAACATTTTATGTTTCTTGCCATTCTGATCATTATATTTTGTTGTTGTTGTTTTCAGAACATTTATATTTTTTAAATGTGATTTTAAGGATAAAAAGAAGAATCCCATATCTATCTATAAACCCAAAGTTCGGCCGGATGTTTATGTTGAAAGCAGAGTAGGAAGCCGTTGCAATTATTGAGATTAATGTTACAAAAATGGAAGCATGGCGGGACTGAAAGTTAAATTAATCCACATATATAAAAACTACTACCTATTCATTTAAAATCCTAATATATCACTTTTTGTCAAACTTTATTTCATCAAATATAGTAAAAGCAAAGGAACCAACCCACATTTTATTTTTTGTAGTTGACTTATCCTAGTAAGCAGAAAGGAACCAACCAACATTTTTCGTATTAGCAACCAAAATACAAATATTTTTGGAAATATTTTCTTCTCCTTAAATTTACATAAAAGTAGTGTATTTAACATGATTTTGTAGATATCGTGGGGTTAATGCAGATTTTATGATAAGAAGTAATACTAGAACCGCTGTAACTATTTTTCAGATATGTGTGGGTTGGTTCCTTTCTGCATAACTACGTCCATATATCCCTCAGATCCTTTCTACCACCCCTTTTATGCACGCTGTTTCCTGGGGGGAACACTGTACACTACTAGCTGCAATGTAACTAGTCTCATATATCCCTCAGATCCTTTCTACCACCCCTTTTATGTACGCTGTTTCCTGGGGGGAACACTGTACACTACTAGCTGCAATGTAACTAGTCTCATATATCCCTCAGATCCATCTACCACCCCTTTTATGTACGCTGTTTCCTGGGGGGAACACTGTACACTACTAGCTGCAATGTAACTAGTCTCGTATATCCCTCAGATCCTTTCTACCACCCCTTTTATGTACGCTGTTTCCTGGGGGGAACACTGTACACTACTAGCTGCAATGTAACTAGTCTCGTATATCCCTCAGATCCTTTCTACCACCCCTTTTATGTACGCTGTTTCCTGGGGGGAACACTGTACACTACTAGCTGCAATGTAACTAGTCTCGTATATCCCTCAGATCCTTTCTACCACCCCTTTTATGCACGCTGTTTCCTGGGGGGAACACTGTACACTACTAGCTGCAATGTAACTAGTCTCATATATCCCTCAGATCCTTTCTACCACCCCTTTTATGCACGCTGTTTCCTGGGGGGAACACTGTAGCCTACACTACTAGCTGCAATGTAACTAGTCTCATATATCCCTCAGATCCTTTCTACCACCCCTTTTATGTACGCTGTTTCCTGGGGGGAACACTGTACACTACTAGCTGCAATGTAACTAGTCTCGTATATCCCTCAGATCCTTTCTACCACCCCTTTTATGCACGCTGTTTCCTGGGGGGAACACTGTATAAGTTACTAGCTGCAATGTAACTAGGTCTCATATATCCCTCAGATCCTTTCTACCACCCCTTTTATGCACGCTGTTTCCTGGGGGGAACACTGTATACTACTAGCTGCAATGTAACTAGTCTCATATATCCCTCAGATCCTTTCTACCACCCCTTTTATGCACGCTGTTTCCTGGGGGGAACACTGTAGCCTACACTACTAGCTGCAATGTAACTAGTCTCATATATCCCTCAGATCCTTTCTACCACCCCTTTTATGCACGCTGTTTCCTGGGGGGAACACTGTACACTACTAGCTGCAATGTAACAAGGTCTCATATATCCCTCAGATCCTTTCTACCACCCCTTTTATGTACGCTGTTTCCTGGGGGGAACACTGTATACTACTAGCTGCAATGTAACTAGTCTCATATATCCCTCAGATCCTTTCTACCACCCCTTTTATGCACGCTGTTTCCTGGGGGGAACACTGTATACTACTAGCTGCAATGTAACTAGTCTCATATATCCCTCAGATCCTTTCTACCACCCCTTTTATGCACGCTGTTTCCTGGGGGGAACACTGTAGCCTACACTACTAGCTGCAATGTAACTAGTCTCATATATCCCTCAGATCCTTTCTACCACCCCTTTTATGCACGCTGTTTCCTGGGGGGAACACTGTACACTACTAGCTGCAATGTAACTAGGTCTCATATATCCCTCAGATCCTTTCTACCACCCCTTTTATGCACGCTGTTTCCTGGGGGGAACACTGTACACTACTAGCTGCAATGTAACTAGTCTCATATATCCCTCAGATCCTTTCTACCACCCCTTTTATGCACGCTGTTTCCTGGGGGGAACACTGTACACTACTAGCTGCAATGTAACTAGTCTCATATATCCCTCAGATCCTTTCTACCACCCCTTTTATGCACGCTGTTTCCTGGGGGGAACACTGTACACTACTAGCTGCAATGTAACTAGTCTCATATATCCCTCAGATCCTTTCTACCACCCCTTTTATGCACGCTGTTTCCTGGGGGGAACACTGTACACTACTAGCTGCAATGTAACTAGTCTCATATATCCCTCAGATCCTTTCTACCACCCCTTTTATGCACGCTGTTTCCTGGGGGGAACACTGTACACTACTAGCTGCAATGTAACTAGTCTCATATATCCCTCAGATCCTTTCTACCACCCCTTTTATGCACGCTGTTTCCTGGGGGGAACACTGTAGCCTACACTACTAGCTTCAATGTAACTAGTCTATTATATATCCCTCAGATCCTTTCTACCACCCCTTTTATGCACGCTGTTTCCTGGGGGGAACACTGTACACTACTAGCTGCAATGTAACTAGTCTCATATATCCCTCAGATCCTTTCTACCACCCCTTTTATGCACGCTGTTTCCTGGGGGGAACACTGTACACTACTAGCTGCAATGTAACTAGTCTCATATATCCCTCAGATCCTTTCTACCACCCCTTTTATGCACGCTGTTTCCTGGGGGGAACACTGTACACTACTAGCTGCAATGTAACTAGGTCTCATATATCCCTCAGATCCTTTCTACCACCCCTTTTATGCACGCTGTTTCCTGGGGGGAACACTGTACACTACTAGCTGCAATGTAACTAGTCTCGTATATCCCTCAGATCCTTTCTACCACCCCTTTTATGCACGCTGTTTCCTGGGGGGAACACTGTACACTACTAGCTGCAATGTAACTAGTCTCGTATATCCCTCAGATCCTTTCTACCACCCCTTTTATGCACGCTGTTTCCTGGGGGGAACACTGTATACTACTAGCTGCAATGTAACTAGTCTCATATATCCCTCAGATCCTTTCTACCACCCCTTTTATGCACGCTGTTTCCTGGGGGGAACACTGTAGCCTACACTACTAGCTGCAATGTAACTAGTCTCGTATATCCCTCAGATCCTTTCTACCACCCCTTTTATGCACGCTGTTTCCTGGGGGGAACACTGTACACTACTAGCTGCAATGTAACTAGTCTCGTATATCCCTCAGATCCTTTCTACCACCCCTTTTATGCACGCTGTTTCCTGGGGGGAACACTGTATACTACTAGCTGCAATGTAACTAGTCTCATATATCCCTCAGATCCTTTCTACCACCCCTTTTATGCACGCTGTTTCCTGGGGGGAACACTGTACACTACTAGCTGCAATGTAACTAGTCTCGTATATCCCTCAGATCCTTTCTACCACCCCTTTTATGCACGCTGTTTCCTGGGGGGAACACTGTACACTACTAGCTGCAATGTAACTAGTCTCGTATATCCCTCAGATCCTTTCTACCACCCCTTTTATGCACGCTGTTTCCTGGGGGGAACACTGTGCACTACTAGCTGCAATGTAACTAGTCTCATATATCCCTCAGATCCTTTCTACCACCCCTTTTATGCACGCTGTTTCCTGGGGGGAACACTGTGCACTACTAGCTGCAATGTAACTAGTCTCATATATCCCTCAGATTCTTTCTACCACCCCTTTTATGCACGCTGTTTCCTGGGGGGAACACTGTGCACTACTAGCTGCAATGTAACTAGTCTCGTATATCCCTCAGATCCTTTCTACCACCCCTTTTATGCACGCTGTTTCCTGGGGGGAACACTGTGCACTACTAGCTGCAATGTAACTAGTCTCATATATCCCTCAGATTCTTTCTACCACCCCTTTTATGCACGCTGTTTCCTGGGGGGAACACTGTACACTACTAGCTGCAATGTAACTAGTCTCATATATCCCTCAGATTCTTTCTACCACCCCTTTTATGCACGCTGTTTCCTGGGGGGAACACTGTACACTACTAGCTGCAATGTAACTAGTCTCGTATATCCCTCAGATCCTTTCTACCACCCCTTTTATGCACGCTGTTTCCTGGGGGGAACACTGTGCACTACTAGCTGCAATGTAACTAGTCTCATATATCCCTCAGATTCTTTCTACCACCCCTTTTATGCACGCTGTTTCCTGGGGGGAACACTGTATACTACTAGCTGCAATGTAACTAGTCTCATATATCCCTCAGATTCTTTCTACCACCCCTTTTATGCACGCTGTTTCCTGGGGGGAACACTGTGCACTACTAGCTGCAATGTAACTAGTCTCATATATCCCTCAGATTCTTTCTACCACCCCTTTTATGCACGCTGTTTCCTGGGGGGAACACTGTACACTACTAGCTGCAATGTAACTAGTCTCATATATCCCTCAGATTCTTTCTACCACCCCTTTTATGCACGCTGTTTCCTGGGGGGAACACTGTACACTACTAGCTGCAATGTAACTAGTCTCATATATCCCTCAGATTCTTTCTACCACCCCTTTTATGCACGCTGTTTCCTGGGGGGAACACTGTGCACTACTAGCTGCAATGTAACTAGTCTCATATATCCCTCAGATTCTTTCTACCACCTCTTTTATGCACGCTGTTTCCTGGGGGGAACACTGTACACTACTAGCTGCAATGTAACTAGTCTCATATATCCCTCAGATCCTTTCTACCACCCCTTTTATGCACGCTGTTTCCTGGGGGGAACACTGTGCACTACTAGCTGCAATGTAACTAGTCTCATATATCCCTCAGATCCTTTCTACCACCCCTTTTATGCACGCTGTTTCCTGGGGGGAACACTGTACACTACTAGCTGCAATGTAACTAGTCTCATATATCCCTCAGATTCTTTCTACCACCTCTTTTATGCACGCTGTTTCCTGGGGGGAACACTGTACACTACTAGCTGCAATGTAACTAGTCTCATATATCCCTCAGATCCTTTCTACCACCCCTTTTATGCACGCTGTTTCCTGGGGGGAACACTGTGCACTACTAGCTGCAATGTAACTAGTCTCATATATCCCTCAGATTCTTTCTACCACCCCTTTTATGCACGCTGTTTCCTGGGGGGAACACTGTGCACTACTAGCTGCAATGTAACTAGTCTCATATATCCCTCAGATCCTTTCTACCACCCCTTTTATGCACGCTGTTTCCTGGGGGGAACACTGTGCACTACTAGCTGCAATGTAACTAGTCTCATATATCCCTCAGATCCTTTCTACCACCCCTTTTATGCACGCTGTTTCCTGGGGGGAACACTGTACACTACTAGCTGCAATGTAACTAGTCTCATATATCCCTCAGATCCTTTCTACCACCCCTTTTATGCACGCTGTTTCCTGGGGGGAACACTGTGCACTACTAGCTGCAATGTAACTAGTCTCATATATCCCTCAGATGGTTTCTACCACCCCTTTTATGCACGCTGTTTCCTGGGGGGAACACTGTGCACTACTAGCTGCAATGTAACTAGTCTCATATATCCCTCAGATTCTTTCTACCACCTCTTTTATGCACGCTGTTTCCTGGGGGGAACACTGTACACTACTAGCTGCAATGTAACTAGTCTCATATATCCCTCAGATCCTTTCTACCACCCCTTTTATGCACGCTGTTTCCTGGGGGGAACACTGTGCACTACTAGCTGCAATGTAACTAGTCTCATATATCCCTCAGATCCTTTCTACCACCCCTTTTATGCACGCTGTTTCCTGGGGGGAACACTGTACACTACTAGCTGCAATGTAACTAGTCTCATATATCCCTCAGATTCTTTCTACCACCTCTTTTATGCACGCTGTTTCCTGGGGGGAACACTGTACACTACTAGCTGCAATGTAACTAGTCTCATATATCCCTCAGATCCTTTCTACCACCCCTTTTATGCACGCTGTTTCCTGGGGGGAACACTGTGCACTACTAGCTGCAATGTAACTAGTCTCATATATCCCTCAGATCCTTTCTACGACCCCTTTTATGCACGCTGTTTCCTGGGGGGAACACTGTACACTACTAGCTGCAATGTAACTAGTCTCATATATCCCTCAGATCCTTTCTACCACCCCTTTTATGCACGCTGTTTCCTGGGGGGAACACTGTACACTACTAGCTGCAATGTAACTAGTCTCATATATCCCTCAGATCCTTTCTACGACCCCTTTTATGCACGCTGTTTCCTGGGGGGAACACTGTACACTACTAGCTGCAATGTAACTAGTCTCATATATCCCTCAGATCCTTTCTACGACCCCTTTTATGCACGCTGTTTCCTGGGGGGAACACTGTACACTACTAGCTGCAATGTAACTAGTCTCATATATCCCTCAGATCCTTTCTACCACCCCTTTTATGCACGCTGTTTCCTGGGGGGAACACTGTACACTACTAGCTGCAATGTAACTAGTCTCATATATCCCTCAGATCCTTTCTACCACCCCTTTTATGCACGCTGTTTCCTGGGGGGAACACTGTACACTACTAGCTGCAATGTAACTAGTCTCATATATCCCTCAGATCCTTTCTACCACCCCTTTTATGCACGCTGTTTCCTGGGGGGAACACTGTACACTACTAGCTGCAATGTAACTAGTCTCATATATCCCTCAGATTCTTTCTACGACCCCTTTTATGCACGCTGTTTCCTGGGGGGAACACTGTACACTACTAGCTGCAATGTAACTAGTCTCATATATCCCTCAGATCCTTTCTACCACCTCTTTTATGCACGCTGTTTCCTGGGGGGAACACTGTACACTACTAGCTGCAATGTAACTAGTCTCATATATCCCTCAGATCCTTTCTACCACCTCTTTTATGCACGCTGTTTCCTGGGGGGAACACTGTACACTACTAGCTGCAATGTAACTAGTCTCATATATCCCTCAGATCCTTTCTACCACCCCTTTTATGCACGCTGTTTCCTGGGGGGAACACTGTACACTACTAGCTGCAATGTAACTAGTCTCATATATCCCTCAGATTCATTCTACGACCCCTTTTATGCACGCTGTTTCCTGGGGGGAACACTGTACACTACTAGCTGCAATGTAACTAGTCTCATATATCCCTCAGATCCTTTCTACCACCCCTTTTATGCACGCTGTTTCCTGGGGGGAACACTGTACACTACTAGCTGCAATGTAACTAGTCTCATATATCCCTCAGATCCTTTCTACGACCCCTTTTATGCACGCTGTTTCCTGGGGGGAACACTGTAGCCTACACTACTAGCTGCAATGTAACTAGTCTCATATATCCCTCAGATCCTTTCTACCACCCCTTTTATGCACGCTGTTTCCTGGGGGGAACACTGTACACTACTAGCTGCAATGTAACTAGTCTCATATATCCCTCAGATCCTTTCTACCACCCCTTTTATGCACGCTGTTTCCTGGGGGGAACACAGTATACTACTAGCTGCAATGTAACTAGTCTCATATATCCCTCAGATCCTTTCTACCACCTCTTTTATGCACGCTGTTTCCTGGGGGGAACACAGTATACTACTAGCTGCAATGTAACTAGTCTCATATATCCCTCAGATCCTTTCTACCACCCCTTTTATGCACGCTGTTTCCTGGGGGGAACACTGTACACTACTAGCTGCAATGTAACTAGTCTCATATATCCCTCAGATCCTTTCTACCACCCCTTTTATGCACGCTGTTTCCTGGGGGGAACACTGTACACTACTAGCTGCAATGTAACTAGTCTCATATATCCCTCAGATCCTTTCTACCACCCCTTTTATGCACGCTGTTTCCTGGGGGGAACACAGTATACTACTAGCTGCAATGTAACTAGTCTCATATATCCCTCAGATCCTTTCTACCACCCCTTTTATGCACGCTGTTTCCTGGGGGGAACACTGTACACTACTAGCTGCAATGTAACTAGTCTCATATATCCCTCAGATCCTTTCTACCACCCCTTTTATGCACGCTGTTTCCTGGGGGGAACACTGTGCACTACTAGCTGCAATGTAACTAGTCTCATATATCCCTCAGATCCTTTCTACCACCCCTTTTATGCACGCTGTTTCCTGGGGGGAACACTGTGCACTACTAGCTGCAATGTAACTAGTCTCATATATCCCTCAGATCCTTTCTACCACCCCTTTTATGCACGCTGTTTCCTGGGGGGAACACAGTATACTACTAGCTGCAATGTAACTAGTCTCATATATCCCTCAGATCCTTTCTACCACCCCTTTTATGCACGCTGTTTCCTGGGGGGAACACAGTATACTACTAGCTGCAATGTAACTAGTCTCATATATCCCTCAGATCCTTTCTACCACCCCTTTTATGCACGCTGTTTCCTGGGGGGAACACTGTACACTACTAGCTGCAATGTAACTAGTCTCATATATCCCTCAGATCCTTTCTACCACCCCTTTTATGCACGCTGTTTCCTGGGGGGAACACTGTGCACTACTAGCTGCAATGTAACTAGTCTCATATATCCCTCAGATCCTTTCTACCACCCCTTTTATGCACGCTGTTTCAACGACAATCCACAGATTCTTGGCGATCCCTCACATTCATAAAGCCGGTCATCTGCTTAGTAGAATAGGCTACACAAGCCTCATGCCTCACACATGCTGTGTAAGCCTATCAAACCAAAGGTAGTAAATTATTCCTAAAATGGACCTGTTTCAAGTGGACGGTAGATCCTAGAGAAGTAGGCCTAGTTACTTAAGTTGGTACTACTGGACTCGGCTTTTTCGGCAGAGACTTCTTACGATGGGGCAACCTATATATGGCGTCGTATGAGTTGGTTCCCAGCCTCTAATCTCCTCAACTCAATAAATGAAGTAGGCCTACCGTAATTATTGGCACAAGCACAAGACGCGCACCTTTTTTTCCTAATTTGGAGTTTGAGAAATCAGGGTGCGCGTCTTAAGCGAGGATTTTTTTTTAAATCGAAAAACGGTTGTTTGAATGCACCCGTTTTGCTGCGATGTATTGTGGGAGACCTTCTTGTGCTCGATCGGATACTTGACTACCTACGGAGCGGGAAGTGTGCGCGTTACTGTGTTTGTCTCTTCACCTCGTGATGATGATGACCTTGCAAGCTAGTTGAGTGACGCTGCGGAATAAGTAGGTCAAGCCGAGCGGAGCCTTCTTGCGAATCACGTGCCTACGAAATGCAGCAGCTGTGAATGCGTGCGCCATCTTGATTGTGTGCATTGTGTGAATGACTGAATGGACAGTTGTGACGTGCGGTCGCGAGAACAACAGTCTGCTCTAGGCCTAGGTCTACTTGAGTAAGCCTTACACTTTGTCATGTGGTTAGGTCTAAGAAAGAACATCACGTTTTTGATGTGCACCAAGCTAAAACAATGCGGATTATTATCAATTATCGTAATTCATAAAATAAATAATTATATTTTATATTAGGCCTAACACTTTTTCTTCCTATTACCAAAAGTGGAGTGCGCGTCTTATGCGAGTAATTACGGTACCGCATGTAGGCCTACACAACAGTAGAAGCCTGCTGCAGCCATGAACAGTGCAGATGGAGGTTGTGCTCACTGGACACACTTTTGTCCCACTTTTTGCACTGAGTGCACTTTTTTAGCTTTTAAACACTTCTTACTTTGTCGACCTCCTCGCAAAACTTTCTCGTAGATCTACCACACTAAAATGGCCTAAAAATGAACATAAATGAAACTGTAGGCGAGATGGTGTAGCCTACAGAGCAGTTTTAATTGCATGAAGTAGCCTACAGAAAATGTCCTGAAAGTGTCCGAGGCGACGAAATTCAGAGAATTAGAAGGCCATTATTCACCACCATTTGTGACGTTAAGCAAACCGAATTTTAATTACTACAACGTGGTAGTGCACTTCACGCGAATCTAACCCCTCCAATAACCGATTACATTGGTAACCCTTCAGAATGTCGGGCGGCAGAGAAAGTGACATGGTGAAAATGCAATCATCAGTGTTTTAGATTGTTAAAAAAAGTAGCAGACACTAAACCTTGGTTGGGTTCATTTTAAACACTAGCCACTCGAGTAATAGGCTTAAGTGTTTCACTACTTTCCGGGACTGTAAATGTAGGCTACGAAAAGCGTGAGGACCCAATCGGTGGAAGTACCGCCTTTCTTTGCCAACAAACGAAAGGTTTGCCAGCTCATGATGTTTTAAGTGGTGCCAAAGCATGCAAGTCTAGTTCATGTAACGCCTGTATAACCCACCGTTAAAACACCAAGAATTTCGAGTTTCAACATTAGGCCTAAGAGTAATCTAGCTGGGGGTTTAGTGACGGCCGCCTCTATTTGCATCCAAGTTAGGTGAGCCCAATATTTAAAATGCTATTTTCACCCAAGTTCTGCGCATGCGCCATTGTGTCCAGCATTTAAAATGCGCCCAAGTTGGGTGTGTCCAGCATTGAAAATGCTATTTGCACCCAAATGAAAGGCTCGAAGAGTGCTTTCAAGCAAGTCCTGCAACTGCGCGGGCAAAAGTTATCAGTGGACTAGGCCTACTCGTAGTCGTCTGGTTGTTGTTCACATTGTGCGTAGCCCGTGGGTGTGTCACAGGTAAGGATTAAGATTAAGATTAAAATACTTAAAGGCTGCAAATGGGCCACAACTACCCGGTGGCAACCTATCCAAACCTCCCCCCTCCCCACCCTCCCTCGTCACCTCCTTTTCGTCAATCTATTTCTAAATTCCCTTACTGAATCGCACTCAACAACCTCCTCGGGCAACTCATTCCATTCCCTTACCGTTCTCTCAACAAAACCAAACCTACCCAGATCACTTCTCACTACCCTACGCTGAAACTTCCAATTATGATCCCCCCTCCCTCTATAAACTCCTTCTTGCAACCTGCTCTGGATTTCCCCCCACCCTCCTTTCCCCCTAGCTGCTCTATATAAATTACACATCCTATCACTCCTCCGTCTCTCCTCTAAGGACTCCCAACCCAGTTCCCCCATCATTGCTGTAACACTATCATAAGCCCTTACCACATTCCCTAACCTATCTTCCACATACCTCCATCTCCTAACTTGTCCTGTAACCTTCCTTGCCGCCCTATGCTGCACCTTTTCTAATTCCATGACTTCCCCTTTCCTATATGGATCCCACACCGCACCACCATATTCCAATATAGGCCGTATCACTGTTTTGTAAGCCATATCCTTTACCTCCCTACTAGCTCCCTTCAAATTCCTCATAACAAACCCTAAGTTTCTATATCCCTTTCTTACACTTTCCTGCACCTGGTCCCCCCACCCCAAATCTTCGGCCAATAAAATTCCCAAATACTTATACTTCTTTACCTTTTCTAGAACTACCCCCTCAAGAAAATACTCTCTCGCATCCCCTTTTAATTTACGCGTGAACCCAACCAGTTTACACTTTCCCGCATTCAAACCCGGGTCATTCTCTGGTAATTTACCGGTTGCGGACAGGACATTTGGAACATACAATATGGTGCTACAACATATTGGTTGCATATTCTATCATTTTTTTTTTTAATTTTTATACTGCTTTGGTATGTCTATAATCTGGCCATAGTGAAACAATTACATGGTTGCTGCATAATTTAATATTTATTGATAATCAACAGATGCGGACAGGACGCACAAAAAGCACCATTTTTCCAAAGTGAAGTTCCTTGTCAAATTCCTCTGAAATTATTTGGTTTAAAAATAAAATGATTACACTCTTTTAACAATGACATTCTTTGAAACAATACTAGGCATACATTATATTTTAAAAGATGTTTTATACTCCAAAGGGCATTAGTTTTAAGAATACTTGCAGGGTGCGGACAAGACGATGCGGACAGGACATAAATGGATTGCATTGAAAATCGTAGCTAGATTTGGTGGAAGTGGAGATTAAGCTTTGTTTTTAGAAACACCTTGAAATATAATTATTGCAGCTAAATGGAATAGTTAAATGAATGAAAAGTGTAGGTATGTACTAATCCTAATTGCCTTAATTTAGGAAAAGAAAATGTGTGACAAACAACTTTTGTGCAAAGCGTAGTTTAAATCAACTTGAACAAGAAATCTCTTTACCTACATTACCTTACAACTTTTGTAAAATACTCTTTATTTCCATTTCAACCACTTGGTCATATGCAAAGAAGCGTGCACTTATAGGTGGAGGATCGCCTGGAAGTATACATAGAAACGATGCCTTCTTAATTTTTTCTTCCATTGGCTTATCCATTGCAACAAATTTGTTGTTTGCAACTGGTTTAAATAAGTAACTAACAGAGACCGAGTCCACATCAATGCCTATCACATGACCAGGCCACCAAAGTTCGTCATATAGCACAGCAATCCATTTCCCTTCAGCGATTTCTTGTTGAGGTTCCGCATCGACGTTTTCTGTTGAATTTTCAGGGACAGCGAATATTTTACTAACGTTTAACTTAGGGATGTCAATGGGTACCCGTTACCCGCCCGGTACACACGGGTACGGTTCCAACTTTTCAATACCCGTTACCCAGTACTACCCGTTCCCTTCTTCTGTTCAAAACGAAATCAATTCAACATTGTGATATTTCCCTACTGGCGTCTTTGTGCGAGCGTACGAGCCGCGCTTTTCAATTTGCCGGCATTTAACTTGACACCCCCCCCCCCCACGTCTAAAAATGTCGTAAAAAAAAAAAAAACGTCAAAAAATGAGACGTAAAGCCCAATTATTATCATCTTCTGTAGGCCTATGGAAGAATGCTGCGGAACGGTTGTGAGTCCAAGGGAGCGCACCCACCCGTCGTAGCTTAACCGCAATCATGTTCTCGTGTTCGAGCTCGGACTATGACGTCATCGCTTTGACGCGGCCGACCACCGCCTACCGTAGGGGAGACGCAATCTTTGAGGCTTTGTTGAATACTTCCGCGATCGTTTTGCATCGAAGACAATACAACCTGATAGCGTTTAACAATATGTCTCTTTCCACAACTTTGCGAATCATTTGACACCCATGACGATAAAACGCGTATTTAGTATTATTTACTGCCCGCGTAGTCCGGGTACGGCGCAAGGGTACCCGGGTACAACTATTTCCAGGTATTGACATCCCTACTGTTGCGGACCTGAGAATGGTGAATTGTTAGCGTGTTCAATGGAATTGAAGCTTGCCGGGCGTAGATAATGAATACAACGAGTATTTGGTGTAGGTTTAGACGCTGCGTAACGTTCTTGAAGCTCCGAAGAAACCAGTTCAACAGTTGCCTTTGGAACGTACAAGACTTTAATAGTCTTTGACAATTTATAGGCAACTGTATAGAAAGACTTCGCATCCGTCACCACCTCTTGACCTTGTAACACACTCCGCCAAACACACCGCTTGACCTCACCCCCAATTCCGTCCACTGGACCCTTACCATGAGCAGTCTCAAAGAAAGACCAATCACAGTCAAACCCAGTTTCTTTCTTGTGGAATAGCAAGTTTACAAAATTGTGTCGATTTTTAAATTGAGACCCTGCTCCATCAGACCAGTAATGAATTTTGTCAATGAGAGGCTGAAGTTCTTTGATGTGTTTCAATATTTGAGAGTAGAAAACCTTAACTGCATCTTTGCTATGTGTCAGGTCATCAGAAATTATGGCATAGGACTGATGTGCAAGTTTATTGGATTTATCTTTAAAGTAGTCTTTATCTTTCCTGTATAAATGGTCAATGGTAAATCTTCTTTAGTGGCCAGTACTATTAATTAAGTGTATATTCAAATGCTTGTCCTGTCCGCACCTGATGTAGACAGGTGCGGACAGGACAAAATTAAAATACACAGTACTATGAAGGTAGCAGAGATAAAAATGTTAAATATTTTTTTAATTCACTATTAATATACTAGCTAAGAAGATTTAAAAAATTGGGCATTTAACTTAATTGTTATGGAAGTTATGGAAACTAATTGTTTGTAAATTGTTGCTATGTTACGCAATTAGTTTTTAAGATGTGTCTTTGGTCTACAATTTAAAAATATAGTAATAATAAAAAATGTTTATCTTAAAGTAAATAGTTTTAACAAGCAAGTAGTTTACTTTATTTTGATTTTTGATTTTTTTAAATGGTTTTTTTGATTTTTTTAAATAATGTCCTGTCCGCACCCTTTTTCACAAATTTTTCACTTTGGATTGCCTACAATTTTTGTGTGAGTACAACTTTTGTAACTTTGTGCATGTATTCACATAGGTTGAAGTCTCCTCTTTAAAATGATATATCATAGTATGGGGTTTAGTACAGTAAAAAATAAATCATTCTGGTTTCACATTACCAGAGAATGGCCCACCCATCCTATTAACATCAACCCACTCCTCTATCCTGTTCAAAACATCCTGCAACAACTTAGCATCCTCCACCCCCTTAATCACCCTATACAAGACGCAATCATCAGCAAACAACCTTAATCTTGACTCAATATCCCTTCCTATATCATTAATAAACATTATAAATAACAGTGGACCCAGCACCGACCCCTGCGGCACCCCCGATGTAACTTCGATAGCTGCTGATATGCTACCCCCCACCCTTACCCTTTGCGACCTATTTGCTAGAAAATCTCCCATCCACCTTACAACCCCTTTATCTGCAATTACACTATCAACCTTCCTCATCAAAATCCCATGAGACACTTTATCAAAAGCCTTTTCAAAATCAAGGAAAACTGCATCAACCTCCTCCCCCTTATCTAGAGCCTCCCCTATATCCTGAACAAGACCTATCAATTGCGTCTCGCAAGAATACCCCTCCCTAAACCCATGCTGGCTATCTACCAACCATCCCTCCCCCTCCAACACCTCCCTAACATAATTTGCTACTACCTTTTCCATTATCTTGCTCCCTACCGAAGTGAGACTAACAGGTCTGTAATTCCCTACTTGACTTCTATCCCCCCCCTTATGTATTGGCACTACAAGTCCTTCCCTCCAACCCTCCGGTATAGTACCTTCCCTTAACGATTTCCTGCAAATATCCCCTACAAACCTAACAACCCCCTCCCCCCCAATTTTCAAAAATCTACACATCAACCCATCCTGCCCCAATGCCTTTCTCCCTCCCATCTTTCCTAAAACCCTTCTAATATCAAGATTCGTTATCGTGAGTGGCTTGCTACCCCTCCCCCCTTCCCACTGCATACTAGAATCTTCCCTCTCTTGGAATACCTCCCCATAGTGTGAGTTCAAAGCCTCCGCTTTGTCCTTATCACCAGTAAATAACTCATCCCCAGTCCCCTTAAGTGTGGGTATTTCGCCCCCCCCCTTTCTGGTTCCTTAGATGTTGATACAACCTTCTCCCTTTACCCTGGAATCCCTCATCATCCATTAAGTGCATCATATAATCATCCTTTGCATCGACCTTTGCCCTATTAAGAACTCCCTCCCACTCCTTAAGTTTCTCCTTACCTTTACCAGTCTTCCTATACCTCTTATATATTTCTCTGCACTTCCTCTTCAACCACCTAATTCTTTTATTATAATATACTGGGTCAGTCCCACCCCCCTTAGTCACCTGCGGCACAAACCTTTCCAACAAGCCCCTATATATCTGCAGAAAACTTTCCCACATTTCATTTACTCCCACATCCCTACTAGACCACTCTTCATACATTACCAGTAACTCCCTTTGCAAACCCTGAACATCAGCTCTATCATATCTCCAGATTGTCTTGTCCCTACTTTCACTATTATTTCCCTGCCTTCCCTCCCACCCACTACCTAGTGCTAACTCTACTATTGGGGCCCTATGATCGCTCATTCCCTCTACTACCTCCGAGTGAACCCATGCTTCCTCCGGCCTTACTAATATTACATCTAAAATGTTATACCTCCCCTCCCCACAAATCCTCGTCCCCTCTCCTACCGTTTGCACTAACCCCTCATTAATAAGTTTACAGGCCCATTCCTGCCTTCTGCCTCCAAGATCCTCCCTCCCCCCCTCCCAGTGAACTCCAGGCAAGTTTAGATCCCCAGCTATTACTAACACTCTTCCTCTATCACCCATCACTACCTCTTCCAACCTATCTAACACTTGCCACTCCCCACTATCCTTAGGCCTGTATACTCCCACCACATCCACACAAGGACCTCCCCCCACCCTTACTTGCACACACATCATTTCAACCACATTATCTACCCACAACAATGTGCCCTTGACATTCTCCCTACAGACAATCATCACCCCCCCCCATATCTATTTCTATCCTTGCGAAACACGTTATATCCCTTACGCCCTAGCTCCCCATTTAGAATCTCGTCATCCAACCATGTTTCCACACATACCACTACATCCGGCTCATACATTTCAATCAACGTCCACATTTGCTCCAATCTTTCCCCACTCCTTACACTCCTGCAATTAATTGACATTATCTTAACCCTCCCCTTATCCCTCCCCTGAATATCCCTCCCTTTGGTTTGACCATCCTCCTGTCACGCGAGACTACCTGCTATCCTAACAAAAAGATTACCTAGCTCTCTTGCCCCACTCCTATTCAGATGCAACCCATCCCCTGACAGTAAGCCCCTTCCCACCCACAACCTGCTGTTAACAAAAGTTGCATCCTCTACCACACACACCTCAGCCACTCTCTCATTCACCTCCACAATCATCTCCTTGCTTATGCCCCTCCCATCTACTCTATCCAATATCCCCCCAACCACCACCCTTGCCTTACTATACTTCTCCTTTACCACTCGCACCAACCCTTTCACTCTCTCCGCCACCACTTTCACATCCACCTTACTCCCCAGATCATTCGTCCCCACATTCAACACCACCACATTCACATCTTCACTACCCTTCCTACTGCCTACAATCTCAACCAAGTCACACACTCTGGCACCTCCATAAACCTCAGCCTCCCCTCCATTCGCCTCCCACACACGCGCCGCATTCCGGATCATGGAATCCCCAATGAGCAACCTACTCTGCTTCCCACCCCCCTTCCCCCCTCCCCCAACCTTATGCTCATTTCTAACACACACCACAACCTCAACCCCTGCCCCATCAAACACACTCTCAATCAGGCTCCTCACAATCTCCCAACTCAAACCATCCAATCCACATCCAACCCTAGGCATTCCTATCCTCACCACTCCTTCCTCCACACACCTATGCCTCAACCTCTTCAAGCATTCCTCCACATCCTCCACTCTCGGCTTCCCACTCGACCTTTCCTTACTCACCATGTAGAACAACTTTCGTCCATCTACACTCATTTCAGCCACATCACCAACACGCTTACCCTGCTTCCTCAGATTCTCCACCCTTCCATACCTCACACGAAACTCCCTCGCAATACCCGCACTCATCTGCAGATCTGCACCCACGCAATGCGCTAGTGCCTGCACTCCATTCAGCTCAAACAGATCACCCCTCCATTCAGTCACACAACCACCCTCTTTCACTCCTCTTCCACTACCCTCATCCATACACACTTCTCCCATTCCCTCACTTACACTCCTTAGATCACTCCCCTGCACTCGTCTTTCATCTCCCACATTCTCTACCAACTTCCGCTCCTCTATCACCTCACTTGCATTCGACTCACACTCCCCATCCAAACTCACTTCAAGCAATCCCTCACGCTCCACTTCACTCACCACAACTTCCTTCCCCACTTTCTCTCCATTCACCCCCTCGGTCATACCTTCACTTATACTCTCCTCAGTTACACCTCCTTGCACCCCACCTCCATTCACATCCATCCTTCCATTCTCACATCTGCACCATTCCTTCATACCCTGCACATCACTCTTCACCTCCTGCACATCCTTCACCATTTTCACCCACTCCTGCTCATTCACTGCCAACATCCTCACCCCATCCACACCAGTAGGCCTACCCACCCTACAGTCAACACACTTCCACACCACACCCAGCTTCTCATCACTCAACAACTTAAACACCCTTTTGGCCACTCCTGCACATTCAATGTGAAACCACATCTGGCACACACCCTCACACCCCACCGCACTTACACCATCATTCAACACCACACCACACACCTTACAGCACACCTCCACAGACACGGACACACTCAGCTCTTTCATACCAGCCATCGCAACACTGGCCTACAAGCTCACGCAGACTCACTCGAGAAGAAAAAGAACACTGCTAGCCTACTTCCCAACTAATCAAAATAACTGAGGTGGCCCTGATGGTGACCAACCACAGTACCGGTATCAGAAAAAATAAAACAGAAATAAACTCACTCACCAGTTATCCCCAACTCCACAGATATACTTACTTACACACAGACACTCACGCGTTCACAACCAACTAGGTTTAGTCCTAACCTGGGCGTAGGCCTAAGCTGCCACACAACACACGCGGAACACCTTCACTTCACTATCACTTCACACACACCTCACACTTTACACTCCTAACAATTACACTTCAACTACCACCTTAACTACACACAAAACCACCAACTAAAACTTCCAAAACGCAATAAAAACCACCAAAATAGAGTCAAAACCACGGTGCGTACGCGCTCACGACGTTACACTGCCGCCATCTTGAACTCGAGACGAAGGTCTATGCAGCGCAGCAGCCACCATGTACCTTCCAAAAAGTTGAATTTTTGGTGAAAATAACTTGGGCGCAAATCGCTTTTTAAATGCAGAACACACCCAACTTGGGTGAAAACAACTTGGGTGCAAATCTTAGAGCAGGTGCAAACAGCAAATGGGATTTTAAATGATGGACACACCCGTGCATGCGCAGAACTTGGGTGATAATAGTGTTTTAAATGTTGGGCTCACCCAACTTGGGTGACAATAGAACTCCGTTTTGTGATAGCCTAGCACTCTCACTGTCAAAAGTAAAATTTATTAAATGTCTATCCTGTTCAGATATAGGCCTAGGCCTAAAACTAATTTATAAAGGAGGACAATAAGAACTAGCCTAGGCCTACTGGTACCTATGCAAATATAATGAAAAGTCCTAGTGCCTAGGCATAGCCTACATCTAGGCCTACACAACTAGGCATACAATGATTCTGCAGGTGCAGCGACATGTCTGGGTCATCCTGCCAAGGTAGGGGCCTAGGGCTTAGGCCCTAGGCCCAGCCTAAGCAAACAAAACCATCCTTGCTGTCAAAGGACAAGGCTAAGATCACCAACTACAAAACGTGTTGCTATTATGATTAATTTGGACCTAAATAATCCATTAGTTAACAATTGACCGAGACAACATATACAAGTAAAAAATGTTGACAAAACTTACAATCGTCACCGATGCTTGTCTGAGGCCCTTGTTCTCCTCTTGTAAAGCTTTGACACGCAGTTTGTAAGTTTCAAGCTCAACTTTTAGAACTCGGTTTTGCTGTTGTAAGGACTCTATTCTTTTTTGAAGTTGATCTCGAGTTACCGGCGACGGAGGCATCATAATAGGACCCCCATCGATAGAACTTGAGTCACTTTCGCTGGCACTGTCCGCCATGTTTTATCTTCCCCAACAACGTGGGATCTAGAAAACGATTAGAAACAACGCTTAAACGTATGAAAATAAAATAAAAGCTCGATTATATCACTGCAAAACAAGATTAAACTATTCAGTATTTACCTATTGATATGTAATAGACCTGTTTGTGTAGTAGTTGTGAGAATCTTGAGTTTTTATCGGCTTTGAAGTGTAGCAAATGAGGTTAAAATTCGTAAAGAAGATCACTGTTTTTCATTTGTTTAAAAACCACTGCAACTTGATCGCAAGGGGCTGCGCGCGAAAGTCAAACCGTTAGCAAAGTGTAGCTTGTAAAACGGGATTATGCAAAGGTATGAACAACAAATTCAGTTCAGTTTATTATCAGTTGTAAGAAGATTACATGATACATTATAGACAACAGCAAAAAACGGGCACCTTTACAATGATAACATCAACTTTGTCATACATCAGCAATAAAGATAAAATATATATATATATATATTATTTATATATAAAAAGAAAAAGCAGTAAAATACTACTTAAGCACAACATATCACTTTGTCACAATGAAAGTGCAGTAAAAGTTCCCGTTTATTTAAGGGGACAATCCACTGAAAATGTAGCAAAAACTATCCTTTTTCGATTTTTTTTTTCCATCATAATATTTTTAAATGTTCTTTCGTTTATATGTATAAAAATACCCTGTTAAGGTCCGAGACTTGCTTCCATCACTACATAATTTATAAGTGAGCGTTGCACGACGAAAAAATGCCAGTCCCGTCGAAAATACAACGTTTGGTTGCATTTTAGAATGATTACTAGTACAGATGGCAGGTGTTCTCCAACTAAGATTTAAAACTCCCGGTTTCTTGTCCACTGAGCTGTGTAGCCTGGTCGTAATAGTTATAAAATATGCCGCTAGGTAGTATTGAATCAAAGATATTGAAAGAGAAGAGAGAAACCACTAGCCGTGGAATATTATAATATCTTTGATAATAACTTTGGCTGATTTCTGAAACAGCTGATAGGCCTAGGGTTTGTTTTGGTTTTCAAAGGTGCTGTCACGATTTATTTTCTCCTCCAGTTTCTAAAGTATAACAATCTGCTTTTTTAAAAGCAAAAACCATGCCTAAAAGGAGAAAATGTGCTGCTGCAAGTATAGCAAATGTTTTGAAGAGAAACGAACCGCAAGAGGTGGATTTGCAAGGTAGGCCTATGCCTGGCAATGCAGATGTTTTAGGCCTAGACTTAGGCCTAGACCAAGTGAATGTTTTGGAGGAAAACATACCAGCACCAGAGAAAATAAATCTCCGTAAGTCATCGATAGAACATTCAGCAAATTGCAATCTTCCAACAAGGCCTAGGCCTAGTGATGACCAGTGCACTGAACAGCCTCCTCATTATGTTTTGGCTGATTTGAACTGTTTGTCACAACTAATAGACAAGTACCCGTGTTCCTTCTGTGGGTCTTGCACCCTTGAGTTCAATGTTAGTGAGAACCATGGGTTTGCAAATAAACTCAGTTTAGTTTGTGATACTTGCGGTGTAGCTAATTCCACAAGTTATTCTTCCGCTCGTTCTGCTCCGAACAATGTAGGCCAAACTTCATCGCGGCCGGATTTTGATGTGAACAAGAGAGCTGTGCAAGCTTTTCAAGCTATAGGCAAAGGTTATGCAGCAATGGATTCATTCAAGAATTTGGGCGAAATGTCCAAAATCCGTGTTCGCGTCTCGTCATCGCATCGAAAGTGCGGTAATGGATGCCGTCTGCCAGTACAACAATGGGTATGTCAAATCTCACCTAGACAACCTAAACAGCAAGGGTTTGTCACCATGCAGACTTTCGGTCCAGTACTCCAAACGTAAGGAAATGCGACGTCTTCGCCAATGTGCCCGGAAAGCGGGTGCGAAGTATGGGAAGATTCGAAGAAAAGTAAGACTGGCAGCGTTACGGGCTGAATCACTGAAGAAATCAAGAGAAGGCACCACATACAGTGCTGGTGCATTTGATTTGGACACAACAGAGTAGCCGAGTGATGAGACAGTGGGTACTACCATTTCTAAAAGTAGAATCAACTAAAATTGGCTAAATAAATACCTAAAACTTTCAAATTGCTGTATCTCGGTAACTTTTTTCATGCACATTTGATATTGGAAAATGTATCTCCTTTTTATTGGCTCATCAGAATAAGCTGATTATTTTTGTGTAAGTTCAGAGATAGACTGTTAACAATAACTAGAGAGCACATTTTCAATTTAGCAATTCATTTTCAAGAAAATAATTATTTGACATTACATTGTTTCAAAAAAACATGAAATGCACATAGTACCAACTTTAAAAAATTAAAAACAAATAATTAGAGCTAAATTGAAAAATGTGCTCCCTAGTTATTGTTAAGGAGGTTGTTCTGCATACAATAAAAATAAAAATAAATCAAATCCAATAAAAACAAGAAAGAAGATAGAATTTTAGAAAATGTATATTTTTTGGGAATATACTGAAAAAAAATATATACAAAAAATAAAAATTACTGTTTTTAATTTTTTTTATTTGGTTTTATAAGGTATAGAAACATGTCCTCGAATTTCACTATTGTAGTGTACATACTCACTGACATAGCATTTTCAGTGGATTGTCCCCTTAAAAAAAACTCATCTATAGAATATAGCTCTTTCATTAATAAAAGTCATGTGATTTTGTCTTAAATTTACTAAAGTCTGTAATTTCTTTAAAATATGTAGGCAGGTGGTTATGAAGTTTTCTCCCTGCCTGACTTGGAGCTTTATCACAAAGTTTCAGGTTACTTGCAGCAAGAAACATGTTTTCTTTATTACGAGTGTTGTAGTTGTGAATGTCAACAATGCCTTTTGTACTTATTTATATGATAGTGATGCTCTTTAAAATATACAATGGTTGTGTACACATATTTTGCCGGTACTGTCAGTATTCCTAGTTTAGTAAAGTGTTGTCTACAAGATTGCACCATTTTTAGACCTACTATGCATCGTATAGCTTTTTTTGGAGTTAAAAGATGCATTCTGTATTTCTCTTACTGCTGTTCCCCCAAACCACAATCCCATAGCTTATGTGGTTTTCCACCAATGCATAATATGCTGTTCGCAGAATTGCTTTAATTTTGTAATACATATAGGCCTAGTCCTGAGCTAATTTTTCCACTTATAACTAACATGCTCATTCCATGAAAGATATTCATCAATTTTTAGCCCCAAAAATTGTGTTCATTTTCATTTTCACCATCACTTGTACTATCGGTTTTTCGTCTATTAACAAGGTTATATCTCTATCTACTCTATACCCTGGATTAAAGACCATAATTGATGTCTTATCCTCATTAACTTTCAAACAGTTATCTTGCAACTGTTGTACCATAAGGTAAGTTCCTACGTAAGATTCGACTTCCAAGTCCTGAATTGATTTCTGAGCAAATGTTAATGTCGAATCATCGGCAAATAATAATAGCCGGCCGTGTGGTAGATTATCAGGCATGTTGTTTATGTACATATTAAAACAGAAGGGCCCATTTACCAACCCTTGTGGTACCCCATGTTTTACTACCTACAATTTGGATTTATAATTACAACTTTGCCCCCCTCTCATCTTTGTGTCTTACTTCCACATATTGAGAGCGACCCTCGAGATATGATTTAACCCACGTTCATGTCGTCCCACGAAATCCGTACTTGTCTAATTTTTTAATAAGAATACCATGATCCACACAATCAAAAGCTTTTGACAGGTCCTAGTTACATTCTTTTTGTCATTGTTTTCAATTACGTGGTCAATAAAGCTCTTCCATTGTTACATTCTTTTTGTCAGTGTTTTCAATTACGTGGTCAATAAAGCTCTTCCATTGTTACATTCTTTTTGTCAATGTTTTCAATTACGTGGTCAATAAAGCTCTTCCATTGTTACATTCTTTTTGTCAGTGTTTTCAATTACGTGGTCAATAAAGCTCTTCCATTGTTACATTCTTTTTGTCAATGTTTTCAATTACGTGGTCAATAAAGCTCTTCCATTGTTACATTATTTTTGTCAATGTTATCAATTACGTGGTCAATAAAGCTCTTCCATTGCTACATTCTTTTTGTCAATGTTTTCAATTGCGAGGTCAATAAAGCTCTTCCATTGTTACATTCTTTTTGTCAATGTTTTCAATTGCGAGGTCAATAAAGCTTGCAACGGCCGTTTCTGTAGACTTGTTTTTCCTAAAGCCATGATGCTGTCTTGAGAATAATCTTCCACCTTCAATAAAACTTACGGCTCTCTTATTAAATGGTATCTCAAAAATTTGTGAAAAAGCAGGTAAAATTGATAAAGGCCTTTGTTTGTCAATTTGTTGTAAATTGCTATCTTTTGGTATTGGTACTACCTTTGCGATTTTTAGATTTGCGGGGAACTTTCCGGTCAAAAAAGAAAAATGTTTTAAATAAGTAATTAGCTTTACGAGGTACTGACCACTGTTTCACAAGAGTCGGTGGTAAATCATGATGAACACATGAATTTTTATTTTTCATTGATGCTATGATTTTACTTACTTCATTTTCATTTGTAAAAAACAGAAACATTTCCTGATTTATTTCTCTAGGAGTATCTACCTTTTCCCTACATACCACTCTCTCCTCCCCTGAGCAAATACTATCAGCTACTGAGGTAAAATACTGATTAAACAGGTTAGCTATATCCACGGGATTTTCCACTGTTGTTTTGTTATGTTGAATATGGATATTGCCCTTGTCTGCCCTTTGCCATGATTTTTTTTACTTCCTCTGACTTCATTTATTACGTCCCATAATGGCTACCCTTTATTTCTTGCTCGAGATATTTTCCTATGAATTTCTCTAGCCTTGGCAGCCCTAATTACTTTGCGATACATCTTTTTGTAGCGTTTAGTGTACGCCAACACTGTGGGATTCTTGACCTTTAGTACCTAACTTCGCATGTAATACCACTCTTTTCCGGGATTTTAATATTCCCGGGGTGATCCAGGTATTTCTCCTTTTCCCTAAAACCCTGATTCGCTTTCTGCTTACGGGGCATGCTACGTTAAAAAGGTGGGTAAATCTGTCTGATATTTTGTATCCATATTACCCCCCTGATACATTCCTATGCACGCTTTTTATGTCCCGTGCATAGGCGTACGCAGCGTCTAACATTAGACCCGGCACAAGGTGGCGTGGTACAGCTGGGGTCTGGGACGAAGCCCCAGTCGCCGGAGGCAATTTCGCCGCAGGCGCAAAACATTTCGGTTGGTGCACTAGCTTTTATGGCCTAAAACGCGATCGCTTTCCGCTGCCATAGGATATTGTGGCCCCTATAGGGCTTTGTTTCGTTTCATTTAAATAAAAGATAAATTATAAATTATTTGCGCAACCCCGGGTGAAGTGTGCCCTTACCGCTTTGCGTAAAAAACGTGCTACTGACAGTGCGTTTTAATTTAAAGACTAATTTAAAGTTAAACTGCTCTCGGCCTCGTCTCGGCCCAGGCCGGGTCTAAAGAAATTGGAGTCCAGCGCGGCCCGACCGCCAAGTTGCCACATTAGGTCCGGCCTGGGCCGTGCGCACGTCTATGGTCCCGTGTCAGGCAGTGGTGGTCGGCAATTGCTGTGTCCAGTGTCCACTACACTGACTTTGTACATGTTTGTGTCTTAGTTCGTTAAAATATTATCTATTGTGGTTTCAGAGCTTACTGTCACTCTCGTCGCTTGATTAATTGTTATTTATTATTAGCATAAATGCTATTTTTCATTTACATAAGTACATAAATATACAAGAACAGACATAGTTACATTCTTTTACATTTACATTCTTTAATCCAGGTCCAACATTCTCTTCTAAATTTATAACTATCCTTAATATCCCTTATGTTTTGTGGTAGACGATTAAATATATTTATACCTCTATTAAAAATTGATTTTTCTCCAAATCCACTGTTTATTCTTTTTACAAAAATTTTTGTTTTATTTCGTAGATTATATTTTTGTATTTCAGAGTTCAAAGTTAATTTCTTACTTAAGTAATTTGGTGCCTTTCCATGAGATATTTTATTTATGAGGCCTAATGTATTTAGCAGTATTCGCTCCTTTATTGTTTGCCAACATAGTGCTTAGGTTGTACGTTTCAGAAAAAAACTGCAGTTGCTGTGAATGCAGATTGTCAACCTTCATGTTGATATTAAAATCTCCACATATAATGTTTTATTTTTGATATGAAAATCAAACAACTGAGATAGGTTATTAAAAAATGTGGTGACTTGCCCGCATGGTGACCTGTACACTGTAAAGAGCATCACTGACATACCATTATATTTTATTATTGCTGCAGCATATTCAAACTCTTTTTCTATCTGTAATTTTTGCTTATATCTATTTCGAAGTTCCTGCACTTTTAGGCCTATTTGCGCACATATCATGACCCCACCTCCTTTACTTTTAGATCTACAAAAACAGCTGTCTACCACTTTGAACCCAAGCAGTGCTCTGAAAAACATACTACAGTAGGCTGTTCTTCTTGAATAACAATGTCTAATTCTAATGATTTATTTCTAACACCTTGAACATTTTGATGCCATATTTCAAGTTAAATAGATTATTTTGCCTCGAATTTATTTGTATGCCTACATTTTCCCTTGACAAGTCTAAGTCTGAGTCTACAAAAAGTGAGTTTTTTCCACATTGGTACTTCCAACCTGTGACTGTCAGTGGCGACTCGTGGGGTTTGAAATAGGTAGGGCACAAATCAGTTAACATTCAAAAAGGGTAGCTAGTCGCATTTTAGAGTTACATTTAGACACTGACACAGATACAGAAGATAGACCTAATGAAATAACAGCACATGCAAACTTACCTAATATTTTAACGTATGTGTCATTGTGTTTACGAACAGAAATTCTATAGCCGACATCTATAGTTGTTGTCTGATATTATTTCTACCCATTCCTACAATGGGCCAATTGTAGGCTTTTACACTTGATTTTGCTTCGCGTCACCCAGAATAAGAAAACGCTTTTTGTCTACACGTTACACTAAGCTTTACACTGACCTACTTACGTTTTGAGGTTATGGTGTGCATGCTCACATTATTTCCGTATATAGTCCAAAAGAACCCTAATATACATTTACTAATAGTTTTAAATGCATTAATTTATTATGTAAGTGCTGCGGTTTTACCATCGGTGGAAATAGAATGCGTTTTTTATGATTAGTGATCTCCATATTTTGAACTGACACATTTGTCTGGCGCCTTTAAATTACACTACACTTGCTGCATGAGCCGAAAAGCAGTTGTTGAAAGTGCTACACAAAGTGTAGCACTGAGTTAAAACAAACGCCTTACACTTAGCTACACTTAATACCCAAACGACTTTAAGAGACATTGAGCCTACACTAGTGTAAAGTGTAGGTTAGTGTAGGTAAAACAAACGAACCTCAGCAAGTGTAGTGTAATTAAAAGGCGCCAAACAAATGTGTCAGTTCAAAATAAGGAGATCACTAATCATGAAAAACGCATTCTATTTCATTTCATTTTTTCATTTCATTTTTTTATTCGTGCATATTACAATGTCTTTGTTTCGCACATGTCACAGTTTAAAAACAATATTACAGTACAACTCAGTGGTACAACAATAAACAGTACATTGTAGCATAGGATAAACCCACTGAAACAAAGAAGTTGCCATATTAATCCCTATCCAGCATCTCCTCAACAGAGAAAAATTCCTTCTCTAACAAGTATACTTTCAATTTTTCCTTGAAAATTTTAATATTATCTAGTCTCTTGATCTCTAGAGGGAGTGCATTGAAAAAAGTTGCTCCTGCAAAAGTTGGTCCCTTTTTATGGGATTCTAGGTTATGGGCGATCACATGTACATCCATCCTGCTTCTTGTATTATAGCAATGCAAATCAGCATTTGTCAAAATTTCAGGCTTGTGTGACCTTACATACAAAATGGTTTTCATTATATATAAACTTGGGAGGGTCAACAACCCTAGCACTCTAAACAGACCTCTGCATGATTCACGTTTTCCAATGTTACATATAATCCTTATTGCTCTTTTTTCTTTAGAAAATATTCTTCTAACATTGTCTTTACGTGACCATCCCCAAACTAAAATTCCTTTACTTATATGGGATACAATTAACGCATGATATGCCAAAAGCAACAATTTTTCCTATTATTATACATTTTTAGCTTCCTAAATACAAACAAACTCCCACTCAACTTATTAGCCAGTAATTCACACTGCAGATTTCAATTTAAAGGTTTGTCAATTGTTAATCCTAAAAGTTCAATATTTTCAACTTGCTCAATCGTTATATTCTGTACATCATTAGCCTCCAGATGAATCAGTTGATTCATTGCACTTTTTTACTGCTTACAAGCATTATTTTGGTTTTATTTAGATTAAGTACAAGGCAATTCTCTTGCAACCATTGTGCAGCTACCTCTTGGATGATGTAGCCGTGCACTATCAGTTCATCCAGTACCTAATGAGATAAAATTGCAGTGGAATCATCTGCATACATCAAGAAGACACCCAGAGTGATAGAGTCCGGGAGGTCATTAACATGAAAGTTAAAAAAAGAAGGACCCAATATTGAGCCTTGAGGCACACCCATTTTTTAAAGTAGTACTACCTGATCTGAATTCCTGGTTTGTTCTCCTGTCTGTAATACTAACATATTGTGACCTATCATACAAATATGAATGTATCCACTGTGGAGGATACCCTCTGACTCCAATATTCTTGAATTAACACAATCAAAAGCCTTTGAAAGGTCCATTTGCAAAATCAGCACATGCTTGTGCCGGTCCAACTCACTCAAAACAGTGTCTACTAAAGAGGCTATTGCCGTCTCTGTAGATCTTTTTTGCCTGAAACCATGCTGCTTTTTTGATATTATATTATATTCCACCGATGGTAAAACCGCAGCACTTTCATAATACATTTAAAATTGATAGTAAATGTATATTAGGGTTATTTTGGACTATATACGGAAATGAGCATGCACAATAACCTCAAAACGTAAGTAGGTCAGTGTAAAGCTTAGTGTAACGTGCAGACAAAAAGCGTTTTCTTATTCTGGGTGACGCGAAGCAAAATCAAGTGTAAAAGCCTACAATTGGCCTACACTCACTTACACGTTACACTACACTATGCATGTAAAACAAACAAACCTACTGATGTGAAGTGAAGTGGGTTTCCGGCTCCCAAAATATCCAGTAGTACCAAATATATAGTACCGCTGATGAATTAACACAATATTCATATTTATAGTGATGGTGTGTGTTTATTTTCATTACTTTATGGATACCAAAATTCGAATCTCGTTTCTATTAAACTGACTGAGCTACACTTGACTAGACTAGAGAAAACCAACTGGAAATCTGATTTGTTTTATACAATCTTATATAATAAACAATAAATAAAATAAATAAATAAATTCACATTTAGAGTCTACCCACTCAGTTACTAAACTGATTTGCAGTGGGGGACTTTAATTTAAAGTGACTAAGCCAACCCTGTAGGCTTCGAACACCATCGACGAGTGAGCGATAACCAATCAAAGATCGATATTTCAAATACGAAACATATGAATCAGTGATTGGACAGTGCAAACACCTGCGGACAAATGTCTGAATCAACAAGGCCGATTCAGAACAACTTTGAATTTATTGATAGCGTTTTCCACTGGCCGCACTGATAATGCACTCAGTGCAGCCCAGTGGAAAACGCTATGAGTGCTTCGTTGCTAGGACGGCTCCAAAGTCACCGTTTACCTAAGTTATTTCTAAGCCAAGAAGTAGTGGAATTGAATCCACATTAGAAGTTAAAAAACTTCTGCCTGAAGCGGGATTTGAACCCGGGACCTTCTGAATTGGAAGCAGGGATGCTAACCACTGGACCAACGAGCCACCTAAATACAGGACAGTGTTCAAAGTTGAGTCGTTGAATTACTTCTAATATTTACTGGACGATAGTACACTTACAGCAAAGATTATAAAGGGCTCTATAATCTTTGGTAACAGAGAGAGATAATGAGTAATGATGTTTGCCCCGAACTAGAATGGAGCCCGTGTACGCCACCTTGGCGGCAGGGCTGTGACATCATAGGCACCACTGTTTGATCGCCCCCTCCTCCCCTCTGGGGCACTTTGGAATCGTTATGATTATTGTGTGTTAGATATGTTAATACAATATTATTTTGTTTGCAAATGTTTAGGCCTCCTAGTCCTAGGGCCTACATAGAAATATGTGTTTCAATATAATAGGTATGCAAATGTAATGCTATAGTTTCCGTCTGTTAAAGATTTAAAGTTACTTTATATTAGGCCTACGCATCCACATGTGACTGGGAGTCGAGGCTTTTTGGAAACGTCTACAAATTATAGCTTTTGTTGTCAATTGTGTGTTCACAAACCTTAGAATTAAAATAAAAAAGTAAGTGATTTTGAAAGCCGTTCGAAGAGACGCCTCACTTGCTTCATTTTTTTCTAGTGCATGTTACATCCCTGTGACCCAATAAGTTTTGTCAAAAAAATATTAAGAGTGAAGGATACCTCTACGTCAAAAACCGCAGAAAATTTTCGTTTTTTAATTATATCTCGAGATTGAAACACAACATCAAAAATCTGAGACACCATAGCGCTGTGGTTTGGTAATCCCTACACACTGAATGATAAATGTATTTAACGTTATCATCAGTATGACTGTGATAACGATTTCCTTAGTAATTTGAGGAAATCGTTATCACAGTCATACTGATGATAACGTTAAATACATTTATCATTCAGTGTGTAGGGATTACCAAACCACAGCGCTATGGTGTCTCAGATTTTTGATGTTGTGTTTCAATCTCGAGATATAATTAAAAAACGAAAATTTTCTGCGGTTTTTGACGTGAGGTATCCTTCGCTCTTAATGCACGATTACAATAAGAAAATCTGGTCAAAATAAATTACTCACAAAACTGAGTACGCTGCACACCGCACTTACATACACCACACAACACAAGATTTCGTTGGTTGTTTACGCACGTCTCGCACTCGACATTGAGCTAAGGGGGCCTACCTAAGCAACTGTAACGACCATGACGACAAATATTTAAAACATGACTCGGACCTACGTCAGGTTAATCAAATAGTTCATCCCCCCATTGACGAAGTTTGATTATTTGGATGTATTGTAAAAAAATACACATTTACAAGAAATGAGCTACACACATCAGCAGTCAGCAGAACAACCATATGGTGTACAAAAGGGATTAAAAAACCTGTGACACTGACATGCCTTGTACGCCCTAATCTATGCTCACAAAGCAACTTTTTCAGCAATCAACATGCTTTCTTCTATAAGCAAACGTGTTTTGTAGTCGTTGGGTAAACACACAAACAATAAATGAGTGGAGTGTCAGTTTAATGTTATTTTCTTAATAAATCAATCTTGTCATCTGCCAGTTATTAATTCATATATATATTTTTAATTTGTGTGTACCATATTCATAGTTCCCACGTGACGTCACAGCGGCCATGATTGCGACACAAGTGATGAGGATCCAATCCTAGATCATTGGCAAATACTATTCAAATTCAATAAAGCCTAATTTAGAATTTAAAAAGTAAACATAAGTAATAAAAAACTTAAAAATTATGACACATGCCAATTTTATTTTAAAAAACACGCAGAATTTTAAAGAACTAAGAATTTCTGTGTTCTACCACAACAGCCTTCAATTGTTTCTCCATGGCAACGTCAAAGTTTGATCACAAATGTGGCCGCCACGCGCAAGATGTGACGTACGTGCAACCTATGAATAGGGTACGCACAATACCAAAACACAACAATGAAACAAATGAATTGAACCGTCGATGGACAAACAAGCTGTAAAAAAAAATCTGAAGTTGGAAAAAACAAACGTTCAGAACGTTTACAAACTTTCAAATAGTGTTGCTTTCCATTACTGAACATAAATTCTAACTGGCGAGCAACTACTATCGTTACAACTAATTGTTTATCCTCATTATTTGCAAAAATATTACTTTGGCAGCTTGTTGTTTGTCCACCAGTTCAATTCATTTATTCCATTGTTGTAGTTCGGCTGTTACGTCAGTTGTGCGTACCCTATCCTATACCGTGGGACAGGGGACACCAGGCGCCCCCTGTCTCACGGCGACCTAGGCATTGAATTGAATTTATTGTGGTTTTCTCGCCCGGAGGCGAGAAGGCCAATATAGGGCCACAACACGGCCCTTTGCAGCCTAATACACAAATACAAAGACAGATACAGAAACTTATAATACAAGGGCAGAACCGAAACAGATACAGGACAAATTCAAAGACAAATGCTAAAAAAAAACAATACACACGGAGCAAACACAAAGACAACGCAAACACAACGCAACAAAGACAAAAACAATTTAGAAAGGGAACGTCGTCGGACGGTAGGACTGAGTGGTCCGAGAGTGACGGCTCATACCTAGAGAGGCTTGTTTCAACGGAGACGCGGAATGCAACATCGAAAAGCGGGTCTGTTGGGAAACGGTGTACGTCCTCCAACGAAGCCGCGAAGACGGTGGCCTTCTCGTCGCCGGTGGCGTAAACGTCGCCGTCGACGACCAGCGGAGAGACGACTCGGGTTTGCTGGCCGGTGAGGCACTTGAACCGATGCCAGAACTTGGAACCCTGGCGGTAGTCAAGGGCCCCACAGGCAGCGATCCACGACTCCTCGCGGTGGGACGATATCCGACGCCGGATGAGGGCGTTGAGGCGGTTCCACTCCGTCTTCAACGCAGGGTCGCGGGAGAACGTAAACTGGCGATAGACCCGACGTTTCCGTCGAATGAGGACCACGATGTCAGGAGGACGGCGCCGGCGAGAGGTGTCTACGTTTTTGAGAGGCACCCCCACAGCCACCGCCCTTTTTAACACAGCTACCAGCATGTTCATGTCCGATCGAATAGCAGCGCATGTAGAGGCATCGACACGCTCTGGCAGGAGACGAAGGACGGTGTGCCGGAAGGAGTCCCAGTCTGCAGACGAATAGTCCCTGACGGCCTTGTAGCGGGGCTGGGGTGGAGGGGGGTTAACAGCGTCCGTGGAACACACGAGAGGGAGGTGGTCGCTGCCCACAGACGGGCCTATGGTGACGTCACTAAAATGGCCAGCAAGATTCTCACTAACTAGGATGTGGTCCGGGATAGAAGCACCGTTGTAGCCGATGAAGGTCGGGTTATTGTTGAACAGGCGGAAGAGAGGAAGGTCCACGAGCATGTCAGCCAGAGTAACGCCATTAGCATTGGACCCCGTGTCCCCGAAGGACGCGTGACGTGCGTTGAAGTCTCCCATGAGGATGAACCGGGGAAAGGCAGCCACATACTCAATGAACGCCGCGAGGGAAGCCAGAGAATCGGAAGGCGGGACATAGACAACGGCCACTAAGATTGGGCCGAGCGGGGAATGCACAGAACACATAACGGCTTCATGATGCTGGAAACGGAGAGGGAGAGGAACAGGCACAGACGGAACCTGGGGGTCAAGAAAAAGAGCGACCCCCCCGCGCGGTGGGATGCCAGGCGCAGAGAGGCGATCGCGACGGTGAGTGGTGTAGGCACCAAGTTTCATGGTGTGACGCTGGGACGTCCATGTCTCTGCTAGAGCCAGGATATTGACGCGATGTGCGGAAGCAAAGTCCGCAAGCAGTGGCTTGGCACGGGAAAAGCCGTGACAGTTAACGAATGCCACGTTGAATGGAGCTATGGTGAAGAAGGTGCAGTGTCCATGTCATCGCTCCACAGCAGTGAAGGAGGCGACGGCGGCCGGAGCGACGGTGACCTGAGAGAACCAACTGGAGAGGTCAGGCGATCCCGGAGCCCCGCCCGAAGCGACGCGATAGGGACGTCAGGCAGGTCCCGCGAAGCGGAACGGCGACCCCCAGCGAGCGAGGAACGGACTCCTCCTCAGGCGAAAAAGATCGTTTCTTCGGATTGTCAACGGGATCAATCACCATGGTATCCCGAGGCTTCGTGGACGACGCGGCTGCCTTGGACTGACGAGGGACCTGGCGCGCTGGCTGCGCCTCAGACGTCCTGGACGCGACTGCCTGGGATTGTTTACAGCCGCGTGTCGGAGGTGGTGACTGCGGTGACACGATGGGTGAGCACATTGGTGGTGGCTCGACAGAGGCGGCAGCATCTTCGGCGAGAGGCGAATCCGGCCGACTGGATGCGTCGGGCAACGACGAAGCAGAGCCGTTGGGCACCCCTGTTTCAGTCATTGCAACGCGCGGTGGGGTCGGCAGGTCAACCTCACCCCCGCCCAGACCGCCTGGCGCTGGGGTGGAATGGCGCGGTCGGGAGAAGAGGGCGGACCACGTGTGCTGGCCAGACGCCTCACCAGTGGGGAGCTGGGCCGGGCGGCGACGTGCCTGACACTCAGCAAGGAAGTGCTCCGTGGAGTGACACAGCGAGCATGTCTGCGGCTGTCCGTCGTACGTCACAAGGGCGCGCAACCCACCAACAATAATGTAGGATGGTATATGCTTGGTTAGGTCCATTTGGAGAGCCCGCACGCCATTGCGGACACGGTACCTGTACGAGGTGGACCAAACCTCGTCACGGATGTCCTTGACGGTACCGTATCCCCCCAAGTTAGCTTTAATTCTCTCGTTGGCCATCTCTAGCGGCAAGTTAAACACCCGTACAGTACGGAAGCCGAGATCGGCGTGACCGACGCGGACGTCGCTCACTGACCCGTCCTGGTGACGGAAGGGCACAGGCGCCGCGTGGCGAGCAACGAAGTCTGCGTACACCTGGCCATCGTCAAGCTGGACATGAGGACGTGGCACACTGACCCGTCCTGGTGACGGAAGGGCACAGGCGCCGCGTGGCGAGCAACGAGGTCTGCGTACACCTGGCCATCGTCAAGCTGGACATGACGACGTCGCTCACTGACCCGTCCTGGTGACGGAAGGGCACAGGCGCCGCGTGGCGAGCAACGAGGTCTGCGTACACCTGGCCATCGTCAAGCTGGACCTGAGGACATCGCTCACTGACCCGTCCTGGTGACGGAAGGGCACAGGCGCCGCGTGGCGAGCAACGAGGTCTGCGTACACCTGGCCATCGTCAAGCTGGACATGAGGGCGTCGCTCACTGACCCGTCCTGGTGACGGAAGGGCACAGGCGCCGCGTGGCGAGCAACGAGGTCTGCGTACACCTGGCCATCGTCAAGCTGGACATGAGGACGTCGCACACTGACCCGTCCTGGTGACGGAAGGGCACAGGCGCCGCGTGGCGAGCAACGAGGTCTGCGTACACCTGGCCATCGTCAAGCTGGACATGAGCACGTTGCTCACTGACCCGTCCTGGTGACGGAAGGGCACAGGCGCCGCGTGGCGAGCAACGAGGTCTGCGTACACCTGGCCATCGTCAAGCTGGACATGAGGGCGTCGCTCACTGACCCGTCCTGGTGACGGAAGGGCACAGGCGCCGCGTGGCGAGCAACGAGGTCTGCGTACACCTGGCCATCGTCAAGCTGGACATGAGGACGTCGCACACTGACCCGTCCTGGTGACGGAAGGGCACAGGCGCCGCGTGGCGAGCAACGAGGTCTGCGTACACCTGGCCATCGTCAAGCTGGACATGAGGGCGTCGCTCACTGACCCGTCCTGGTGACGGAAGGGCACAGGCGCCGCGTGGCGAGCAACGAGGTCTGCGTACACCTGGCCATCGTCAAGCTGGACCTGAGGATGTCGCTCACTGACCCGTCCTGGTGACGGAAGGGCACAGGGGCCGCGTGGCGAGCAACGAGGTCTGCGTACACCTGGCCATCGTCAAGCTGGACATGAGCACGTCGCTCACTGACCCGTCCTGGTGACGGAAGGGCACAGGCGCCACGTGGCGAGCAACGAGGTCTGCGTACACCTGGCCATCGTCAAGCTGGACCTGAGGATGTCGCTCACTGACCCGTCCTGGTGACGGAAGGGCACAGGGGCCGCGTGGCGAGCAACGAGGTCTGCGTACACCTGGCCATCGTCAAGCTGGACATGAGCACGTCGCTCACTGACCCGTCCTGGTGACGGAAGGGCACAGGCGCCGCGTGGCGAGCAACGAGGTCTGCGTACACCTGGCCATCGTCAAGCTGGACATGAGGACGTCGCTCACTGACCCGTCCTGGTGACGGAAGGGCACAGGCGCCGCGTGGCGAGCAACGAGGTCTGCGTACACCTGGCCATCGTCAAGCTGGACATGGGGACGTCGCACACTGACCCGTCCTGGTGACGGAAGGGCACAGGCGCCGCGTGGCGAGCAACGAGGTCTGCGTACACCTGGCCATCGTCAAGCTGGACTTGAGGACGTCGCACACTGACCCGTCCTGGTGACGGAAGGGCACAGGGGCCGCGTGGCGAGCAACGAGGTCTGCGTACACCTGGCCATCGTCAAGCTGGACATGAGGACGTCGCTCACTGACCCGTCCTGGTGACGGAAGGGCACAGGCGCCGCGTGGCGAGCAACGAGGTCTGCGTACACCTGGCCATCGTCAAGCTGAACATGAGGACGTCGCTCACTGACCCGTCCTGGTGACGGAAGGGCACAGGCGCCGCGTGGCGAGCAACGAGGTCTGCGTACACCTGGCCATCGTCAAGCTGAACATGAGGACGTCGCTCACTGACCCGTCCTGGTGACGGAAGGGCACAGGCGCCGCGTGGCGAGCAACGAGGTCTGCGTACACCTGGCCATCGTCAAGCTGGACATGACGACGTCGCTCACTGACCCGTCCTGGTGACGGAAGGACACAGGCGCCGCGTGGCGAGCAACGAGGTCTGCGTACACCTGGCCATCGTCAAGCTGGACATGAGGACGTCGCTCACTGACCCGTCCTGGTGACGGAAGGGCACAGGCGCCGCGTGGCGAGCAACGAGGTCTGCGTACACCTGGCCATCGTCAAGCTGGACATGAGGACGTCGCTCACTGACCCGTCCTGGTGACGGAAGGACACAGGCGCCGCGTGGCGAGCAACGAGGTCTGCGTACACCTGGCCATCGTCAAGCTGGACATGAGGACGTCGCTCACTGACCCGTCCTGGTGACGGAAGGGCACAGGCGCCGCGTGGCGAGCAACGAGGTCTGCGTACACCTGGCCATCGTCAAGCTGGACATGAGGACGTCGCTCACTGACCCGTCCTGGTGACGGAAGGGCACAGGCGCCGCGTGGCGAGCAACGAGGTCTGCGTACACCTGGCCATCGTCAAGCTGGACATGAGGACGTCGCTCACTGACCCGTCCTGGTGACGGAAGGGCACAGGCGCCGCGTGGCGAGCAACGAGGTCTGCGTACACCTGGCCATCGTCAAGCTGGACATGACGACGTCGCTCACTGACCCGTCCTGGTGACGGAAGGGCACAGGCGCCGCGTGGCGAGCAACGAGGTCTGCGTACACCTGGCCATCGTCAAGCTGGACATGAGGACGTCGCTCACTGACCCGTCCTGGTGACGGAAGGACACAGGCGCCGCGTGGCGAGCAACGAGGTCTGCGTACACCTGGCCATCGTCAAGCTGGACATGAGGACGTCGCTCACTGACCCGTCCTGGTGACGGAAGGGCACAGGCGCCGCGTGGCGAGCAACGAGGTCTGCGTACACCTGGCCATCGTCAAGCTGGACATGACGACGTCGCTCACTGACCCGTCCTGGTGACGGAAGGGCACAGGCGCCGCGTGGCGAGCAACGAGGTCTGCGTACACCTGGCCATCGTCAAGCTGGACCTGAGGACATCGCTCACTGACCCGTCCTGGTGACGGAAGGGCACAGGCGCCGCGTGGCGAGCAACGAGGTCTGCGTACACCTGGCCATCGTCAAGCTGGACATGAGGACGTCGCACACTGACCCGTCCTGGTGACGGAAGGGCACAGGCGCCGCGTGGCGAGCAACGAGGTCTGCGTACACCTGGCCATCGTCAAGCTGGACATGGGGACGTCGCTCACTGACCCGTCCTGGTGACGGAAGGGCACAGGCGCCGCGTGGCGAGCAACGAGGTCTGCGTACACCTGGCCATCGTCAAGCTGGACCTGAGGACATCGCTCACTGACCCGTCCTGGTGACGGAAGGGCACAGGCGCCGCGTGGCGAGCAACGAGGTCTGCGTACACCTGGCCATCGTCAAGCTGGACATGGGGACGTCGCTCACTGACCCGTCCTGGTGACGGAAGGGCACAGGCGCCGCGTGGCGAGCAACGAGGTCTGCGTACACCTGGCCATCGTCAAGCTGGACATGAGGACGTCGCTCACTGACCCGTCCTGGTGACGGAAGGGCACAGGCGCCGCGTGGCGAGCAACGAGGTCTGCGTACACCTGGCCATCGTCAAGCTGGACATGAGGACGTCGCTCACTGACCCGTCCTGGTGACGGAAGGGCACAGGCGCCGCGTGGCGAGCAACGAGGTCTGCGTACACCTGGCCATCGTCAAGCTGGACATGAGGACGTCGCTCACTGACCCGTCCTGGTGACGGAAGGGCACAGGCGCCGCGTGGCGAGCAACGAGGTCTGCGTACACCTGGCCATCGTCAAGCTGGACATGACGACGTCGCTCACTGACCCGTCCTGGTGACGGAAGGGCACAGGCGCCGCGTGGCGAGCAACGAGGTCTGCGTACACCTGGCCATCGTCAAGCTGGACATGGGGACGTCGCTCACTGACCCGTCCTGGTGACGGAAGGGCACAGGCGCCGCGTGGCGAGCAACGAGGTCTGCGTACACCTGGCCATCGTCAAGCTGGACATGAGGACGTCGCTCACTGACCCGTCCTGGTGACGGAAGGGCACAGGCGCCGCGTGGCGAGCAACGAGGTCTGCGTACACCTGGCCATCGTCAAGCTGGACATGGGGACGTCGCTCACTGACCCGTCCTGGTGACGGAAGGGCACAGGCGCCGCGTGGCGAGCAACGAGGTCTGCGTACACCTGGCCATCGTCAAGCTGGACATGAGGACGTCGCTCACTGACCCGTCCTGGTGACGGAAGGGCACAGGCGCCGCGTGGCGAGCAACGAGGTCTGCGTACACCTGGCCATCGTCAAGCTGGACATGAGGCCGTCGCTCACTGACCCGTCCTGGTGACGGAAGGGCACAGGCGCCGCGTGGCGAGCAACGAGGTCTGCGTACACCTGGCCATCGTCAAGCTGGACATGAGGGCGTCGCTCACTGACCCGTCCTGGTGACGGAAAGGCACAGGGGCCGCGTGGCGAGCAACGAGGTCTGCGTACACCTGGCCATCGTCAAGCTGGACATGAGGACGTCGCTCACTGACCCGTCCTGGTGACGGAAGGGCACAGGCGCCGCGTGGCGAGCAACGAGGTCTGCGTACACCTGGCCATCGTCAAGCTGGACATGAGGACGTCGCTCACTGACCCGTCCTGGTGACGGAAGGGCACAGGCGCCGCGTGGCGAGCAACGAGGTCTGCGTACACCTGGCCATCGTCAAGCTGGACATGAGGGCGTCGCTCACTGACCCGTCCTGGTGACGGAAGGGCACAGGCGCCGCGTGGCGAGCAACGAGGTCTGCGTACACCTGGCCATCGTCAAGCTGGACATGAGGGCGTCGCTCACTGACCCGTCCTGGTGACGGAAAGGCACAGGGGCCGCGTGGCGAGCAACGAGGTCTGCGTACACCTGGCCATCGTCAAGCTGGACATGAGCACGTCGCTCACTGACCCGTCCTGGTGACGGAAGGGCACAGGCGCCGCGTGGCGAGCAACGAGGTCTGCGTACACCTGGCCATCGTCAAGCTGGACATGAGGACGTCGCTCACTGACCCGTCCTGGTGACGGAAGGGCACAGGCGCCGCGTGGCGAGCAACGAGGTCTGCGTACACCTGGCCATCGTCAAGCTGGACATGAGGGCGTCGCTCACTGACCCGTCCTGGTGACGGAAGGGCACAGGGGCCGCGTGGCGAGCAACGAGGTCTGCGTACACCTGGCCATCGTCAAGCTGGACATGAGGACGTCGCTCACTGACCCGTCCTGGTGACGGAAGGGCACAGGGGCCGCGTGGCGAGCAACGAGGTCTGCGTACACCTGGCCATCGTCAAGCTGGACATGAGGACGTCGCTCACTGACCCGTCCTGGTGACGGAAGGGCACAGGCGCCGCGTGGCGAGCAACGAGGTCTGCGTACACCTGGCCATCGTCAAGCTGGACATGAGCACGTCGCTCACTGACCCGTCCTGGTGACGGAAGGGCACAGGCGCCGCGTGGCGAGCAACGAGGTCTGCGTACACCTGGCCATCGTCAAGCTGGACCTGAGGATGTCGCTCACTGACCCGTCCTGGTGACGGAAGGGCACAGGCACCGCGTGGCGAGCAACGAGGTCTGCGTACACCTGGCCATCGTCAAGCTGGACATGAGGACGTCGCTCACTGACCCGTCCTGGTGACGGAAGGGCGCAGGGGCCGCGTGGCGAGCAACGAGGTCTGCGTACACCTGGCCATCGTCAAGCTGGACATGAGGGCGTCGCTCACTGACCCGTCCTGGTGACGGAAGGGCACAGGCGCCGCGTGGCGAGCAACGAGGTCTGCGTACACCTGGCCATCGTCAAGCTGGACATGAGGGCGTCGCTCACTGACCCGTCCTGGTGACGGAAGGGCACAGGTGCCGCGTGGCGAGCAACGAGGTCTGCGTACACCTGGCCATCGTCAAGCTGGACATGAGCACGTCGCTCACTGACCCGTCCTGGTGACGGAAGGGCACAGGCGCCGCGTGGCGAGCAACGAGGTCTGCGTACACCTGGCCATCGTCAAGCTGGACACGAGGACGTCGCTCACTGACCCGTCCTGGTGACGGAAGGGCACAGGCGCCGCGTGGCGAGCAACGAGGTCTGCGTACACCTGGCCATCGTCAAGCTGGACATGAGCACGTCGCACACTGACCCGTCCTGGTGACGGAAGGGCACAGGCGCCACGTGGCGAGCAACGAGGTCTGCGTACACCTGGCCATCGTCAAGCTGGACATGAGCACGTCGCTCACTGACCCGTCCTGGTGACGGAAGGGCACAGGCGCCGCGTGGCGAGCAACGAGGTCTGCGTACACCTGGCCATCGTCAAGCTGGACATGAGGACGTCGCTCACTGACCCGTCCTGGTGACGGAAAGGCACAGGGGCCGCGTGGCGAGCAACGAGGTCTGCGTACACCTGGCCATCGTCAAGCTGGACATGAGCACGTCGCTCACTGACCCGTCCTGGTGACGGAAGGGCACAGGCGCCGCGTGACGAGCAACGAGGTCTGCGTACACCTGGCCATCGTCAAGCTGGACATGAGGACGTCGCTCACTGACCCGTCCTGGTGACGGAAGGGCACAGGCGCCGCGTGGCGAGCAACGAGGTCTGCGTACACCTGGCCATCGTCAAGCTGGACATGAGGACGTCGCTCACTGACCCGTCCTGGTGACGGAAAGGCACAGGGGCCGCGTGGCGAGCAACGAGGTCTGCGTACACCTGGCCATCGTCAAGCTGGACATGAGCACGTCGCTCACTGACCCGTCCTGGTGACGGAAGGGCACAGGCGCCGCGTGGCGAGCAACGAGGTCTGCGTACACCTGGCCATCGTCAAGCTGGACATGAGGACGTCGCACACTGACCCGTCCTGGTGACGGAAGGGCACAGGGGCCGCGTGGCGAGCAACGAGGTCTGCGTACACCTGGCCATCGTCCACCTTGATGTAGACAGTGTTCTGTCCACCGTCAAGTTGGACCGGGAGGACGTTGGCAGGATCAAGGCGGAGGGCTGTGAAGATCCACTCGTGGACCTCTGCGGCCGAAGGTTTTTGGTGCGCCCTGCTAAAGACGCACTTAACCGTGTTGACGCGGGCGGGTACGGATCGAGGAACGGAGAACATGGCAAAAAGTTGCAAGAAAAAAAGGAAGAAACACAAAAAGAAACCCGACACGAACACGGGGCACTTATGGACCAAACCGAGAGCACAGAAACACACAACCACCCTCGAGGGTGGCCACAACGCGACTGACCTAGGCAAGTGTCTAGTCCGCCTATTGGGTAATATGGCCCTGCTTGGCCACCATGATAACTATCAAGAACCCTTAGATAGAGCTAATCACGGCTCTCTAGGTCTTCAATGACAACAATGCTCAACAGTGAAAAATGGACCTTAACATAACTATCAAGAACCCTTAGATAGAGCTAATCACGGCCCTCTAGATTAATTCTTGGTTGGAACATGAGCTAAGATTATTAAGGGGATGCTAAATTCGTTATTATTTACTTTTAGTTTTTCTTCTCATCTGCGGCGGCGCTATCTCGCCAGTGGCATAAAAACTGCTTAACCTCTCCCCACTTTCGGCACAAGCTGTGCGCCATTATAAAGAGTTTTACGAAGAAGGCATTGTTTGATTGATTGATGTTTATTTATCAGCAACAGGGCATTGGCCTACAAGTGCGATACAATAATAATACACATATAATATTACACATAATAATTACTCATATTAATATTATAAATTGACAAAATTAAAAACAAGATTGGCCAATACAAATGTGTCTATATTATATTTATATTGTGTTGGTTTGCCCGCTTCCACTACTACCGAAACCGAAGAATGTCATGCATCGGGTGACGTAGGAACTGCGTATCGCGCGCATGGTCGAATATCCGACCAATCAGACGGCTCGTTTCAAACTACTGTTACCTGCCAGTGCTGTAGACTACACACACTTGGATTTTCTTCCTTGTCGGATGTTCAGTGCCCAATGTAATTTCAACTGTGATTGATTGTTTGATTAATTGATTGTTTGTCTATTGGTGTATCGATAGTTACTAAAAATCTTACTAACAACTGAATGGTGCGGTACGATAAGAATTCTATTTCAAAGTGACGGAAATATTGCTTAAAACTTCAAGTATTGTGGAACTTGAGTGAGTCAAGCATGCAGTTATTACGGTAAGACTGATCCCTACAATGAATATACAACAAGTGTGTAGAACATTAGTGAGCATTAATAATACTAGCCCAAATTATTCACGGCTGCATTCATCGACTAGAAAGTTTAAAGCTATTACTCAAATTGGCGAATTTTTTGGCGTCCTCGTCAGCCATTTTGCTTCTTGTGGTATTTTTGTTTGTTTTAGAGTTATAGTATTAACTAATGTGTAATTTACCTCGATCGTAATCAATTAATAATGATCTATCTTTGATATAACTCTGAATATCGATCTTTGATTGGTTATCGCTCACTCGTCGATGGTGTTCGGTTTCGGTTAATAGGTTTTTTTTAGTTGCTTTAAATTAAAGTCTCCCACTGGAAATCAGTCTTGTTACTGAGTGGGTAGCCTCTTAATGTGAATTTACTTAAAAGATTAATGGGAATCTTCTTATGTTTCATTACAAACAGTGTAGGCCTACTTCCTGTCAATATAATGGTTCAATGGCAAGCCCTGTTATTGCTGGTCGGCTATTGTATGTTATTGTTAGCGGGTAAACATGCGCGTACACATTATTGTAGTTGTACAACAAGAAACTCAAGGCACTTCATACTTTGGCCACGTTGTGATGATGCTGTTTAAAATAACCTAATTTTCAACTTGATGACTAACTTTTATGTTTGTAAAGTTATTGTACATAATATGACACATCACTTGTTTCTGGCTCGAGCCCCAGTAACGACCCGTTTTTATTACCCGCGGATTGATTTTACTGTGGTAACCCACTTACGATTATATTAAATTAATTTTACTGTCGTTATCATATGGTTTCCAACCTTCATTCGCGGAGCGCTGTGCCCTAAACAAAAACAAACTTTCCATGCCACGTTATAGGACTGATGTTGGAAAAAAGCTAGTTAGTTGGCTCTACCACAAGATTGAGGAATGGTTTGGATAAAAGAGTAGTAAATCCCCTACCCGACCACATATCAAAATTTAGAAGTATGCTCAAAAAATATCCTTACCAATAACTCTAGGCCCAATTTCCCTGATCCTATTTATCAGTATCAAATTACTATAATCTATATCTTACTGTACTATTTTGCCCTTTTATTTACCCTTTCTTATCTTTATTAGTTTATTTCTTGTGAGCAACATACGGTATAAGAATAAGTTCCTACCTAAATATTGTGATGCACTATTAATAAGCTGTAATATCGTGCAATATTATACCTGGTAAATGCTATATGCAATGCTATGCTATGCTATGCTATGCTATGCTATGCCATGCCATGCTATGCCATGCCATGCCATGCTATGCTATGCTATGCTATGCTATGCTATGCTATGCTATTCTATGCTATGCTATGCTATGCTATGCTATGCCATGCTATGCTATGCCATGCCATGCCATGCTATGCTATGCTATGCTATGCTATTCTATGCTATGCTATGTAACAGAGCGGAAGAGCTCAAATCATGGTCAATATGAAAATAAACAATAAACGCTTTCTTGACGTAAATAACAACAGCTGGGAACCCGATGTCAACATGACCTACAATTCACCTCTGTACAGTTCACAACATCGAGTCGCGTAGACAGTAAAATCCACAGTAAAATCATGAATATAAACGCATTAATTTGTTAACTTTTTAGTTGATTTGAACAAGACCGTAATAAAAAAACCTGTCTGTTTGGTTATGTTTGACGTTATGAAATGACGTCACGATAAGTTAGTCATGGAAGTAGAACGTCCTCTGTTTACACGACTCGGATCATGGCCAATTACTCGAGTTACTCCGAGTACGAACTCGAGTAAAAAGTTGACCTATGGTAGTATTATTCGATTACGTTTACACGCTAAAATTATCAGCGTTATTTGCGTTAAAAGGCGAGTAATGTAAACCAGGTCTAAGGGAAAACTAGTACGATAGTTACACTCACACAACTGTCATTAGTACATTAGAAACCGCCCATCTATCTAGATTAACCTCGTTGTCTAATCGGCTAGTTTAAAGCAATAACTACAACAGTAGCAGAGACGTACGTAGGTACGTTTTACTAAAGGTCAAAGTCGTAGGCTATTAAATTAATAAATATGTGAAATATATTAACCTCCTTCTCAATACTCAAGGCAGGAAAACCGAGGGAGGGTTCAGGTTATGGGATTTTGAATTCTCCCCCCCCCCCCCCCCCCCCCCCTCCCCACTTTGTAACGTAACAACCCCGTCCGCTAGCTCAGTAATAGAGATCCCAAATACACTTGAACATTTATAATATGAACTTTATTACACCACTTACTACTTATAAACGTTCACATATCACATATCAATCACCATTCAGACGGCTTACCAGCTCAGCCAAGGGTGCAGGTTGGACCTTCAACCAGTCATCCTCTCAGGTTGTAAGTCGTCCATACAATCGCGTCCATTGTAAGATCTTCAAAATGTCCTCATTTTGGTCTTCAGTTTCTGGTTTCGGTTAGATCCAGTGGTTGATCGTGTGCGACAAACGCTTCGGAAATCACCGTCGCATTTGACGGGGCAGGCGTAGTTGACGTCTGAGTAATGCTAGGTTAACTAGAGAGAAATGTAAGACTCAAAGACTCGAGTTCTTGAAGTCGTTCCGTGTAGCTTTCAACACAGTTTCCTCTCTCTAGGCTCACTCTCCACCGTCTCACTCTGTATTTTATTTATTCACATTTATTAATCGCATTTATTGCTATAGGGCACTACTCACTAGCAACACCAAAAGACAACAATGAAACAAATGAATTGAATCGATGGACAAACAACAAGCTGTCAAAAAACAATTTCTTCTGATTTTGGAAAACAAAACAAAAAACAAACAAATACACATACAAAACTTTCACTTATAGTCGTTGTCTATCATTAAAAGTTTTAAATGGCGAGCAGTTACTATTGCTAGGCCTACACTTGTTTTTATTTCTATGGTTGCAATTTTATTATTTTGACAGCTGATTGTTTGTCCATCAGTTCAATTCATTTGTTCCATTGTTGTCTTTTGGTGTTGCTATGTTTACATGTAACTAAGGGAAAAAAAGTTTTGAAACATCGCCACAGTCACTGCCTAGTGGATGATACATAACAGATGATCGTGGCTGCGTACCAACTATGACTGGGAGTGACTGCAGTGACTGAGATCCGTACCAGCTTGACTCGCAGTCAAGCTGCAGTCACTGCTTTTTGCGTACCAGCAGGGCGATTCTCTAAGATGCGCGGTAAATTTAACCTTAACGACACTTGTACTAAACTTACCACACGATAAGCTACCGCGCGATTCCCAACTACCATTTCATAACGTTCGATAACCGAATCGAAAGGACGTAGCCGTTGCAGCAGAGCAGCGCCTGTTATATATTAGTTTGTGGATGTTTTCGAGATGGCTGTGTACACTATAGAAAGTTAACCAATGACAATTACGCGTGAATAAATGGAACGTTTGCCATTGGGTGCGTTTGATTTTCGGACACCTTCTGCACTTTTTTCACTTATTGCAGCATTAGGGTTCGTTTGATTTACCGGCACCTTTTGTACTTTATGCCATGTATCCCATGAAATAACATGGAGTGAGTGCAAAGAGTATAAAAGGTGTAGCAAATCAAACGAACCTAGTGTTTGAACTTAGAAGTAGGCCTAGGGTTCTAGGCCTACCCTACGTGCCGTGACGGCACAGCCAAACTAGGAAAGTAGGGTTATGATACAAAATTACTTCTAGACTTTTGTTACATAACTACAAATTATATTTCCTTACTCACAAACATATTTTTAAATATAAATATCGTATATTTGTATCGATACACACAACAAATTTCTATAATCAATTAGTTCAAATGCTGAAGTGAACATGAGACGGCTTGAAAAGTCCGCCATGTTTTCTTATCGCACGTCTAAAGGCAGGGTTTTGGAGCGCGCTTCTTTTAACGTAGGTGGTAACGATCTTTGTCGATAAAACACGGTAGAGAATCGCTAACTCAATGCGGTAAGGCTCGTAACGTCGAAAACGGGCGTTCAATTTACCATGGACCTTAGAGAATCGCCCTGCAGTTCACCTCGCAGTTACCCCTCCAGTCACTGCGATGACTGGGCCGAGAAGATCTAGCTATCGCAGTCAAGGAGGGCGTGGCTAATAATTTTACCGCGAATTATGAATTTATAGACAATATTATATTGTTTAAATAGTAAGTGACATCACAGCACCATATAATCTCATCTTAGAAGTCCCATAAGCGTTAAATTATTAATGTAATGTTGTAAGGTTAATAAACAGATGGCTAATGTTGCTTTTATGAATGACAATTTCTGCTGTTGTCTGCTTTCGCTGTGACTGTGACTGCAGCCCGTACCAGCTGCTGGGTTAACTGCGTTGACTGGGCTACCCCCACCACCAGTCACAGCCACAGTGAACGCAGTCAAAGTTGGTACGCAGCCACGGTTCTCTTCTCACAAAGAGGAAGCGCGTGATGTCATGAAAAAACCGTTGCAGATCACGTGCGGCGCGGTACCATGCGCAAAGACTCACCACCCACATCCGACCAATCAGAGCTCTAAAAAAACTCCCGCGCAATTTGCTACGGGGTCTTTCCGTTAATATCTCGAGCCTCATTGATAAGGTGTTTCTCAACTTGGAATAACGTACGCTGCTCAACGCCTTTTTACAAGTACATTTGTGATTGAATTGATTGTATTTGGTGCAGTAATAATCGTAGCACGATATTTCTGGACAGTAAACTATAGTTTCTTATTCATATATTATTAATGCTACTGGAAGTGACCAACATACGGTTAATTATAGAAATTTGGTGGCGACAAGCAAAGCACTCGATGACGGTAAGTCATGCATGTTTTGATTTATGACCAAGTATCTTCGGGAAATATACATGAATTACACTCGCTTAGTGAATATATTATTTAATATATTCTTTGTAAGATTTTTGACGGATTACGAACTCCATATTTTTAGTTTTGAATGGTAGGCCCAAAATTGGAAATCAGCTTTCGTGAAAGGGCAAAGATTATTTTGGAAAATATATCTGTTTAACATGTTAATAATCGGTCTATAAGTGTATGTGCGTTTAACACACCTCTTAATAAAATGGATTAGGTAGATGAATTGAGTATTTTATAATGAAATTATGGGTTTTTTATTTTGCGTCACGAGCCGCCATTTTAGTTTTTTACCAATAGCATCAACATGAAAATATGATGCTCTATTTTTGGGACAGAATTTCGTGCTAGTGAAAGATCTACTTACTGTTAATCAGTTGGTGTTCATTTTGTTTTTTTAAATACTAGTAGCTTTTTATCACGTGGATGGAAATTATTAACATTCAACTTCAGCTTTTTGTTAGTGATTTTCGTGTTACGAGCGGCCATTTTGTTTGTGTAGGTACGGTCAATTTTTCATAAAAGAATTTGTATCTGGACATCATATCATTGAGATCAAATCTTATAGATATTTAATCAGTTCTTATTTAGTTTATTTGAAAAAAAAGCTTGTTAATACATAATAAGGTGTCCCAGGCCAGGTATACTACGAAAATTAAATTATCATTTGGATATTGTATTATACTGAGACGTTTTTAACGAACTTCACTTGAAATCTTTCATTGAAAACAAACCGCAATAGATTCAATCATGGCTACGAAATAAATCTGTACACTCAATTGTCTCGATGGCTTTACATACACCATTTATAGAAAAGGTCACCTCGAAACTCGTAGGCCTATCCACAGCAAAGTTAGTCATAGTATTGTTGTAGCAATGACAGCACGATACTTGCACGAATGTGTCTCTATGCTATCGCTGGTTTTTTCAATTGTTTATATATAGTCGACACACGCCACGGCTCACCCAGTCAGTGCTTTCCATGATCAGAAGAGATTTCATAGATAATTGGTAAATGGTTTAGAAATAAAATCAGAAACTGAAAAAAAGAGTGACGTTAGTTCAAATCTTGCTTGTTAACTGCGGAAGCGTGGCTGAAACAAATAAAATAAATAAATTCGTATTTATAGAGTCGACCCACTTAGTAACAAGACATTTTTATTTTTTTATTTTGAGTAACAAAACTTCTCTCGCTCATCCCGCAAGCTTTATAAACATTGTGATAGTTCGTGTGATGTCTCCAGTACGTATACATGTTTGTTACTTTTATACTTTCATACCTCCCCCCCCCCCCCCTCCTTGTGACGCCAGGTTTTGCGTCACGAATTATAAACGACTTCAACATACATATGAACAAAGTGCAAAACGAGATAACCGTACAACAGTTGTGCGTACGTAGAATGACAATAACAACCCGGGCCACCGGGGCCAGTCTCTGTCGAACCCTGACGAGAACAGGTCGCTGTGGAGTAGCGGTAACCTACGAGAAGGAATGTACGAGAACTCATACAGACCTGTTATTTCAAACCGTTTTGAAGGTAATTATGGCCTGGAGCTGATTCGTTTTGAACTCACTTTTTTTCATTGAAAAACGCCGAAGTTTTGTTTGAAGTGTTATTTTTATTGTTCAATGTTTAATTGCCTTTATTTTGATGTACATTATGATATAGTATCTACTTTTGAAAGTTATTAAATGATTGTTAAAGTTTTTATGGTAAAAGTTTACACCTTCTTCCATGTTATCCGCTTCGAGTTCGTTGCAGTGCTGCCAATCTACAACGTATGAAACCTAGAATTGAGCACAATTTTTGGGGAGTCGGATAAGGCCAGGATGGAGCTATTACCAGATACAATAACCGTACTAACTTTCGTGGGCAATCCTCAACCTGATCCCCTAACCTAACCGAATTTCGTGGGATGTCAGGTAGCTGGGCAAAGTCACTTTGATTCAGATGTAGGTTTTTTTATGTACTTACGTTGGTAGCACACTTCTTGTGTGCTCCGAACAGCTGCGCACTCGTACGTACGCCATATTGCCATATTTAACGTGCTTGTGTTGTGAAATCGATGCATCTTCAAAATGATAATTTAATATGAAAGAAGATACTATTTGTATTGAAAATCACTGTAGCTTACAGATAAATAATGAAATAACAATTATGTATTACGCAAATTATCAATATCGCAAAGGAATACAGAAAAAAGGTGAGTTCAAAACGAATCAGCTCCAGGCCATAATTACAATACGATCAAGTTTGGTGTGTGTAGAACATTGGCCTACCCTTACACTGAACACAGAGCTAGACCAGCACTTCTTTGGGCGACCAATTAACCTACCGCGTCACTACGTCAAACAAAACAAAACAAAACAAAAATAATAATAACGAGAGAACTTTGTTTGCATTAAAAAAGTAGGAGACAATGATATTGTTATCTTTGTTTTCATGTTGTGTTACTTACTATATGTTCATTATTAATTTTGGTACCTACTATGTAGATCTGACAGCTGCAGAATATATTACTATTATCATTCATATACTAGGCCTAAGTCGGATTTCTTTCAAAATTGGTTTCCCGACAACAAACTCAATTACGTGGCGCCCATCCTACTCAATCTCCACACTGCAACAAATCTACCCACGCCCACCCCGACTAGATGCTAAGCCCGGCCATGCAGGTCCACCTAGATTGTTCCCGCTAATCAGGGGTGTAACACCCTCGCCCCCTCAAAAGCGTCACATTAAAGTAATGATTTTTAATTAATTACTACCATTCCAAAATTAAAACAATTTAGCGGCTTATTGGTAGTAGCTACTTAGTAGTCGATTAGGCGTTAATTACTGCACTCCAGGTTCGAAGCTTGGCTCGAAAATGAAATTCATCTAGCAATACATGTGCCCTGAATATTCCAAGCATAATGCTGACATGGATTAGTGTGTAACCTTTGCTTCCTTCTCTTATAGCAAGTCGCTGAGCTGGGTTGGGCTGCCAGACATTGGAGCCCCATCACACGAGACCTTCGAGTTCGGCACAGTAATCATAAACCAGGAGAGAGGTAAATATATTGATTGCCCTGCATGCTTGAATCACAGATCTGTGCTTGAATTAACCATCGGGGACTGTCCATAAATGTCCATAAATGACTGTTCAAAAATACAGGAAATGAGTTGGACTAAACTAAACCAAACCCATGCTTTCTAGAAACGGCATGTTTAAAGACACCTAAAGTTCAGTATGAGTTTCAAAAGCGCCCAAATGTTCCTCCCTTGTAATTTCATAACTGCAACAAATTAAACATGCGGACCTGGCCCCGTTTGAATCCAGGCAACCCAAATGACACCCATGGTTTTGTGGGGGGGGGGGGTGGGGGCTATGTTTCATGTGACATCCACACTTCCCCCGCATATTTGGATTTCGTTTACTAGGGGTCGGTATTATGTACAGCTAATAAGAAATGTAATATTATTATTATTAATCAAAGGTTACAGTTTAAATCATTGCTAAATACATTTTACATTCAGTAAAACAAGTATAAAGGCTCCCGCGCACTACGCGGGCAGGTCGCGCGGCCTGGCCGCGTAGTGCGTTATAGCCCTAAGGCTTGATGCCCTTCTATTCTAGGTACTATAAATTAAGATATAATATTAAATAAAAACATACAGTTTGACTTACATTTCAAGAAATAATTTAAAACTAAACCAAAATCTAAATCTCAGCCTAACATAACATTAATACAAACAGGATACAGTTAAATACTAGGCTAATAGGAGCTAATAAGCTTATAAGTTGGATTTTAAAGCTTCTGATTGGTAATTGCCATCGTGGAAACAAGTTGTTAGCTACTGACTTTCTTAGCCGTTCGTAATACTGGCCCTAAGTGATGTAAATATAATGTGAATTTATATAATAATTCTTTTAGAAAATATATTGAATTTTCTGATATCTTTCCACTTCCGGGGGCCTTCTGGGGCTTTCTGTTTTTTTATATTATTATTATTATTATTATTATTATTATTATTATTATTATTATTATTATTATTATTATTATTATTATTATTTTATTGTTGCAATACATACAAACTCGGTCAAAACTGGCATAAACATGTTGTACGGACACAAATGTCAAGTATTTCCATGTGTTTACCTAATTAAAATCTACTTAGAACTTTTTTCCAAACCGAACTGTGGATGCTATGTACGGTCGTGGCCGATTTGTACTCATCCCAGCATTCGCTCTTTGTACGGTGGAAACCACGAAAACCACCATCGGGATGGATAACTTCTTGAAGTCTTCATTCTTCTTAGTTCAAAAACTTTCGCACTATCCTACACGTGTTCAAAATAATTGCTTTTTGCATCTCGATGTATATGTTCGGTTGGAGACCAATTAGTTTGATACTTTCTTGGAGTTTACGTGGAACAATGCCATTTGCTGATATAATTAACGGTATAACAGTTACATTATTCGGCTTCCACAACCTTTTTATTTCAATAGATAATTCCTTATATCTGTTTATCTTTTCCCGCCAAGTTGTCTCTACATTGTGGCATAAAGGGACGGCAACATCAATTAAAATCGTTTCTTGTTTCTTCTTGTCAATAAATATACTATTCGGTCTATTGTGATGTATGGTTTGGTCTGTTATAACTGCCCGGTCGTAATATAATTTGTAGTCTTTACTATCTAATTATTATTATTATTATTATTATTTTTAATATTATTAATATTATTATTATTATTAATATTATTATTATTAATATTATTATTATTATTATTATTATTACCACCATTGGGACCATTGTTATACTTAGTGTATGTAAATGAGATGGCGCGAATTTTTAAGAAGTGTTTTGCATTTTTTTTCGCTGATGATTCTGCACTTATTGCGATTCACAAGAATATTCATATGGCGGAAAAGTATTTGCAAGAAGACTATATAAACTTGCTGAGGTGGACTCATGATGATGGCTTGATTGTAAATGCTATAAAAACTAAAATTGTACATATATCTACTCCTCTGAATACCAATCATAACTCAATAGTTAAAGTTATATCACACTCAGTCCAGTGCTTGCATAATACTTCTAACCAACATGCCACGGACATAACTTGCAGTTGCGATCAAGAAATTGAGTCGGTGTACAGCCATGAGTACTTGGGTATTGTGATTGATAAATGCTTTTCTTGGGATAAACAGATTGCTAGGGTATGCAACCGGATTAGACCGTGTGCTGTGCAACTTTATCGTTTGAAGGATATTCTTCCATACAGTTTACTTCGCACAGTGTACATCGCCTTGGTGGAGTCTTTAATCTCGTACGCGGTGTTAGCCTGGGGAAATGCTTCTCATATGTATCTTAAACAAATTATTAGCTTACAGATCAGGATGATTAAACACATACTCCCAAATCGCATAACTGACCATTGTTCCTCAAATCAGCTTTTTAAATTATTAGACTTGCTTCCTGTAAATTTTTTGTACATCTATAAGTTAGTTATCAAATTCTATTTCACAGACGAATTCAAAATTGAAATTGACCATAGCATTTGTACAAGAGCAAAAGCCTCCAAAGTGTACAGAGTTCCCAATTTTGTTAATAAATATGGTGAAAGATCATTGCATGTAAAAGTGCCTCAATGTTTTAATATGTTGCCAATTGAATTGAAAGATTCGGATAGAATGAATCAAGTAAAAATATCAGTAAAAGAGTTTCTTTTGTTACATTCGCTTTAATTTATTATATTTTCATTATTAGTATCGTCGGTGTTTTTGTCCTTGCCATGTATAGGCCTTCGTTAATTGCAGTGTATAGTAATATGTAGGTGTTAAAGATAAGTTAGTGATTGTTTGTTTGTTTTGAATTGTAAGGTATTCTGTATATTGTATTTGCATTACGCAGCATGTTCATCTTTGTCCGTAACTTAGTCCGTATTATTATTTTCATTGGTATATAACCCACAGACAAGCTATGTACTTAGCTTTGTGGGATATCGAATGTTTATTTAATGATTGTATTGTACAGAACATGGTTATCAATAAAAAAAAAAAAATTATTATTATTATTTTTATTATTATTAATATTATTAATATTATTAATATTATTACTATTATTAATATTATTATTAATATTATTATTATTATTATTATTATTATTATTATTATTATTATAATAATTATTATTATTATTATTATTATTATTATTATTATTATTATTATTATTATTATTATTATTATTATTATTATTATTATTATTATTATTATTATTATTATTATTATTATTATTATTATTATTATTATTATTATATGCGGTGAATAAAGTTTCGTCCATTTATCGTTTTTACGGGAACGAACAGTTAGTACACGAAACACGTGGCTCGTTGGTCCAGTGGTTAGCATCGCTGCTTCCAATGTAGAAGGTCCCGGGTTCAAGTCCCGCTTCAGGCAGAAGTTTTGTTTAACTTTTAATATGGATTCAGTTCCATTACTTCTTGTCTTAGGAATAAGTAAACGGTGGCTTTGGAGCCGTCTTAGCAACGAAGCACTCAATAAATTCAAATTTGTTCTGAATCGGCCTTGTTGATTCTGGCATTTGTCCGCAAGTGTTCGCACTGTCCAATCCAGTATATCTTACTATCTTTGGTCCAATCACTGATTCATATGTTTCGTATTTGAAATATCGATCTTTGATTGGTTATCGCTCACTCGTCGATGGTGTTCGGAGCCTCCAGGGTTGGTTTAGTCGCTTTAAATTAAAGTCCCCCACTGCAAATCAGTTTCGTTATTGAGTGGGTAGACTCTAAATGTGAATTTATTTATTATTTATTTAATGGTTCAAAAGTTAATTCTTTGTTCATGAGAAATGCTGCACATGACGTTTTTGGTCAAAGACTAAGCCTAGGTGGTTTCCGCTCTCGGTGAGATTTCGATTTATTTCTTTTTCGGTAATTAGGAATTGAAACACAATTTCTGTGACTGCACGTACAGTTTTAATTATGTATGTTATTGTTATTAGTAGTTTATGAAATAGGTTCACGAATTAGGAATAATTATGATCTTCCTTGTTTACAGGACTGCTTCAGGGAAGAGATCGACTGGTCGTCAGCCAAGAAGATGAGGCGGGTAGCTGAGTCGCTGGCATAGTGGGCACTGTGGGGGAGTTGACGGTGGGGGAGAGGAGCGCCGGGTGTTGCCATTGTGGTGCAGTTGGGGAACCCCCTTCAGCTGTAGGTACCAGTTGGTTGATGCACAAGCCTTCAGTAAGCGTACTAACGCAGTTGTAAGGGAGCTGGCTCATAGGGAGCAAACATAGGCTTTGGGGAACGGCTGCCCCTCTGGTCTCAAACCCACAGATCGGCAACTCTTGCCCCGGTGACCACTTCTACGCCATGAACGCGTCACATCAAGCAAGAAGAGGTAAGTTCACTTGATATGCTCGTTTCACATTATTAACCTTGGGGATGCTGACGTCATAGACAAGTGAGGCATTGGCCAATCAAATGTCAGTATTTGAAAAAGCTCCCCGCTGATTGGCTTGGACTCTCTCATTTCTGACGTCAGCATTATCAAGGTTCTTAATTAGATTAGGGGTAGGGAGTAGGCTTGACATCCATACCTTGTTACACTTGCCTTGCTACCTAAAATCTCTCCACACATGCTATTCTCTAAAAATGCATTTTATGTTTCTTTCATTTATAATTTCAATCCCCTCAGTGGCACTCTAGCTTACTCACGCTTCGCTTACTATTCATAGTTCCCACGTGACGTCACAGCGGCCATGATTGCGACACAATTGATGATGACCAATCCTAGATCATTGGCAAATACTATTCTTATTCAATAAAAAAGCCGATTTTAAAATTTAAAAAGTAAACATAAGTAACAAAAAAAATTAAAAATTACGACACATACCAATTTTATTTAAAAAAACACACTCAATTTTAAAGAACTAAGAATTTCGGTGTTCTACCACAAGAGCCTTCAATTGTTTCTCCATGGCAACGTCAAAGTTTGAACACAAATGTGGCCGCCACGCGCAAAGATGTGACATACGTGCAATCTATGAATTCACTGTTTACTTTTATTTCTATTTACTATACTGTTACACTATTGCTTTGCTTTGCTGTCGTATTACGTATATTATATTTTTACACTTGACTTTAGATTTAAACTTTAGCTTTATGAACACAATAAATATATGTATTTAATGTACTATAAACTAATTGAAATTCCCTTGGCCGCACTCTATAGTGTCTCGTTCGTGGCACCGGTATATTATCAAAACCACATGTATTCTACAACCATTGATGAACGAAATATTTCAGATAAAAAAGTCAAAACTAATCGAAACTTGAATTTGATGAACTTACAATAATTATGCAAACAGTAAAGCGATCGCAACGCTCGTTTTACTGTTCGGTATTTAAAATTGAAGTAGGCTAAATAACAGGACTGCTTAATCACAATAGTTCACAACAAAGTATAACTACCTGATTTATAGATTCCTCCCCATAACACATTCATTCGTCTTCCTTTATCCTATACATGCAAACCAACATCTCATATTTACTATATAGCTTATATGCATACAATAAAAATTTTGATTTTACATAACATAACCTTGTAGATTTATTTTCACTGTTCTAATAATTTTGAAATAATTTTTTCGCCTAATTATATTTTGTTTTTCTTTAAATATATCATAAACACTGACAAATCTATTTATTTCGTGGGATGCTTATTTATGCTGTAGTGGTAGTAGCCTGGTGACCACTAATATTAATTATCATGATTTTTTAATTTTTTTTTAAATTTACAAACTGGCAACAAAACCCAAGTTATTGAAATATTTCGCTTAGAACGGTTTTAGGAAATTACACAGTTCTCTGATGACAATGATTACGTTAGGAAATACGTTTGTACATAAGTGTAACTACATATTATTTTGTTTCTGTCCTCAGGGCTGCCGACTACGAGACTCATGTGTAGCTATTGTGTCACTTGGGCGAAGGTTCAAAGTGGTGAGGGTGTCGGTGTCTTGGCGGGGAATCCGGCAGGTACATGGCGTGCGTATGGGACGCCTGGCATATAGACCTGCAAACCTGAGGGTGCTTCCAAACGGGTTTGGTCATCAGTATAAAGTCTCGCCTTTAGGCACCGCTTAATTGTGGGTGATTAGTGACGTTCAAGAGTTGTTCGTTGCTTCTCATTGTAGAGGTACTCCACGGAGGACCAATACTTAAGGACCTGCACGCCTGTACCCACCGCGAGCCTGATGACTTGTCATTGCGATCCCTAGCCCTTGTGTTCACATAGCTATACCTTCGAGACGTCGAGACGTGGTGAGTAACATTCATTGACGACAGTATGTTATGTGTGTATATATATTCATAGTTCCCACGTGACGTCACAGCGGCCATGATTGCGACACAATTGAGGAGGACCAATCCAAGATCATTAGCAAATACTATTCAAATTTAATAAATAAGCCTAATTAAGAATTTAAAAAGTAAACATAATTATTACAAAATAAAAAAAATACCACACATACAAAATTATTTTTATTAAGCAGGCTGGATTTTAAACAATGAAGAGTTTATATGTTCTACCACAACCGCCTACAATTGTTTCTCCATGGCAACGTCAAAAAAGATGTGACGTACGTACAACCTATGAATATGTATGTAGGTGTGTGTGTATTAAATTATTTTACGGTACAAAACTACGTTATAATTTTGAATCGCATAAACGCAAAATCAGCCATCTCCGTAAAGCTTGACTTTGAAATAAACAACAATACTTCTGCTACTTTAATATTCTAATCAACACAGTTTTCTGTTTACAATTAGATGTCAATTCAGTCCAACTAATATTATAAATTATGAGTTATACCTAAATTTGCTAACCAGATGCAGGATTTGAGATGGTTCAGTTATGAATCACAACTTATTAATTTGGACAAAACAATTGTAAATGCAAAGTAAGTAGCAGGTCATATCAAGCTGATTTGCTGTTTTTCATTAGTTAATTTAATTAGTATTACAAATTAATCAATAGAGTTAATAGCACTTAAGATTTTTAAATTATAATACTGATGGATAGTGTTACGTAAAATCGAAGACAGAATTAAGTAGAACGACAAAATAAAAACTCAATTATAAATTGATTTATACCACTATACATAATGATAATAATAATGCTTATTAAATACTAATACTCCTTGATAATATCACTTAAAATCAAAAACACAATTTTCGAACATCACTAAATTTATTATAATTAATAATATGTACAACAAATATATAAATATTTATAAAAGAACAGAAGAACAACTAAAAAGGAAAATGTACCAGACAGCCGTTGTTGCTTTGTTATGCAATTATTTCAATGGGTGAATATCGATGATAACATATTTCTCAATAGCTCTTGAAAAGATGAACAGGTTTTGCATCTGAACGATATTTTCATACGCGAATAACGAAGGAAATGATTGATTTTTGAAACTAAGATTATGAAAAAATTGCTAAAGGCTATAATTCTATAATTTTCTGACCATAATTCAATTTCTGCTAAAAGAAAAAAAATGCAGATGGTAGGTTTTCCAGCAACAGGACTTCATCTTCATTATCTTTATAAATTTTCTTTTTTTCCCTTTTTTTCATTGACATCTAATATTTGCATTGCAAATAACTAGCTCATATATAAATGTGAACCACATTACTGATGAATACAAAAAAGTTAAGTTACACAATATTTATAATGCTTATTCAGCAAATCAAACAATTAAATATAATCGGGAACACTTAATAGTCCTACATTTCATTGTGCTATGAAGATGAGTGCAATAGAGCACTAACGATGCATTTGTATTACTTTTTCAGATTGGTATGTGATTGGAAAAGAAAAAACTCAGATCGTCGTCCATAATAAAAGTTTATCTTGGTATCGTTTATTGCTTGCTGGGCATAGTGCTCTTCTTTTACGCAAGCTGGAAAGAATAGCCTGAGTGATCTGGTTAGGTAAATACGATGAGCAAACCGCTCTACTTTGAATACAGGCTGGACAGAATAGCCTGAGTGATCTGGTTAGGTAGGGGCGATGAGCAAACCGCTCTACTTTAAATACAGGCTGTACAGAATAGCCTGAGTGATGTGGTTAGGTAGGGGCGATGAGCGTACAGCTCTACATTGAATACAGGCTGGATAGAATAGCCTGAGTGATGTGGTTAGGTAGGGTCGATGAGCGTACAGCTCTACATTGAATACAGGCTGGACAGAATAGCCTGAGTGATGTGGTTAGGTAGGGGCGATGAGCATACAGCTCTACATTGAATACAGGCTGGATAGAATAGCCTGAGTGATGTGGTTAGGTAGGGGCGATGAGCATACAGCTCTACATTGAATACAGGCTGGATAGAATAGCCTGAGTGATGTGGTTAGGTAGGGGCGATGAGCATACAGCTCTACATTGAATACAGGCTGGATAGAATAGCCTGAGTGATGTGGTTAGGTAGGGTCGATGAGCGTACAGCTCTACATTGAATACAGGCTGGATAGAATAGCCTGAGTGATGTGGTTAGGTAGGGTCGATGAGCGTACAGCTCTACATTGAATACAGGCTGGATAGAATAGCCTGAGTGATGTGGTTAGGTAGGGTCGATGAGCGTACAGCTCTACATTGAATACAGGCTGGATAGAATAGCCTGAGTGATGTGGTTAGGTAGGGGCGATGAGCATACAGCTCTACATTGCATACAGGCTGGACAGAATAGCCTGAGTGATGTGGTTAGGTAGGGGCGATGAGCATACAGCTCTACATTGAATACAGGCTGGATAGAATAGCCTGAGTGATGTGGTTAGGTAGGGGCGATGAGCATGCAGCTCTACATTGAATACAGACAGGCTGGATAGAATAGCCTGAGTGTTGTGGTTAGGTAGGGTCGATGAGCGTACAGCTCTACATTGAATACAGGCTGGATAGAATAGCCTGAGTGATGTGGTTAGGTAGGGGCGATGAGCATACAGCTCTACATTGCATACAGGCTGGATAGAATAGCCTGAGTGATGTGGTTAGGTAGGGTCGATGAGCGTACAGCTCTACATTGAATACAGGCTGGATAGAATAGCCTGAGTGATGTGGTTAGGTAGGGGCGATGAGCATACAGCTCTACATTGCATACAGGCTGGATAGAATAGCCTGAGTGATGTGGTTAGGTAGGGTCGATGAGCGTACAGCTCTACATTGAATACAGGCTGGATAGAATAGCCTGAGTGATGTGGTTAGGTAGGGGCAATGAGCATGCAGCTCTACATTGAATACAGACAGGCTGGATAGAATAGCCTGAGTGATGTGGTTAGGTAGGGGCGATGAGCATACAGCTCTACATTGCATACAGGCTGGACAGAATAGCCTGAGTGATGTGGTTAGGTAGGGTCGATGAGCGTACAGCTCTACATTGAATACAGGCTGGATAGAATAGCCTGAGTGATGTGGTTAGGTAGGGGCGATGAGCATACAGCTCTACATTGCATACAGGCTGGACAGAATAGCCTGAGTGATGTGGTTAGGTAGGGGCGATGAGCATACAGCTCTACATTGAATACAGGCTGGATAGAATAGCCTGAGTGATGTGGTTAGGTAGGGTCGATGAGCGTACAGCTCTACATTGAATACAGGCTGGATAGAATAGCCTGAGTGATGTGGTTAGGTAGGGCCGATGAACATACAGCTCTACATTGAATACAGGCTGGACAGAATAGCCTGAGTGATCTGGTTAGGTAGGGCCGATGAGCATACAGCTCTACATTGAATACAGGCTGGATAGAATAGCCTGAGTGATGTGGTTAGGTAGGGTCGATGAGCGTACAGCTCTACATTGAATACAGGCTGGATAGAATAGCCTGAGTGATGTGGTTAGGTAGGGGCGATGAGCATACAGCTCTACATTGCATACAGGCTGGACAGAATAGCCTGAGTGATGTGGTTAGGTAGAGGCGATGAGCATACAGCTCTTCTATGAATACAGGCTGGACAGAATAGCCTGAGTGATGTGGTTAGGTAGGGGCGATGAGCATACAGCTCTACATTGAATACAGGCTGGATAGAATAGCCTGAGTGATGTGGTTAGGTAGGGTCGATGAGCGTACAGCTCTACATTGAATACAAGCTGGACAGAATAGCCTGAGTGATCTGGTTAGGTAGGGCCGATGAGCATACAGCTTTACATTAAACACAGGCTGGGCAGAATAGCCTGAGTGATCTGGTTAGGTAGGGCCGATGAGCATGCAGCTCTACATTCAATACAGGCTGGGCAGAATAGCCTGAGTGATCTGGTAAGGTAGGGCCGATGAGCATGCAGCTCTACATTCAGTACAGGCTGGATAGAATAGCCTGAGTGATGTGGTTAGGTAGAGGCGATGAGCATACAGCTCTACATTGAATACAGGCTGGATAGAATAGCCTGAGTGATGTGGTTAGGTAGAGGCGATGAGCATACAGCTCTTCTATGAATACAGGCTGGACAGAATAGCCTGAGTGATGTGGTTAGGTAGGGGCGATGAGCATACAGCTCTACATTGAATACAGGCTGGACAGAATAGCCTGAGTGATCTGGTTAGGTAGGGCCGATGAGCATGCAGCTCTACATTGAATACAGGTTGGACGGAATAGCCTGAGTGATCCTGAGTGATCTAGTAAGGTTGGGCCGATAAGCATACAGCTCTACTCTATCTCATACTGCTCAACGCGGGACGAGGCTGCACTACATACTGCTCAACGCGGGAGGAGTCTGCAGTATATACTGCTCATGCTAATGGATGGTGCATGACAACCAGACAGCGGATCCACACGACATGACCTTGACATCTACTGTAATCCCAGACGAAGAGAGAGGTAAATTAATTTGCCATTATATAGCGGTGTATTTTTTAATTTATATTTGCCTGCATTGGCTCTATTGGAAAGGGTTAGGCATATATCACCATATTTGACGTGTGTCTAGCAACATGTAAGTTTATCGAACCGGTAGAGATTGCGTAGTGGTAGCACACTGATTTTTTATGCATAAGGTCACTGGTTCGATGCCCGCTTAGTTTTATCTTGTCTGAAGGGTTTTCTCTCAAGCGATACTCATAAGGTAAATGCTAATAGCTCGTTTGCATTCCTGCTCATTACTCTTTCTAGTTAGTGACTTGAAGAGGGTGCGCTTCGTAGAAATGTTTCAAGTGTTATATATTTTCATAGATCTTCTTTTCTGTGTTTCTCCTTATATTTAATATGTGAATTGATCAAACTTTTACGGGCGCGAGACACGAAGAGTGATGAACTGTCATATTTTCATCCGGTTAGTAGTAGGAGCCCCGGTTAGTGTAATACACTTATGTATTTTTTATGTATTTATAGGCCTATGTCGTTTTGTTACAGGAAGAAGACCGTGTTCTACTTTGGGGTGATGACTGAGAAATATCGCTCAACGTTCGGAGAAAAAGTAAACCCACAACTTGGAAACGGTAATTATATTGTTTTGTAACCCTTTGACTATTGTGATATAGTAAATATACACTTATATTCTGAAACAGGGTGAAAATATAGTAGGCCTATAGTTGCATCAGTTACATAATCAGTCATCATATCATCTACGTAAGATTTGAACATATGTGCTATAGTAAGAAATGAATTAGATGAAGAACACTGAGAAGGAGAATCTGGGTACCTACCGGTAGTTTGTTAGTGAGAGTGTATTTAAAATCTTTCTCAAGTTAACAGTTCACCACTGATTCACCACCATGACACGGGAAAATGGTTCACATTTTGCAGATATATTTAGTAATTTTGCTTTATCTTTACCTTTGTAATAATCTTGAATAACGCACATCACTTCATGTTTTGAGATATATTATTTAACATATGTAATTCATATAAGATGTAAACAAATAAAACACAACTTATCTGAAAGAGTGAAGATACAGTGATCGAAGTAAATGAATTAATATCTGAATTAATCAATGCTATTGTGTTACAAACGTGTTTGTGTTTGAAGTGTGCGATGGTTCAAACTTAGGTTTTAATTTAAAAGTCCCCCCTGGAAATCAGTCTCGTTACTGAGTGGGTAGACTCTATTAATACGAATTTATTTATTTATTTTTATTCTTTATAGCAATGTCAAATTTTACTCCTGAGTTAACTCTGCAGCTGACTAATGTAGAGTAGTTTTATGAATTAATTTGTGTTTCTCATCATTATTTCAGAATTGATGGACGATTTTAAGAGAAGCTCTACTCATCCACCACTGAAGAGTCTTGAATAATAATGTGTATGTAAACATGAAGTTCTGCTGTCAACAAGCAGGAAAGAATCATGTGTTGTATGTTAGAAGGCACACGATTCAGGCACTGCATTCTAAGGAGTTTCCTGCTCTAGATAATTAAGAGTTAAAAGCACTTATGTTTTAGTTATTATACCGGATAAGTATTTTAAACCAATAACACACTGTGCTAAAACCTTGGTTATTTATATTTATTAGCAAGATATTTCGGAGTCTCTTACTCCTTCCTCAAACACTGTCCCTGTCTGACTGGCGCCGGTCAGGCATAGAAAGTGCTTGAGGAAGGAGTTGGTGACCTCGTAATACCTCGCTTAGTAAGTGATTTAGGTGTCCAGTGTGTACTTGTATTTACACCGGTACATTTTGAACTTGATAGGTTCATTTTGTATCGATAACTTCTTTGTAAAAGGAGTGAACTGGTAGATCAAAACTTTTTAATAACTGTAACATAAACGTTTCCGTATAAAAGCTTCAAATTGCTTATTCTAAAAGGAGACATTGTGGAGTTTCACCTAAGTTTTGCTTCGTCTGATATTCTTGTTCAGCTGTAATAAGCGCGTGTACACAGCACAATGTTATCGTCGTACAGTAGCAGTAGATTAGTTGTGTATTTGTGTGTGGTAGATCCATGGAGTGTTGTGTGTTATAGTGGTGGTGGTAAATAGCATAGTTAAGTGCTGAGTACACGCGCTTCATAAATATACGCCAGAACTGTAAATACAAACGTATGTCAGTTTTTGTCGACGGCTAAAGTCGATATTTGAATGCGAAACTTGACAAATTAATATAAAAATATACCCTCAGCCAGTTGATCTTGTAGTTTTGCCCCATCTGCAAGATACACTTGCTCAAGGTAAAGAGATTGAAGACTCGTTCACTCTTTATGTAAAAACACAATAATTCGAAACATCCAGACGGGAGGTTTTTCCTACCTGTTATTTATAGTTCCCACGTGACGTCAGAGCGGCCTTGATTCGAATACAATGGATTTAGACACAGCCTAAAACATTGTCACGTTTAATTTGAAAATTTACTTAAGTAATTCCAATTATGTTTAAAAACAAGTAAAATACTAAATAAAATATTCACGTTGGTTTGTCGTCTTCCATGTAGATACAAACCACCAACGAATTGTCGTAAATATGGCCGCTACGCGCACATTGTGACGTACGTACAACCTATGGATATGCAGAGGAATTTCCATGGGTGGCAAAATAAGAGTTATCGGTCACGACTGTACCTACCGATCATATAACTTAAAGTGTTGTGCTTTTGTCTAAGATTTTACATGCAATATAATGTATCAATAAAATGCTAAATGACGAGTGAATTGTCTATACTTTCTGTTGTCTATTATTTATTATTAATTTTGTTTGTGATTTTATAATATGTGTATGTAATTACTTATTAGTCATAAGTGTTTGAAAAACCCCTGTTGTTACTATATATCATTGGTCTCTTAGTCTAACATTATAAAACGTCATTTATGGCTGAAAAATAAATAAATATACAATACAATACATTTTTTCTTTCCTTCATCGCTTTTACCCTCTGTATATCTGGTTTAATACTACATTGACCTGCTTTTACAGTACTATGATCAACAACTACGATATTTCTTGTTGGTAAGAGCGAAGGGTACTTGTACGTCAAAAACAGCAGCAAATTTAATTTTTTAATTATATCTCAAGAACGCTCCTCGAAATCGAAAATCTGAATCAACAGCGCACTGTGCTTTGGTAAGCCCTGCAAACTGAAGGAAATATTATTAATAGTAGAAGAGCAAAAGGTAACATTTAAGTTCTCGTGCGCCTTTCGTGGAAGAGTATTGCGGTAAACGGTATTCTGTTACGGCATACCATACGAGTATTTTGCACCTACCTGGCAGATCCTGGCACGCTGCAGAGGGCGCCAGGAGCGTCGTGACGTCATATACACGTTTTAATTAATTACTTTTGAAAGGTTTATGTCACAGAAAATATCAAGAGGACAATTTTATGATGTCATACTAGACGAGCATTTATAACCTATCTGCTACATTCTGGCGGGCTGCAGAGGGCGCCAGGAGCGTCGTGACGTCGTATACACGTTTGAACTGATAACGTTTGAACGGTTCATGTCACAGAAAATATGTAGGGTACAATTCTACTATAAAATACTCTACAAGTATTTTGCACCTACCTGGCACATCCTGGCACGCTGAAGAGGGCGCCAGGAGCGTCATGACGTCATAGACACGTGCTCACCATCAATGCTGGGTGTGGCATAATGACCAGGTTGCCAACCCTATCAACTTATTACCCGAAGACTACGGATGGCTACTTGAGAGCAACGAGTATGTGGCAGTCATGACAACCCTCGAACCTGCACTGGCTGCCGTCATTCCCAAGATGCAGCTGCAAAGCAAATAACATGAGGTGCACCGAGCTTTGTGGCTGCTCTACTGAAGACGAGGAACAAGAGTGCTTGAATACCGACAACACGGGAGATGAGGATGAAGACAATGATGATGAAGATGAAGAGAACTAGCAAACGTGAATTTTACTAATCAGTCTATGAATAGTAACTAGTATACAATAATAATAATAATAATAATTATTGTTAAACGACAGGATATCCATGGGTATGTTGGGATGATTACGATTATTAAGTCCTTCACAGCGATACAATTATAACTCCGAAATAGTAATAAATAGATATTACGATGAGGGATGCCCTGCATTTCATATACACATCTAATTATTATTATTTGTTAGCAATATCTCCCTTAAATATTACATGATTACCATGATGGTACATATCAATCGATTTGTATTTAAATTTTCTATAATATTGTCCTCTAGATATTTTCTGTGATATGAATCGTTCAAAAGTTATTAATGAAAAAGTGTATGACGTCACGATGCTCCTGGCGCCCTCTGCAGCGTGCCACGATGTGCCAAGTAGGTGCAAAATACTCAAATAGTATTTTATAATAGAATTGTTTCCTTAAAATTTTCTGTGATATGAACCGTTCAAACGTTATTAATTAAAACGTGTATATGACGTCATGACGCTCCTGGCGCCCTCTTCAGCATGCCAGGATGTGCCAGGTAGGTACAAAATACTTGTAGAGTATTTTATAGTAGAATTGTACCCTACATATTTTCTGTGACATGAACCGTTCAAACGTTATTAGTTCAAACGTGTATATGACGTCACGACGCTCCTGGCGCCCTCTGCAGCCCGCCAGAATGTGGCAGATAGGTTATTAATGCTTGTCTAGTATGACATCATAAAATGGTCCTCTTGATATTTTCTGTGACATAAACCGTTCAAAAGTTATTAATTAAAACGTGTCTATGACGTCACGACGCTCCTGGCGCCCTCTGCAGCGTGCCAGGATGTGCCAGGTAGGTGCAAAATACTCGTATGGTATGCCGTAACAGAATACCGTTTACCGCAATACTCTTCCACGAAAGGCGCACGAGATACCTTTTGCTCCTCTACTATAACCATTATCGTAGTTATATAATTATTAAATCGATAATTATAAAAAAAAAATAATTAGAAATAAAAACTACACTAATTATAATGTAAGACACAGCTTAAAACATTCAGTCCAGCTCGTTGGTCCAGTGGTAAGCTGCTTCCAATGCAGAAGGTCCTGGGTTCAAATCCCGCTTCAGGCACTTTAACTTCTAATGTGGATTCAATTCCATTACTTCTTGGCTTAGGAATAAGTAAACGGTGACTTTGGAGCCGTCCTAGCAACGAAGCACTCAATAAATTCAAAGTTGTTCTGAATCGGCCTTGTTGATTCTGGCATTTTTCCGCAAGTGTTCGCACTGTCCAATCACCGATTCATATGTTTCGTATTTGAAATATCGATCTTTGATTGGTTATCGCTCACTCGTCGATGGTGTTCGAAGCCTACAGAGTTGGTTTAGTCACTTTAAATTAAAGTCTCCCACTGCAAATCAGTTTAGTTACTGAGTGGGTGGACTCTGTGAATTTATTTATTTTATTTAATAATCAAACCAGTAAGTAAAACTACACTAATACTTCTAAGTGACAATATTTCTGTCGTTTGTTTTCAAGTTAACAGTATTTTTATGTGATAATTTACTTGTGTCTCACGTTCAAACTAAACCCTAAACATTTATATATGTAAAAAACAAATGAAATGAGAAGAAACCATAACAGGCATACATTTTCGAGTACGCTAACCATAATTTATACACTTTATCCACCCGATATTAAACTTGAGCAGCACTCTTGAACACATCAACCGTGTTCTCGGTATCTTCGTGAAGTGAAGTAATGGTTTTCTAATATAGGATCGTCTTCATAGTCGGCCCCTACACCTAGGGGCACCCATTGTTGCCATGGATTTGTTTTGTTCATGGGAAATAACATGGAAACAATTGTTACCTTACCGTACAAGATGGTCCAATAGGATCATCTTCATGACTAAGTTGTTTGCATCGTTCATCATATTGTCTACATGGGTCTCGGTCCGGGGTTCCTCTTGATGAGCCCCCACCGTACAAGATGGTCCAATAGGATCATCTTCATGACTAAGTTGTTTGCATCGTTCATCATGTCTACATGGGTCTCGGTCCGGGGTTCCTCTTGACGAGCCCCCACCGTACAAGATGGTCCAATAGGATCATCTTCATGACTAAGTTGTTTGCATCGTTCATCATGTCTACATGGGTCTTGGTCCGGGGTTCCTCTTGACGAGCCCCCACCGTACAAGATGGTCCAATAGGATCGTCTTCATGACTAAGTTGTTTGCATCGTTCATCATGTCTACATGGGTCTCGGTCCGGGGTTCCTCTTGATGAGCCCCCACCGTACAAGATGGTCCAATAGGATCATCTTCATGACTAAGTTGTTTGCATCGTTCATCATGTCTACATGGGTCTCGGTCCGGGGTTCCTCTTGACGAGCCCCCACCGTACAAGATGGTCCAATAGGATCATCTTCATGACTAAGTTGTTTGCATCGTTCATCATGTCTACATGGGTCTCGGTCCGGGGTTCCTCTTGACGAGCCCCCACCGTACAAGATGGTCTGATAGGATCTTCTTCATGACTAAGTTGTTTGCATCGTTCATCATGTCTACATGGGTCTCGGTCCGGGGTTCCTCTTGACGAGCCCCCACCGTACAAGATGGTCCAATAGGATCGTCTTCATGACTAAGTTGTTTGCATCGTTCATCATGTCTACATGGGTCTCGGTCCGGGGTTCCTCTTGACGAGCCCCCACCGTACAAGATGGTCCAATAGGATCATCTTCATGACTAAGTTGTTTGCATCGTTCATCATGTCTACATGGGTCTCGGTCCGGGGTTCCTCTTGATGAGCCCCCACCGTACAAGATGGTCTGATAGGATCTTCTTCATGACTAAGTTGTTTGCATCGTTCATCATGTCTACATGGGTCTCGGTCCGGGGTTCCTCTTGACGAGCCCCCACCGTACAAGATGGTCCAATAGGATCATCTTCATGACTAAGTTGTTTGCATCGTTCATCATGTCTACATGGGTCTCGGTCCGGGGTTCCTCTTGACGAGCCCCCACCGTACAAGATGGTCCAATAGGATCATCTTCATGACTAAGTTGTTTGCATCGTTCATCATGTCTACATGGGTCTCGGTCCGGGGTTCCTTTTGACGAGCCCCCACCGTACAAGATGGTCCAATAGGATCATCTTCATGACTAAGTTGTTTGCATCGTTCATCATGTCTACATGGGTCTCGGTCCGGGGTTCCTCTTGATGAGCCCCCACCGTACAAGATGGTCCAATAGGATCATCTTCATGACTAAGTTGTTTGCATCGTTCATCATGTCTACATGGGTCTCGGTCCGGGGTTCCTCTTGATGAGCCCCCACCGTACAAGATGGTCCAATAGGATCATCTTCATGACTAAGTTGTTTGCATCGTTCATCATGTCTACATGGGTCTCGGTCCGGGGTTCCTCTTGACGAGCCCCCACCGTACAAGATGGTCTAATAGGATCGTCTTCATGACTTAGTTGTTTGCATCGTTCATCATGTCTACATGGGTCTCGGTCCGGGGTTCCTTTTGACGAGCCCCCACCGTACAAGATGGTCTGATAGGATCGTCTTCATGACTAAGTTGTTTGCATCGTTCATCATGTCTACATGGGTCTCGGTCCGGGGTTCCTCTTGACGAGCCCCCACCGTACAAGATGGTCTGATAGGATCATCTTCATGACTAAGTTGTTTGCATCGTTCATCATGTCTACATGGGTCTCGGTCCGGGGTTCCTTTTGACGAGCCCCCACCGTACAAGATGGTCTAATAGGATCGTCTTCATGACTAAGTTGTTTGCATCGTTCATCATGTCTACATGGGTCTCGGTCCGGGGTTCCTCTTGACGAGCCCCCACCGTACAAGATGGTCTAATAGGATCATCTTCATGACTAAGTTGTTTGCATCGTTCATCATGTCTACATGGGTCTCGGTCCAGGGTTCCTCTTGACGAGCCCCCACCGTACAAGATGGTCTAATAGGATCGTCTTCATGACTAAGTTGTTTGCATCGTTCATCATGTCTACATGGGTCTCGGTCCGGGGTTCCTCTTGACGAGCCCCCACCGTACAAGATGGTCTAATAGGATCGTCTTCATGACTAAGTTGTTTGCATCGTTCATCATGTCTACATGGGTCTCGGTCCAGGGTTCCTCTTGACGAGCCCCCACCGTACAAGATGGTCTAATAGGATCGTCTTCATGACTAAGTTGTTTGCATCGTTCATCATGTCTACATGGGTCTCGGTCCAGGGTTCCTCTTGACGAGCCCCCACCGTACAAGATGGTCTAATAGGATCGTCTTCATGACTAAGTTGTTTGCATCGTTCATCATGTCTACATGGGTCTCGGTCCGGGGCTCCTCTTGACGAGCCCCCACCGTACAAGATGGTCTAATAGGATCATCTTCATGACTAAGTTGTTTGCATCGTTCATCATGTCTACATGGGTCTCGGTCCGGGGTTCCTTTTGACGAGCCCCCACCGTACAAGATGGTCTAATAGGATCATCTTCATGACTAAGTTGTTTGCATCGTTCATCATGTCTACATGGGTCTCGGTCCGGGGCTCCTCTTGACGAGCCCCCACCGTACAAGATGGTCCAATAGGATCATCTTCATGACTAAGTTGTTTGCATCGTTCATCATGTCTACATGGGTCTCGGTCCGGGGTTCCTCTTGACGAGCCCCCACCGTACAAGATGGTCCAATAGGATCGTCTTCATGACTAAGTTGTTTGCATCGTTCATCATGTCTACATGGGTCTCGGTCCGGGGTTCCTCTTGATGAGCCCCCACCGTACAAGATGGTCTAATAGGATCGTCTTCATGACTAAGTTGTTTGCATCGTTCATCATGTCTACATGGGTCTCGATCCGGGGTTCCTCTTGATGAGCCCCCACCGTACAAGATGGTCTAATAGGATCGTCTTCATGACTAAGTTGTTTGCATCGTTCATCATGTCTACATGGGTCTCGGTCCGGGGTTTCTCTTGACGAGCCCCCACCGTACAAGATGGTCTGATAGGATCTTCTTCATGACTAAGTTGTTTGCATCGTTCATCATGTCTACATGGGTCTTGGTCCGGGGTTCCTCTTGACGAGCCCCCACCGTACAAGATGGTCTAATAGGATCATCTTCATGACTAAGTTGTTTGCATCGTTCATCATGTCTACATGGGTCTCGGTCCGGGGTTCCTCTTGACGAGCCCCCACCGTACAAGTTGGTCCAATAGGATCGTCTTCATGACTAAGTTGTTTGCATCGTTCATCATGTCTACATGGGTCTCGGTCCGGGGTTCCTCTTGACGAGCCCCCACCGTACAAGATGGTCTGATAGGATCTTCTTCATGACTAAGTTGTTTGCATCGTTCATCATGTCTACATGGGTCTCGGTCCGGGGTTCCTCTTGACGAGCCCCCACCGTTCAAGATGGTCCAATAGGATCGTCTTCATGACTAAGTTGTTTGCATCGTTCATCATGTCTACATGGGTCTCGGTCCGGGGTTCCTCTTGACGAGCCCCCACCGTACAAGATGGTCTGATAGGATCTTCTTCATGACTAAGTTGTTTGCATCGTTCATCATGTCTACATGGGTCTTGGTCCGGGGTTCCTCTTGACGAGCCCCCACCGTACAAGATGGTCTAATAGGATCATCTTCATGACTAAGTTGTTTGCATCGTTCATCATGTCTACATGGGTCTCGGTCCGGGGTTCCTCTTGACGAGCCCCCACCGTACAAGATGGTCCAATAGGATCGTCTTCATGACTAAGTTGTTTGCATCGTTCATCATGTCTACATGGGTCTCGGTCCGGGGTTCCTCTTGACGAGCCCCCACCGTACAAGATGGTCTGATAGGATCTTCTTCATGACTAAGTTGTTTGCATCGTTCATCATGTCTACATGGGTCTCGGTCCGGGGTTCCTCTTGACGAGCCCCCACCGTTCAAGATGGTCCAATAGGATCGTCTTCATGACTAAGTTGTTTGCATCGTTCATCATGTCTACATGGGTCTCGGTCCAGGGTTCCTCTTGACGAGCCCCCACCGTACAAGATGGTCCAATAGGATCATCTTCATGACTAAGTTGCTTGCATCGTTCATCATGTCTACATGGGTCTCGGTCCGGGGTTCCTCTTGATGAGCCCCCACCGTACAAGATGGTCTGATAGGATCTTCTTCATGACTAAGTTGTTTGCATCGTTCATCATGTCTACATGGGTCTCGGTCCGGGGTTCCTCTTGACGAGCCCCCACCGTACAAGATGGTCCAATAGGATCATCTTCATGACTAAGTTGTTTGCATCGTTCATCATGTCTACATGGGTCTCGGTCCGGGGTTCCTCTTGACGAGCCCCCACCGTACAAGATGGTCTGATAGGATCTTCTTCATGACTAAGTTGTTTGCATCGTTCATCATGTCTACATGGGTCTCGGTCCGGGGTTCCTCTTGACGAGCCCCCACCGTTCAAGATGGTCCAATAGTTTCGTCTTCATGACTAAGTTGTTTGCATCGTTCATCATGTCTACATGGGTCTCGGTCCAGGGTTCCTCTTGACGAGCCCCCACCGTACAAGATGGTCCAATAGGATCATCTTCATGACTAAGTTGCTTGCATCGTTCATCATGTCTACATGGGTCTCGGTCCGGGGTTCCTCTTGATGAGCCCCCACCGTACAAGATGGTCTGATAGGATCTTCTTCATGACTAAGTTGTTTGCATCGTTCATCATGTCTACATGGGTCTCGGTCCGGGGTTCCTCTTGACGAGCCCCCACCGTACAAGATGGTCCAATAGGATCATCTTCATGACTAAGTTGTTTGCATCGTTCATCATGTCTACATGGGTCTCGGTCCGGGGTTCCTCTTGCTGAGCCCCCACCGTACAAGATGGTCCAATAGGTCTACGTGGTCTACGCTCTACGGTATGGTCTTCGTCGGAGCTGCGCCGCCGCCGGCTATACCGACAGTCGTAGTTCTGGTCCGAGACCACCAATAACACATGGCGAAGATGACGCAACTAGCGAGCATCCATGTACGACCAGGGAGACGTCGCGTCACAGGTATCGCCTCGGCGCTAGGGTCGCTAATCAGAGGTGACGTTTTTGAAACCAAGAGACTTCTATGTTCTATTAGGGAAATCCGAAAATTTGTCGAGAGTCCTACTAGTATTGGGCTGCCCGACCTTGCGTTTGTATGCGTGAAAGCCACGGACGGCTCAGATCGACCAATCAACGGACTTGCGTGCGCGCCGCAAAAGTTGACCAAACCTCAACTTTTGCAGTGCGTTCACGCAACCGGAAGTGCGGGAAGTGCGTGCGCATGCGCACAACCACAAAACGGCAGGCAAGATGGAGAAGCAGTAGTTTTGAGGTTATGGGTTCTTGTTCTGGATTTGTTAACTTTAAAGTGTATGTAACTACCCCACGACGTACAGAAACATAGGAAATGTAAAATAAGTAAATAGCCATGTACAATGCATATACCACGGCCGTCTGTTTTGAGTTCCACTAATGAAAATATTTGTGCTAGTGCTAGGTACGATACCAGTCTCGTCACGCCCACTGCACTTAAACGCAATGTCGGGAATACATTAAAAATTGTCACGCATAAACGCAGCGTGCTGCAAAAACATGCGTTTTCTCCACGCAAGGTCGGGCAAGCGCCTTTACTGGGTTGCCGATGAAGAGTTCGCTGTTCTACTTACTACTGTGTGCTGCTACCTAGCGTGAGAAATGTAAACAAACTGGTAGAATATATCGGTTGTTGCCTGGAATGAGAGTTATGCTCTGATTGGCTAGAGTAGTTTGGTTGCCGATCAAGAGTTCGCTGTTCTACCTACTACCGTGTGCTGCTACCTAGCGTGAGAAATGTAAACAAACTGGTAGAATATATCGGCTGTTGCCTGGAATGAGAGTTATGCTCTGATTGGCTAGAGTAGTTTGGTTGCCGATGAAGAGTTCGCTGTTCTACCTACTACCGTGTGCTGCTACCTAGCGTGAGAAATGTAAACAAACTGGTAGAATATATCGGCTGTTGCCTGGAATGAGAGTTATGCTCTGATTGGCTAGAGTAGTTTACTACGACCAATAGGAAGGGGAACAACACGGGAATTTGAATGCATAATGGTACGTTTACAGCTGCGCGTTGCAAGCGAAGCGAGGGCGCGAGCTTCAATCAGCGGCCGAGTTTCACGCAAAGAAGTTAATAGTTCCACGCAAACTCGGCCACTGATTGGAGCTCGCGCCTTCGCTTCGCTCGCAACGCGTAGCTGTAAACGTACCAGAATGCGTTTTATTATTTCCTTATGAGTTGTTAAACAGTCCGTAAGCTTAACCAGCGCTTTTACCAACTTGGCAATTAAAAATGGATTTACAAGTAAAGCACATATTAAACATGCCTTTTCTAGTTTAAACCGAAAAACAATTTGAATTCGAGAAGATAGCAATCGTAAAAACTACAACTGAGTTCTCATTTTATTAAATACATTAGTCCAAATGTTTAATAAATACTAAATAGGAGATAAACTAGTGTATCTAATATATTTTTCTGGTTGGCGGTTATTTGCTGAGACGTGTGTAGTCATTTGTTAATCTTCCAAAGATTTTAATGTATTAAGGAGGCCGTGGAAATAGTTAACAAGCTCTTTTTAATTGATGATCCATCCAGCTGTAAATTTTTCTCAACACATTCTTTCAATTCATTGTTGAGAAGTTTGTTTATTTACGTCAACCACAAAACACTATTTCACCAAAATGTCTATATGCTGACCAACATTTCTAATTGCTACTTACTATTCTGTATGTAAAGAAGATGATATTGTTGACATTGTATTTGATACAGTGTAGTCTACAGAAGATTTTAAATCCGCTACAATAAGAATTAAAAGCATTGAGACAAGAATAATAATGACACTTTTGGCATTTAGTTAGTAAAAATATCGTAACATTCTCAAGTTGGTAAAAGCCCTGGTTAAACTTACGGACTGTTTAACAAATTATTGAAAAACCGGGCCTAAGCGTCGGGACGCGGCATGATTGGGCATGACTAGGCCTAGTGGGGTACATTTTGAAGAATATGAAGAATAGTAATAAATAAACAATTTCATCCCACCTGTTACAGTTGTCATTATTCCAGTTGATAATTACTTTGATGATTGCTGGTTGCTGCTGTCATAGTCACAAGCCGTGTTGGGCCATAGGGATTACGTACAAAGGGTTCACACACACGCGTCATTGAAATAACAATAGCAACTGGAATAAGACTGGTATAAGAGAGTTCAGAAAAGAGTTCAGATATTTCAACTTTCTTATGACGGACCAATCATGCGTTGAAACGTCACTTATAACACGCCAATGGAATGCTAGCAACTTGAATCAATGTAACAGATGCTTTCATTGTAAATTATTAGTCAAACAAAAACTCACCGTATACATCCGGTACACATCATAGACCTTGCATCCAGTGACTACGTGCAAACTAGGAAAACGCTCTGTTTGACGCGTTGATAAGCGAGCGCGTCCATATCTACGAACGTTCTGGCGAAAAGATCTCAAAGCTAAAAAACAACAATTAACAACAATTCAAGAATGTGCATTTCAAATTTTTTTCTAATTTCCATAGCTATTATATACTTCCCGATATTGTTGAATGCAGTGCAAGTGCAATTTACGTTGCTAATAATTTTCGTTGTCATTCTGTCTAGTGTTTTCGCGGCGGTCCGCCACCGTTACTAACAGTTATTGAGTGTAACTTTGTAACTTTTCAAACGATTTTTCCTCAAAACTATACACCTTCAATCCACATCGAGGCTTGTGGATGGTCCAAATTTCAAGTTGATCGGACTTTCCGTTCGACCGCTATCGACAGACATAAAAACAAAACAAAAAACAAACAGAATGAAGTGCCATAAGAGTCTAGTACACAAAAAAAACAAAAAAAAAACAGAACGAAGTGCCATAAGAGTCTCGTGGAGACGCTCGCTTCGCTCGCTTAAATATCTTCTTCCATCGGCGTCATTAAGGATTTAACAATACAACAATACTGAAGAATAACTAGGAAAACGCTCTGTTTGACGCGTTGATAAGCGAGCGCGTCAATATCTACGAACTTTCTGGCGAAAAGATTTCAATGCTAATACAAACAACAATTAACAACAATTCAAGAATGCGCATTGCAAAAATGTTTCTAATTTCCATAGCTATTATACTTCCCGACATTGTTGGATGCAGTGCAATGTGCGTTGCTAAGAATTTTCGCTGTCATGTTTTCGCCGCGGTCCGCCACCGTTACTAACAGTTATTGACAGCAATAGAAATGTAATTTCTGCCTCTTATACGTATCGGATCGCCTTTACGTTAGTATATTCGTAACCGGCCAAAAATTTACTATAACATAGCCACCTCACATTTTGCCGTAACTGTGTTTCAAAAATATATTTTCGAGTAACTTTTGTGTAACTTTGCCAATATTTATCAAATCGCCATTACATTAACATATTCGTAACCAGAAAAATCTGTAGAAAAATCTGGCTATCTCACATTTTGCCGCCATTTTGTTTCAGAAAAATATTTTGCAGTAACTATGGTGTAACTTTGTAACTTTTCGAACGATTTTGCCTCAAAACTATACACCTTCAATCCACATCGAGACTTGTGGATGGTCCAAATTTCAAGTTGATCGGACTTTCCGTTCAACCGCTATCGACGGACATAAAAAAAAAAAAAAAAAAAAAAACAGAACGAAGTGCCATAAGAGTCAAGTGGAAACGCTCGCTTCGCTCGCTTAATAAAAATTGTTTCTCTTACTAGGAAAACGCTCTGTTTGACGCGTTGATAAGCGAGCGCGTCCATATCTACGAACGTTCTGGCGAAAAGATCTCAAAGCTAATAAAAACAACAATTAACAACAATTCAAGAATGCACATTGCAAAAATTTGTCTAATTCCCATAGCTATTATAATTCCCGATATTGTTGAATGCAGTGCCATGTGCGTTGCTAAGAATTTTCTTTGTCATGTTTTCGCCGCGGTCCGCCACCGTTACTAACAGTTATTGACAGCAATAGAAATGTAATTTCTGCCTCTAATACGTATCCGATCACGTCTAAATTAGTATATTCGTGACCGGATGAAAATGTACTACAAGATAGCCACCTCACATTTTGCTGTTACTGTTTTTCAGAAAAATATTTTCGAGTAACTTTTTTGTAACTTTGCCAATATTGATCAGATAGCCATTAAATGAACATATTCGTGATCGGAAAAAGCTTTAAAAAAATATGGCTATCTCACATTTTGCCACCATTTTGTTTCAGAAAAATATTTTGCAGTAACTATGGTGTAACTTTGTAACTTTTCAAACGATTTTGCCTCAAAACTATACACCTTCAATCCACATCGAGGCTTGTGGATGGTCTAAATTTCAAGTTGATCGGACTTTCCGGTCGACCGCTATCGACGGACATAAAAAAAAAAAAAAAAACAGAATGAAGTGCCGTTAGAGTATAGTACGGTACAAAAAAAAAAAAAAAAAAAAACAGAACGAAGTGCCATAAGAGTCTCGTGGAAACGCTCGCTTCGCTCGCTTAATTATTTTTAATTATTGTTTTTGAGTGGGTGATAATGAAGATGAAATTGGGGCTCTTTGGAGGAATAATTATTGTCAATATAGATTCGTTGCCGGTTTAAAACGTAAATAACAGCTGCCAGAAGTTAGCTGATTGACAGCCAGCTGTAGTTACTCAAACTGCCGCCAGAGCAAGTCAAAGAAGTCTGCACAAAAATGTGCTATCTTTCAGGAAAGTCTTTGGCCGTCTTAAGCTTATACCTTATGAGTTATACCACTTCCACTTTCTTATACCATATTCTTATTGCTATTGCTGTACCTTGTGACTTTGTGTGCACCCCGCTTCATGCTCGTCCTTATACTGTGCTACAACCAGTTGGCCATTGGCCACGGTGGCGAAGGGAACCCGCCACTGACGTCACATCAGGACTTCAACAATGGAACAAATGAATAGACCATTTCAAAAACTATCTAGGACCCTTTGTATGATTATCATCACGGTCCTCTAAATCTTTATTAGCAACAATGAATAACAATTAAAACATAAAATCAAGGTTAGTAGATGGTGATCTCGTGTATCTGATCTTGTGTGATGAACCTTGATATAACATTTGAAAACTGATTTTTAATTCTTGTGCATTGTTGTTGTTGAAGATTTAGAAGACCGTGATGATACTCATACAAAGGGTCCTAGATAGTTTTTGAAACTGATGGACAAACAATCAGCTGTCAAAATAATAAAATTGCAACCATAGAAATAAAAACAAGTGTAGCAATAGTAACTGCTCGCCATTTTAAACTTTTAATGATGGACAACGACTACGTGAAAGTTTTGTATGTGTATTTGTTTGTTTTTTGTTTTGTTTTCCAAAATCAGAAGAAATTATTTTTTGACAGCTTGTTGTTTGTCCATCGATTCAATTCTTTTGTTTCATTGTTGTCTTTTGGTGTTGCTACGGTGGCAAGGTCCACTAAATCCCTGGCGGGGTGTCGTACTAAATCCCCTGGGCCCTTATTCTGTAAAATGTTCTCGTGTGAAACGAAACGAGAACTAAACGAAATCTCGATTTGGTATTGTTTGGAGGCTAGGATGGTAGCAGCCAATGGTATTTCTCGGTTGCAGTCCAAAGACATTGGAATAGCACTGTTCGAAGTCATGTGTATGTGGTGTCAACGGTCACTGCCCACTATATATGTTAAAACATGCAGTAGGCTGCGGTATCAAGTCCATAACAACTGCCACTTGTTATTTTTGACACAATAAAGACTCGAAATGCCAAATCAAACGACATAACATGTAAATTCAACAATCTAAGTAAATAAATGGATATATGCCATGGTTAAATTACAATAATTAGTTCAATAGTATAGTACAAGGTGGTAAGTAAAGATATATGTCAAAGTGTTGTCAAATAGAGATAAAACTACACCTTAGCATTAAGTTGATGGCGGAACTCGGTCGGCCATGATTTAGAAGATAGGAGGTCTCGGTAGCTCCACGGGGACTACTATTGTCGCAAGCAGTTGGCCATGTGACTAAAATCTGTGCCAGAATTTCATATTCATAATTGGCGGCTGATTTCGTTCTGCATTCTGATAATTATAGTCAGCTGTGACCGTAAACGTGACTACAATGGAGAAATACTATTTGCTGGTACCTTCTAGCCTCGGAACGGGTGCAGATTTCGTTTTCGTTTCACACGAGAACGAGAACATTTTACAGAATAAGGGTCCTGGCGGGGTGTCGGCGAACTCCAAAACAAGGTCATTGAATGAGATCCAAAATCGCCATTTTGGATCCAACTACAAAAATGCATTATTATTTAAATAATTCTCACCAATAATGTGAACTTGCGCCTAAAGTATTTCCTTTGAAAATATATCGTTGGACTAACTGCAAAACCACGTAAGTGCCTTTTATCAAATTGTTCAGGAAATACAAAAAACTATTTTAACGTGAGAGCTTACAAACAAACAAAAGTGCATACAAAAACACGTAAGTGCTCGAGTAAAGTAAGACATCTTTTGGATGTGATTTCATATTTAAATTAATAAGTAAAGTTGCGTACTAATAATAACCATTATTCAATAAGGTTAATTCTATACTTAAAAGTAAAGATTGGGTCAAGAAATTATAGGAATAAGTGACAATACTTACTTTTATTGGCAGCAACACACAGCCACCATGACTGCCTTTGAAAATGTTGCACTTACCTGGTTTTTCTTGTTCCTTTGCACATACGTGGTTTTAACCATTCGTTATAACAAGCCGTGTGATTGGCTGAGCACTTGAGTGGTTATTTCATATGATGCGGGCTATAAGGATATACCCAAAATCACATCTAACTCATTTTCAACCAAAAGTGCACTTACGTGGTTTTGCAGTTAGTCCAACGATATATAGAATGTGAAGACAAAACATTACAGATTGTTATTTTGCCTTTTTGGCCCATAATTTGTTTTGACAGATCAATTCATTTGTTTTTCTGAATGATTCTCCCATTTGAATAACATGTGATTTTTAGCATCGTCCTAGCCAATGCTTCGCGCGCGCTGCGCGCATGCTACTAAACTGTAACGGTGGGTTTACAGCGCGTTGGTTGGAAGCGAAGCGAGGGCGCGAGCTCCAATCATCGGCCGAGTTCGCGTGAAACTCGGCCGCTGATTGGAGCTCGCGCCCTCGCTTCTAACGCTTAGCTGTAGCCCACTATTCATAGGTTGCATTGGGTTGCATGTACGTCACATCTTTGCGCGTGGCGGCCACATTTGTGATCAAACTTTGACGTTGCCATGGAGAAACAATTGAAGGCTGTTGTGGTAGAACACAGAAATCCTTAGTTCTTATGCAGCCTGTTTTTCAAATAATGGTATGTGTGTTAATATCTCTTTATAAATACTTATGGTTACTTTTTTTTATAATTCTAAATTAGGCTTATTTATTAAATTTGAATCATATATGCCAATGATCTAGGATTGGTCCTCATCAATTGTGTCGCAATCATGGCCGCTGTGACGTCACGTGGGAACTATGAATAGTGTATTGCAATGAATCTGTGGTCCTAGGATCCCGCTCACCTTCCCCTACCTCACTCTATACCTCGAATCGCCGGTCGAGCCAGCCGCGAGGGGTACCCGGCTCGAGCCGGCGATGAGGTAGGGGAAGATGGGCGGGATCCTAGGACCACAGATGCATTGCAATACACTTTATATGAATGACGGCCCCCTCCATATCCCCCCATAGCTACCCGACCCCCCTCAACTCCGTGACAACCCGACAAAATGAAATACGTAACTGAAAATCAGTTTGTTTCAGTTGGTCAGTTTGTTGTTTCGTGGAGTTGAGGGGGGTCGGGTAGCAGTGGAGGGGATACAGAGGGGGTCGTGGACCTTGCACGCTGGTAGTCACAAGGTTCGTTTGTTTTACCTACACTAACCTTCACTTTACACTAGTGTAGGCTCAATCTCTCTAAAAGGCGTTTGGGTATTAAGTGTTACCAAGACTGTAAGGCGTTTGTTTTATCTCAGTGCTACACTTTGTGTAGCTGTGCTGTAGCACTTTCTACAACTGCATTTCGGCTCATGCAGCAAGTGTAGTGTAATTTAAAGGCGCCAAACAAATGTGTCAGTTCAAAATATGGAGATCACTAATCATGAAAAACGCATTCTATTTCCACCGATGGTAAAACCGCAGCACTTTCATAAAATATTAATGCATTTAAAATTAATTGTAAATGTATATTAGGGTTCTTTTGGACTATATACGGATATAATGTGAGCATGCACACCATAACCTCAAAACGTAAGTAGGTCAGTGTAAAGCTTAGTGTAACGTGTAAACAAAAAGCGTTCTCTTATTCTGGGTGACGCGAAGCAAAATCCCGTGTAAAAGCCTATACAATAGGGAAGGCTCACATTTTTTTTATTTGCTTACTGGTTACCTCAAGTTAAAATAAACGGGAATATTGGTTTCGGCTCGAAAGGTGCATTAACATCGCTTTAACAGCAAGTCAAAGATATTGCTGTCAAAACACGCTCAGAAACGGACCTGCGCCATCTTGCTCGTGATTAGAAGGTTCTGACGTCATATCTCAGTAAACAATAATTTTATATCATAGACTACAAATAGTACTGAAATCCCACCCTTTAGTAGATTATTGCTCTCGTAAGACTTTAACTGGACCAACGTTTATTTCTAGTTAGTAAATGAACACTGCTCAACATTAATTAACAACAATATGTTAAATAATTGCATTATTTTAAACACGTTTTGGTAAATACTGTATCAAAATGTTTCTGAAGAAAACAGTGGTATAAAAGGCATTGTTGTAAAGTCACTGCATCTAGATATTGTAAAATGTCCTACTTAATATCGTTGATATTATTAAGAATACTTCAAGGAGGCAGTTGTTTACATGAGTTATGACGTCAAGAGCCGTTTTTCAATAGGGAAGTCTCATCAAAAATAAATATTCCTCAAAGTACCTAAAAATGGAAGATCATTATCTAAAAATACGGGCGGTATAATTTTTGTATCTGAGAAGCGTATATTTCCAATTCTATTAGCATTTTAAGTTTGAAATTTGGAACTTCTTGTTCCGTACTTGAAAAACGGCTCTTGACGTCATATGTCATGTAAACAACTGCCTCCTTGAAGTATTCTTAATAATATCAACGATATTAAGTTGGACATTTTACAATATCTAGGATGCAGTGACTTTACAACAATGTCTTTTATACCACTGTTTTCTTCAGAAAATACATTTTGATACAGTATTTACCAAAACGTGTTTAAAATAATGCAATTATTTAACATATTGTTGTTAATTAATGTTGAGAAGTGTTCATTTACTAACTAGAAATAAACGTTGGTTCAGTTCGAGTCTTATGAGAGCAATAATCTACTAAAGGGTGGGATTTCAGTACTATTTGTATGATATAAAATTATTGTTTACTGACATATGACGTCAGAACCTTGAAATCACGAGCAAGATGGCGCAGGTCCGTTTCTGAGCGTGTTTTGACAGCAATATCTTTGACTTGCTGTTAAAGCGATGTTAATGCACCTTTCGAGCCGAAACCAATTAGTTCCCGTTTATTTTAACTTGAGGTAACCAGTAAGCAAATAAAAAAATTCGTGAGACTTCCCTATTACGGAACGGGAAGTTCCAAATTTCAAACTTAAAATGCTAATAGAATTGGAAATATATACGCTTCTCAGATAGAAAAATTATACCACCCGTATTTTTAGATAATGATTCTAAAAATAGCCGTGTAGCCGTGTTTTGTTTCGGACAAACATTGAATATGCACCAATCAAAGAAAGATGCGACGATGCAGTTGCCTAGCAACACATTGTTTGTCCGCCTGTGATGTCACAACCCACCGCTCGTCGACGTCCATGTACTGAACTAAGCTTAAAGGCATGTTCCGAGTTTGGATAACAGGCCGCTCAAAAGCTAGCCTGATTCAATAGGGGAAAGGGGGGAAAAAAATTAGGTTGCTGGGACTTATGGTACTTGAACAACAATGTAAACACGATTGCCCTGCGATGAGCGCTGGCCACCTATGGTGACGTCACTGCGGGTCCACCGCCTCTCGGCTGACCCACCTGCGCTCGCTTCGTAGATCCTGCGCGGATACGCTCTTTAGACCAACCAAACTTGGACACAAGAACTTTTGGAATGTTTATAATTTATTAAATGTCATTCACACGCACACAGGTTACCCTCCGTGACAAAGAGAGCTGTATTTGTCGGCAACTAATTAAATATGTCAAGCTTTGACAGTTGAGAAGGATGCTTTGCTAGATCTGTAATTAAAAATACAGAATCCGTGTGAATCATATGGGCCATCTGATCTCCTGACAGCCAAATAGCTTCACCGGACGATACTAAGTTAAAAAGTTCGATTTCTCGCATATTATCCCATGTAGATAATATAGCAGTTCGAACATATTTTTTAACGATTTTGTAGAAAGTTGATGCTGCGATAAAATTTAGTTTCAGGGCGTCTGAAAACGATTTAAAAGCATTTAAACTGACCCCACATGTATATATTGCAGATAGAATGTTGATAGAGCCTAGATTTGTGTGTCCAGTTGAACTGAGACTCCCAAGTGCATGTGTGGCCTTGAAGGTTATTACAATTAATATAGAGTGAAATAGGCGTATTTTGTTTTTGGTTTCAACAATAAGGTATCCGCATATCTGGCAAAAATTGAACAGTTTTGAGAGACAGTGCCAAAATATGAAGAACACGTTTGGCCACGCCCCCTCATCTTTACTTTCGTTAACTGAACAATCGGAGTCAGATTCGTCTTCAACGTCACTTTCGGTCAAGTCACTCTCATCGTCGGGTGGTAAATATGGCTCGTCCGAATCAGAACCATCCTCGCGTTCTGTTTCGGTTTCCGACAGTGGCGGATCCAGGGGGGGGGGGCGGTAGGGGCGATCGCCCCCCCCTTGATTCTTAAAAAGCTAATTTTTATATGAAATGAATATGTTCAATCACCAGAAATATCGATGTTTTGTTGCGATTATAGTTTCACAGTTCAACAGTTGTTCAATAAAGGCCAATTTAATTATCTAAAAGTGTATTTCTGAAAAGAATATCATAAACTCCCATATTTTACATCCCTCCAAGGCCTATTTTAGTGCGCAACTGCAAATAAAACATATTGTAATATACCATCTCTAAAGCCATTAAAACACGTTTTTAAAAAAATGCCTTAGAAAATTTTTCCCTGCGGGGCTAAACGGGGGGCCGCGCCCCCCAGACCCCCCGGCGCTGCGCCACCTAAGTCGCCCCCCCCTTGGAGAGGTCCTGGATCCGCCCCTGGTTTCCGATTCATTGTTGGCCGGTAAACAGCTGGTAAACGTACCGTTTCAGTACCGAACTCACACTGTACTTCGAATTCCTTTGAACAAGGTTCATATTCTACAGTGACAGTGACAGGTCAACGTCCGTGTCGCACGTATAGAAACACAATTATTATTCCCTTTAGTGATTCGCCGTTTTTTCAGTTATCATTTTTTTCTCGTGTTTACTGGTACCCACAGTTGCCGCCGAAGTACCTTCCAACAATGCATTTTTGTCCTTTTTCTGTATTTCGATTTGGCACGCTTCATTACAGGAGGATCACTGACACCCCTCATAGTTTTTGAAGGGACTGCATTTTTACTACAGCGTTGGTTTTGGCTTGTACCCCGGCAATAAGTTAGCTTTTAGTTTCGATGTCAAGTTATAATCATCAGCTGTAAAATGACTAGAACACACAACTGTAAACTTACTGTAAAGTTTTCGCGATTCAATGTATGCACCCATTGTTTGTAAAGTTCGGGCGATCGATTTTTATCAGAAAACCTGTGAAATGAAAGTGTTTTTCCTTCGGATTCCAATTTGCCGTCTCTATTGTTGCACTGATATACACAACATTTTTTCACCCTATTGAAATCACTATATTACGCTATTTTGGTGGCCGAACGTTAGTTTATATTCGATATATTACATCATACACAGTTCTTGTAAACGAATGACATCCCTAATAATATGCCAAAAAACGAGACGGGAGTAAACCGTTAGCACCAAAACACACGCAAAACACTATTTAAAATCAGGACTACAAAATAATAAAATAAAACAACAGTTATAACTACAACCCAACTGTTTAAAAGTGTTGTGCTGGTCAGAACTCACAATTGGCCGCGTAGCTCGAGCAGGTAGTCGGAGCGATGTAGTGGACCCGCACCATCAATGTTCCCACCTATCAACGGTAGACTCATTTCATTGTCCAAATGACTTTGGATAGTCCATGTTTTTTGGTTTTCTCACTCAAGTGTTTCAAATCTTTGACACAAATCCTGTTATTTCTTATCTGAAATAAGTACACAATACTTCAGGATGAATATAGATTTATTGAACACTTTTAATAACACGTAAAGAAACCTACCATGTTTGAAATTGGACACCCGACTCTCGCGTCGAGTCATGGCTAGATTTAAACAGTATGACCAACTTAAGAACTAAACTACCTACTTATGACAACTGGGCTAGTTGATAAATACAACAACCACAACAGCAACAGCTGTGTTAATGTGAGGTTATGTAGGCTATATGTGACAATTAATCCCTACGCATGTATAATCACCGCCAAACAAAAGGCATGTAAAACAGAAGAATGCATTATGCACCATTGCACCTGTAGCTAACAGAACAGTCTTGTATTGAGTATAATCATTGAGTTTATTAGTGTAGGTATAATAGCCTCGTCGTTGACAGAGAGAGGGTTATTATTATAATAGCCGCGTCGTTGCCTATAGTCTTGTATTGTGTATGATAGCCTCGTCGTTGTCCGAGAGAGGGTTATTATAATAGGCGTGTAATGGCGTGTAAACACAATTGTTTTAGTTAAGACACCTGACGGTGAGGTGACCTTCATGTCTTAGAGCTAAACAAGTTGCATAATGCATACCTCAAAGGCATATCATGGTCCAGTAGTTCCGGTTTTTACCGCCGAGATTGACAACGCTCGGCATGGCTCATACCGATTGGCTACTCTCAAATACCTCCTCTAGGGTACGGCGGTCAGATTCATGTCCAGCCTTCAGAGGCGGTGAGAAGTCGGCCAGTTGAGACTTCGATGAATTGAGACAAATGTGCAAAGTCGATCAGTTGATAATTCGGTCAGTTAAGATAATCCGTTTAATAAAAGTCGATCAGTTGAGACTTCGACCAATTGAGACTCGGTCAAAGACGAGAAATCCAATGTGTAAAAGTGGCCAATTGAGACTTCGATCAGTTGAGAATTCGGCTAGTTGAGATAATCCGTTCTGTAGACTAAGTCGGACAATTGAGATGTCGACTAATTATTGAGACTCGATCAATTGCGAGAAATTAAAATTATAAAGTCGAAGAATTCGAGCAGTTGAGATAATCCATTCTAATTGAGACATCGAACGATTGAGAATTCGATCAGTTAAGACTCAAGTAGAAAGTCGATCAGTTGAGACTTCGAGCAGTTGATACTTCGATCAGTTAAGACTTCGACCAATTGAGAAATCGGTCAGTTGAGACAGACGAGAAAAGGTGGACTAGTTGAGACCTCGGTCAATTGAGAAGTCGGTCAATTGAGACTTCGACCAGTTGAGACTTGGATGAGTTGAGAAGTCGGCCAGTTGAGATGCTCCCATATGTACGTATGTAATATAAATGTAATGTTAAATGTTAAATTTCTATGCTTGTTCTTGTTAGTTTTAAGTACATATTCACTCTCTCTCTCTCTCTCTCTCTCTCAAGAGGAGTACACCCTTACATTGTAATGGTCAGTGAACTATGAAATAAATATGAAATATGAAATATGAAATATGAGGCTTTAGACGGTTCAATGTTCCACTCCATAGAGAAATAAAACAGGGTTCGCTCAATGTTCCTTGAATTCAAGGACAAAAAAGCATAACATAAAGTAGAGTATTGTTATCTTTTATTGTCTATTTTGATGCTTTTTTGTCCTTGAATTCAAGGAACATTGAACGGAACATTGAACCTAAATGGGGCATTAGGAACAATATTCTTATCTGGCGCGCATCCCCTCTTGCCGCTTGAGAGCAGCACTACCTACGTGTCGGGGCACCGAGCCTTGGTACCTACAGCGCTAGCTTGCGGTGAAATCTAGCAACTCCTAGCTGAAAGATTTAGGCGCGGGTTAAAGGGCACTAGCAACACCAAAAGACAACAATGAAACATAAGAATTGAATCGATGGACAAACAACAAGCTGTCAAAAAATAATTTCTTCTGATTTTGGAAAACAAAACAAAAAACAAAGAAATGTACATACAAAACTTTCACTTGGTCGTTGTCCGTCATTAAAAGTTTTAAATGGCGAGCAGTTTCTATTGCTACACTTGTTTTTATTTCTATGGTTGCAATTTTATTATTTTGACAACTGATTGTTTGTCCATCAGTTCAATTCATTTGTTCCATTGTTGCAGTCCGGATGTGACGTCAGTTGCGGGTTCCCTATTGTGTCTCCTACCAACCCAGTTGGAAGGAGTGCGGCCCTATACGGAACACTTCTGCCAACCCCACAACTAGCAAACCTAGCGTAGGAATGTGGAACTACCACGAAAACCCCCGTTGGTAGGAGTGCGCCCTACTACGGAACACTGCTACCAACCCCCGTTGGAAATCAGCTGTTTTAACACGTGGGTAAGGAATGTGACAGTTTGACAACCCCCGTTGGTAGGAGTGCGCCCTACCACAGAACACTTGGAAATCAGCTGTATAACACGTGGGTAAGGAATGTGACAGCTCGGCAACCCCCGTTGGTAGGAGGGCGCCCTACCCAATGATTTTCAACATCTATAGTAGGCTAGATCGCCAGGCTAGCAGCAGCAGGCGTAGCACTTTGATGCCATCTTGAAATGGGCAAATAACACAGGCGGGGATAGGAGTTTCTAATGCGACTTTCTGCCATTGGCAGCGCTAGCAGTACTAAAAGGTCCAAATTAGCATGTAAATTGCCAGTTTCAAAATGGCTTCAAACGCTACGCTTGCTACTGAGTGGAAGGTTGGGGGACTGGCGATCTAGCCTACTATAGATGTTGAAAATCATTGGCCCTACCACAGAACACTGCTACCAACCCCCCTTGGAAATCAGCTGTATAACACGTGGGTAAGGAATGTGACAGCTTAACAACCCCCGTTGGTAGGAGTGCGCCCTACCACAGAACACTGCTACCAACCCCCCTTGGAAATCAGCTGTATAACACGTGGGTAAGGAATGTGACAGCTCGACAACCCCCGTTGGTAGGAGTGCGCCCTACCACGGAACACTGCTACCAACCCCCTTTGGAAATCAGCTGTTTTAACACGTGGGTAAGGATTGTGACAGCTCGACAACCCCCGTTGGTAGCAGTGTTCTGTAGTAGGGTGCCCTCCTACCAACGGGGGTTGTCGAGCTGTCACAATCCTTACCCACGTGTTATACAGCTGATTTCCAAAGGGGGCTGGTAGCAGTGTTTCGTAGTAGGGCGCACTCCTACCAACTCCCACCATTGGGGGTTTTCGTAGTAGTTCCATATTCCTACGCTAGGTTTGCTAGTTGTGGGGTTGGCATACCGTTGTCCTCAAGTTGTCGTGTCGTTGGGTTGGTATCAACATTATTGTGTTGTTGCAGCCAGATTGCAGCTGTTTCAACATGGCAGCCTCCTGTGTGCGTGTTCGTGTTATTTCATTTTTGGTGCATCAGCATATTAGTGATCTGAGTAACCTTAGGTGGTGGGCCAACGTACGTAACTTGTCAACTAGGCCTAGCTCTTATTCACTCAGGTATGGTACCTTGGATTTGTTTTAAAACTCCATGCACATTGCATAGGATAGCTTAGACCCAGTTTGACAGATTTTGGTTGTAGATCTAGGTTATGTGGCCCTATGTCAGAAGCGAGTGGCTCTCATGAATATTTAATTATTTGACATTTTACATTCAATCTTGGGCTTATTAAAATCATCGCGGCTGTTGCCCCATGTTTTACATTTTTCTTGACAATCTCTTTTTTCTAATTTCGTTTTCTTCATCCATTCAGCTTCAAACCTGCCGAAGAAGACAGCCGGAAAGTTTACAACTTTGACATTGTGATCGTGGGTGCCGGGATCGTGGGTGCGGCCTCAGCGCGAGAGCTGTTGATGCGCCATCCGACCCTCAATATATGCGTCTTGGAGAAGGAGACGACCATTGGGGCCCATCAGAGCGGACACAACTCTGGCGTGATTCACGCGGGCGTTTACTACAAGCCTGGCTCACTCAGGGCCAAACTGTGCGTCGAGGGCTCGGCCCTGGCGTACGAATACTTTGACAAGTACCACATTCCATACAACAAGTGCGGGAAACTCATCGTGGCGACGGACGAAGCCGAATGTCTTCGACTGAAAGATTTGTACCTAAGAGGAAAAAAAAACAAAGTCAGGGATTTAAGATTGATCGATGCCAAAGGCATAAAAAGAGTTGAACCTCATTGTCAGGTATGCTATTGTTTAAGTACCCTACCGTAACTTTCCAATACATAGGCCCCGAGTATTGATTTTCGTTGGGGGGGCTCAAGCTACGATCAACAGTATCTGCGTGGGAAGCCTGGGGTCTGGAGCGAAGCCCCACTGCCCCGGCCGCCGGAGGCATTTTTTTTGGGGTACTATTGCCATCGAGATGGCCTTAGAAGCGATCTGAGGTATTGTTTTGAAAGGGAAGATTAAAATACTTAGTATAAAGATATTTTTTCTTGTATTTTATCCTTTCATCAACATTGTTTTCTAGTTTTGAGTTGTCTATTACAAACACTTCATGGCTAGGAATATACATGTGTAAAATTACGCATTATTTATTAACGTTACGAGATCCTATAAATCCTTGGTCTGGCTAAACGAACGGTTTTGCAACCCACGCATTGATAGGGGGATTTTACAAAGAAGGGGTTGGACTTTTCAAGAAGTACAAGTTTCTTCACCCTAGTTGACATTGAACATTCTAGCTGTCAGGTGAAATCCTATAATTAAAGGCTCCTTCATAAGTGTACTGCTCTCTAATGACAGCTTTTCTCCAAAAATATCGTTAGAAAACTAATTTTTGCCACTGGGGGCCGAGCGAGATGGACAGTCAAAGAACCAAGACACTCCATAAAAAAAAAAGAAGGCTCTCATATACAATACGTGGTATGCGAAAGAGAGGGAACATGCATACGATTTTTTTTAGTGTAACAAGTACTTAGTTTTATAGTCTGGTGTCCAACAATTGCATTTCCAAAAGTTTTTTTTTTTAAATTATTATTGAACGGGTCTAATAATGAATTGAATATCACATTTATTTGAATTTCCTCTTGCCGCGAAGAAACGCGCGCTGATTGGTCGGCGGCCTCTGTGACGCAGTATGATGGTTTGGCCTGCGAGCGCGCGACTGCTACAGCTGTGTTTCAGTGCATGATGAGCGATCATTCAAGCCCAACGTCGTGTTGTTATCAGTAGCTCGTATTGCATGAACTAAAATGACAGACGGAGGCTTTACAAAGGCCAACAGCACAAATTTACCGCAGATAGATGGTTTTATGGTGGCGAATTTCTTTGCGGGAAATGATCACTTCACTGGAGCGGAGTTACGGGATGTGAAGAATAATGCCAGTCACACATATTTTCTTGACTTCTTTTAGCCTAGTGTCTTACCACATAATTTGTTGTTTTTATACTCACGATCATATTTATTTTATACAATAAAAAATTATATATAAAATACAATGTGCCTTACAATACATACATTAATTTTGTCGTCATTATTCCGATTTGTTAATTATTTATCTCCGAAGTCCAAACCAAATCCCATCATGATTGATTTTGTAATACTAAATAATATGTAAAATATGTACATAGTAATACGCCCCCCCCCCCCCCCCCCGAAATTCCATGTCGTATTGAGTGGCATTTTGAAAGGGAGATTTCGTGACGATATCGAGCTGGTTTAGTAGTCCCAACACTTCTTAAATGATCCCTTGACCTTGTACTCCCTCACAGCTGCAAAGAAGACACTTGAAGTCTTGTTGATAGTCGAGAGCTTGGATGAATGAGGGTCATGGACACTTCCCCCTCCCCCCTCCCTACAGATGCCCCCCCAAAACATTGTGAATGTAAACAATACTTAGTTTATGGATCAAGCAGATGTTAAATCACAATTTTTATTATATTCCTCTTTATTTATTTAAAACTTGAATTACAGCACATTATACTGTGATTACAGTTGCTAACCCTGTGACAAATTTAATAACCTCTAACCCACCACTACACGCTTAAACGTTTATCCTTCCAATCCCTAGACTGAGTTCATTATCTAATCTAAAATAAAACACATTGAAATGATCTTGGCAGCAAAACAACATCGATGTCATTGATATAGGGTTCTTACTGACATCTCGTCTCGCTGCTTCCAACCACTGTCTTTGTCGTTTATTGTTTTTTTGGAAAACAAACCGTGAAAACAACATCAATACGTTGGAAGATAGGCGAACAATCACAGACCTGATATACTTGTTCAAAATCTTACGTGGTATGGTAGATATAAATGTAATCAGTGATTTTAATTTCCGTGTACCCAACAAAAATACCCGGAATCGTGACGTGTTCCTGACTCCTAGTGTAGAATAGATGTTTATAAATACTCATGTTTAAATAGGCTTATGTGCACTTATAACGCTGCAGTCAAGAAGCAAGATGACATTGACATCCACCATTTAGAACTAAGTGCTTTTAAAAACATAATTTTTAAGATGTATAACTTGCAAACAGGGTTGTTCAACGTGTAAACCAACAAACAATTCTTCACGCTCACACATACACTCACAACACACGCACACGCACATGCACACGCACACACACACTCTCACGCATACACTCAGAACACGCACACGCACACGCATACGCACACGCACACGCACACGCACACGCACACGCACACGCACACGCACACGCACACGCACACGCACACGCACACGCACACGCACACGCACACGCACACGCACACGCACACGCACACGCACACGCACACGCACACGCACACGCACACGCACACGCACACGCACACGCACACGCACACGCACACGCACACGCACACGCACACGCACACGCACATGCACACGCGCACACACACACATTTACTCACTTGTCCACGTTTTATTTACTATGTGTTTTTGTATCTTATTTTGTTCAATGACTGTTTTCTTTCTATCATGTTCTGTAGTCTAGTAGGTATATATTATATCACACTTGTGGGGTTCGTCCCCGTTGTTGAAAAATACACAATAATAATCTTCTCTGGAGTCTTTACACTTGTGTTAGTACACATGGGTACTATGCACCACTTATAAGCGCCAGAAGATGTTTTAGTCTCCATAGTGCACAATGTTCGATGAGCGGTGTGGGCGAACGCGTGCAGTCGACTGCGCGACACCGGCAGACTACTATCATGTAACGTCACTAGCGATTCATCATGGCGGCGGCCGTTTTTTCGCGCCAAAAGAGTGAACGCAACTAAAACTATTATTTTGAGGGGTAGAATGACTCGATTTTTAAATTGTAAAGACATAATATCAGTTAATATCGTGTACAGATTTTAAAAATCACATTAGAAAGTTAAGTGCAAGTTCCCTAGACCCTTTAGCAAAAAAAAACTGTTTACTGTTTGAAGAAGCAACTCCATGTTAGATCCTCAGGACCCTTATTCTGTAACAGAAAGTGAAAACTTCACCCTGGGAAACGAAACGAAGACTCGATTTGGTATTCGTTTCGTACCGTTGTGAAAACTTTTCACACGGGAAAATATACGGGAGAACTTTTCGCGCAAGCCCGCGGAAGATATTTGACTTGATATTCATTGATATTTTGTCACAATTTTGTAATTTTGAAATGTTTTAGAAGATTAAAAGTCAGTTTTGGTTTAATTGCGATTCATATTCATATAGGCCTATTTCAACATAACTGTTATGTTGATAGAAGATAAGATATTTATTCTTCAAGACATGCTAGGCCTCATTGGGGCCCTAGGCCTTTCTTCTTCATGGCCTAGTTCTTGCACTGACAACCTTGCAGCCAAGTGCCAACTATTGTGCCAGGCGGCTAGGCGGTATTGGGAGTACAATAAGATTATCTGCGTTGAAAGTGTGAACAAACAAGGTCCATTGTCCCCTTGAGGGAAACGAAACACGTTAAATGCTGCTGGACGAACTATGTAGGCCTACCATTGCTGCATGCCTATAAAGTTTGTTTGCTTATAGTATTTTGTATTGGTTAATTAAATTCTACTTAAACTAAGCAAGGACTACGCTTAGGCCGAGACCTTCATATGCTAGGGCCTAGACTAGGCCTATAGGCTAGCCTACCTCCACAATATAAGGAAGCCCTTATTTTCAGTTGAAATGAATGGTGTTGCTCACAACAAAAAGTGACGGATCGCCATTATTATTATCTGCCATTACATACAATCTGATTGGTTGAAATCTGTCACCTGCTCCGTCAGCTCAGTCGTGATGCACTTTTTCCAAATACCTGTGCATCTGAAAACTCGAGTTCTTACTTCCCAGTATAGAATCGCTTTTTTGACATAGTGTGAAACCGAGTGAAACGAAACCTTTTCCCATCGCTGTGAAACGAAAACTATTGCAACTTTAGAGAATGAGGGTCCAGGGGGGCGCGCTGCGTTACAGCTGAGAGGGCTCAAGCCTGTCACCCCCCCCGTACTCAGCGCCAATGTTCTAATATGTTCAGCGCTGTTGTTAGTCAAGTAAATGATTTTATGCTTTTTATGTAGATAATTGTGTAGTAAATGTTTGTAACCGAGTGAAAGAACTCAAAATCTGAACTAAGTAAAGAATAATCATAATAAACTAAAGTGACGTCTTGCAATCTTCCAGTTGAGACTTAATTTACAATGAATCGTGAACACTTCTGTTAGAAACAGACATTTAAAAGTCGCTGGAAATCCCCAATTTTGTTTGTAGAATCGTACGTTGTAGGGCTGAGTCGTGTAAACGTTTAAACATGTAAACCCCTGCATGAAAATATACGTCTACAAATTATTCACACACGTTTACCTGTGTCCTCCCCGCCTGACCAACCCCCCTCCAACACCACCCCCCACCAAAACCCAAATTCTCAAACTCTTCCGACGTCACAGGTCTTCGACGAACCGGTCTCTGGTTCGAACAGGTCTTCGAACGAAGGCACAACTTTAGTGTGAGGAGTCAAATGACTTTGGACAGTTAGGCACAAAGGCAGAGAATATAATCTGGTTGAGCCGGGGTGCTCACTCCGAGGTGGTTTTAGTGGACTGTATATTTTTTGCTTAAACTTACCCCAAGATGTGAAGTGGTCGAAAGTCGAACCGATGTTAATAGCGACAGGCGGAAAGTTGCCGTAGAGAGAAAGAAATAGACAGACAGAAACTCGAGTTTTGAAGAGAAAAGAAGGAAAGATGAAAAATGCCTGGAAGGCGATCGAACCCAGGACAGCAGCGTAGAAGCAGTCTGGTCGCACATGAGAGTAAACGAGAGAGAAACTGATCATGATCTACGAGGTCGGAAACTGGAACAATACAGACGAGATAAGAGATAGTGCAACGCGCGGAAAACGGGAAAACTGTAAGAAATGACGTGATTGGCCGAAAATTGAAACATGAAGTAATAGACAGAAATACCTACACCACGAAAATACAAAACCCCAGCGTCGAATAAACGGCGCGAACATACCGCCCACCTAAAATAGACCAATTTTAGATAGGACAATGAGAAATAAACTATGAACTACAAATCTAAATCTAACATCACTCCGAAACGAACGACTAAAAAGGGGGGAGGGTAACTAACTTGTTCACCGGCCGGGTGAACACTCCTTTAGACGTGCGAACGGACGCGACTCGGACGACGTTGTCGTTACCAGGGCACACCTGAACCACCCTGCCAATAGGCCAAGATAAAGGGGTAGTGGCGGGTTCCAAGACGAAGACGACGTCACCGACCTTGAGATTAGGACACGCGCGCACCCACTTCCCACGCTGCATTTGCGTATGCAGATGCTCTCTGGACCAACGCGTCCAGAAGGATTGATGCAGCTGACGGACTTGATGCCAACGAGAAAGGTGAGAAGTAGACTTGGCGATAGCTGTTTCAGGAGGTGCGAGAAGTGAGGTGCCAATCAACCAATCAACAAGTGGGCGGGGGAAAGGTAATCAGGGCCTTCCAGGAGGTCGAACGAAGTGGCACAAAGATGTCGACTGTTCAACACGGCTTCAATACGAGCAAACAGGGTAGAATACTCCTAGAAATTAAGGGAGGACTCCTTCATTAATCTATGCAGAAGTAGTTTGGCGGACTTCACTCCAGCTTCCCATAGGCCACCGAAATTAGGGGCGTAAGGGGGGTTGAAATGCCACTGAACATTACGTAGAGCGAGCTTGTCAGCGATAAAGGTTTCAGCTAAGGTGAGAGAATCGTGTATCTCGCGGAGCGTACGGGCAGCACCTACGTAATTTCGGCCACAGTCGGAATAATTATGAGCGGGGAGGCCACGACGAGCGAGAAACCGATCAAGACAGGCCAGAAAGGCTTCAGTGGATAAGTACGAGACCAACTCTACGTGAATAGCCTTAGTGGCCATGCAGATGAACAAGCACAAATAACCCTAGATATGGGGGCGTTACGGCGGGGACTCGTCTTCACGGAAAAAGGGCCAGCGTAGTCAGTGCCTACGTTGAGGAAAGCGCGTGAAGGCTTAGCGCGAGGTTCAGGCAGCTCAGCCATGATTGGCTGAACAGGCTTGGCGCGGAATTTGATACAGGTTAAGCAACGTCGAATGCGTTGCCGCAATAAACCGCGTAAAGCAACGATCCAATACATCTGCTGAATGAGAGCTTGCACAGTGCGAGGGCCAGAGTGCAATGACGTGAGATGGAAAGCATCACACAAGAGTGCGGACAGATGAGCTTCTTTGGGAAGCAAGAGAGGATGACGTGCGTCTTCGGGAAGAGAAGAGGAGTGAAGTCTGCCGCCCACCCTGAGAAACCCACGGGAGTCAATGAAGGGTTTGAGGGGGAAGATGCGGTGAGACACGGGCGAGTGTTTCGCCAATAGGGAAGGCTCACACATTTTTTTTATTTGCTTACTGGTTACCTCAAGTTAAAATAAACGGGAACTAATTGGTTTCGGCTCGAAAGGTGCATTAACATCGCTTTAACAGAAAGTCAAAGATATTGCTGTCAAAACACGCTCAGAAACGGACCTGCGCCATCACAACGTGGACTGGCAAGGGGTGACTGTATCGTACCTGTGTTACAGGGTCTGCTAGCGGTGTGGTGTCCCCACATCGTGGACTGGCAGGGGGTGACTGTATCGTACCTGTGTTACAGGGTCTGCTAGCAGTGTGGTGTCCCCACACCGGCATCGTGGACTGGCAAGGGGTGACTGTATCGTACCTGTGTTACAGGGTCTGCTAGCAGTGTGGTGTCCCCACACCGGCATCGTGGACTGGCAGGGGGTGACTGTACGTACCTGTGTTACAGGGTCTGCTAGCGGTGTGGTGTCCCCACATCGTGGACTGGCAAGGGGTGACTGTATCGTACCTGTGTTACAGGGTCTGCTAGCGCTGTGGTGTCCCCACATCGTGGACTGGCAGGGGGTGACTGTATCGTACCTGTGTTACAGGGTCTGCTTGCAGTGTGGTGTCCCCACACCGGCATCGTGGACTGGCAAGGGGTGACTGTATCGTACCTGTGTTACAGGGTCTGCTAGCAGTGTGGTGTCCCCACACCGGCATCGTGGACTGGCAAGGGGTGACTGTATCGTACCTGTGTTACAGGGTCTGCTAGCAGTGTGGTGTCCCCACATCGTGGACTGGCAAGGGGTGACTGTATCGTACCTGTGTTACAGGGTCTGCTAGCAGTGTGGTGTCCCCGCATCGTGGACTGGCAAGGGGTGACTGTATCGTACCTGTGTTACAGGGTCTGCTAGCAGTGTGGTGTCCCCACATCGTGGACTGGCAAGGTGTGACTGTATCGTACCTGTGTTACAGGGTCTGCTAGCAGTGTGGTGTCCCCACATCGTGGACTGGCAAGGGGTGACTGTATCGTACCTGTGTTACAGGGTCTGCTAGCAGTGTAGTGTCCCCACATCGTGGACTGGCAAGGGGTGACTGTATCGTACCTGTGTTACAGGGTCTGCTAGCGCTGTGGTGTCCCCACATCGTGGACTGGCAAGGGGTGACTGTATCGTACCTGTGTTACAGGGTCTGCTAGCAGTGTGGTGTCCCCACATCGTGGACTGGCAAGGGGTGACTGTATCGTACCTGTGTTACAGGGTCTGCTAGCAGTGTGGTGTCCCCACATCGTGGACTGGCAAGGGGTGACCGTATCGTACCTGTGTTACAGGGTCTGCTAGCAGTGTGGTGTCCCCACACCGGCATCGTGGACTGGCAAGGGGTGACTGTATCGTACCTGTGTTACAGGGTCTGCTAGCAGTGTGGTGTCCCCACATCGTGGACTGGCAAGGGGTGACTGTATCGTACCTGTGTTACAGGGTCTGCTAGCAGTGTGGTGTCCCCACATCGTGGACTGGCAAGGGGTGACTGTATCGTACCTGTGTTACAGGGTCTGCTAGCAGTGTGGTGTCCCCACATCGTGGACTGGCAAGGGGTGACTGTATCGTACCTGTGTTACAGGGTCTGCTAGCGCTGTGGTGTCCCCACATCGTGGACTGGCAAGGGGTGACTGTATCGTACCTGTGTTACAGGGTCTGCTAGCAGTGTGGTGTCCCCACATCGTGGACTGGCAAGGGGTGACTGTATCGTACCTGTGTTACAGGGTCTGCTAGCAGTGTGGTGTCCCCACATCGTGGACTGGCAAGGGGTGACTGTATCGTACCTGTGTTACAGGGTCTGCTAGCAGTGTGGTGTCCCCACATCGTGGACTGGCAAGGGGTGACTGTATCGTACCTGTGTTACAGGGTCTGCTAGCGCTGTGGTGTCCCCACATCGTGGACTGGCAAGGGGTGACTGTATCGTACCTGTGTTACAGGGTCTGCTAGCAGTGTGGTGTCCCCACATCGTGGACTGGCAGGGGGTGACTGTATCGTACCTGTGTTACAGGGTCTGCTAGCAGTGTGGTGTCCCAACATCGTGGACTGGCAAGGGGTGACTGTATCGTACCTGTGTTACAGGGTCTGCTAGCAGTGTGGTGTCCCAACATGGTGGACTGGCAAGGGGTGACTGTATCGTACCTGTGTTACAGGGTCTGCTAGCAGTGTGGTGTCCCAACATCGTGGACTGGCAAGGGGTGACTGTATCGTACCTGTGTTACAGGGTCTGCTAGCAGTGTGGTGTCCCCACACCGGCATCGTGGACTGGCCGGGGGTGACTGTATCGTACCTGTGTTACAGGGTCTGCTAGCAGTGTGGTGTCCCCACATCGTGGACTGCCAAGGGGTGACTGTATCGTACCTGTGTTACAGGGTCTGCTAGCAGTGTGGTGTCCCCACATCGTGGACTGGCAAGGGGTGACTGTATCATACCTGTGTTACAGGGTCTGCTAGCAGTGTGGTGTCCCCACATCGTGGACTGGCAAGGGGTGACTGTATCGTACCTGTGTTACAGGGTCTGCTAGCGCTGTGGTGTCCCCACATCGTGGACTGGCAAGGGGTGACCGTATCGTACCTGTGTTACAGGGTCTGCTAGCAGTGTGGTGTCCCCACATCGTGGACTGGCAAGGGGTGACTGTATCGTACCTGTGTTACAGGGTCTGCTAGCAGTGTAGTGTCCCCACATCGTGGACTGGCAAGGGGTGACTGTATCGTACCTGTGTTACAGGGTCTGCTAGCGGTGTGGTGTCCGCACACTGGCATCGTGGACTGGCAAGGGTTGACCGTATCGTACCTGTGTTACAGGGTCTGCTAGCAGTGTGGTGTCCGCACACCGGCATCGTGGACTGGCAAGGGGTGACTGTATCGTACCTGTGTTACAGGGTCTGCTAGCAGTGTGGTGTCCCCACATCGTGGACTGGCAAGGGGTGACCGTATCGTACCTGTGTTACAGGGTCTGCTAGCAGTGTGGTGTCCCCACATCGTGGACTGGCAAGGGGTGACTGTATCGTACCTGTGTTACAGGGTCTGCTAGCAGTGTGGTGTCCCCACATCGTGGACTGGCAAGGGGTGACTGTATCGTACCTGTGTTACAGGGTCTGCTAGCAGTGTGGTGTCCCCACATCGTGGACTGGCAAGGGGTGACTGTATCGTACCTGTGTTACAGGGTCTGCTAGCAGTGTGGTGTCCCCACACCGGCATCGTGGACTGGCAAGGGGTGACTGTATCGTACCTGTGTTACAGGGTCTGCTAGCAGTGTGGTGTCCCCACATCGTGGACTGGCAAGGGGTGACTGTATCGTACCTGTGTTACAGGGTCTGCTAGCAGTGTGGTGTCCCCACATCGTGGACTGGCAGGGGGTGACTGTATCGTACCTGTGTTACAGGGTCTGCTAGCAGTGTGGTGTCCCCACACCGTGGACTGGCAAGGGGTGACTGTATCGTACCTGTGTTACAGGGTCTGCTAGCAGTGTGGTGTCCCCACATCGTGGACTGGCAAGGGGTGACTGTATCGTACCTGTGTTTCAGGGTCTGCTAGCGGTGTGGTGTCCCCACATCGTGGACTGGCAAGGGGTGACTGTATCGTACCTGTGTTACAGGGTCTGCTAGCGCTGTGGTGTCCCCACATCGTGGACTGGCAAGGGGTGACTGTATCGTACCTGTGTTACAGGGTCTGCTAGCGGTGTGGTGTCCCCACATCGTGGACTGGCAGGGGGTGACTGTATCGTACCTGTGTTACAGGGTCTGCTAGCAGTGTGGTGTCCCCACATCGTGGACTGGCAAGGGGTGACTGTATCGTACCTGTGTTACAGGGTCTGCTAGCAGTGTGGTGTCCCCACATCGTGGACTGGCAAGGGGTGACTGTATCGTACCTGTGTTACAGGGTCTGCTAACAGTGTGGTGTCCCCACATCGTGGACTGGCAAGGGGTGACTGTATCGTACCTGTGTTACAGGGTCTGCTAGCAGTGTGGTGTCCCCACATCGTGGACTGGCAAGGGGTGACTGTATCGTACCTGTGTTACAGGGTCTGCTAGCGCTGTGGTGTCCCAACATTGTGGACTGGCAAGGGGTGACTGTATCGTACCTGTGTTACAGGGTCTGCTAGCAGTGTGGTGTCCCCACACCGGCATCGTGGACTGGCAAGGGGTGACTGTATCGTACCTGTGTTACAGGGTCTGCTAGCAGTGTGGTGTCCGCACATCGTGGACTGGCAAGGGGTGACCGTATCGTACCTGTGTTACAGGGTCTGCTAGCAGTGTGGTGTCCCCACATCGTGGACTGGCAAGGGGTGACTGTATCGTACCTGTGTTACAGGGTCTGCTAGCAGTGTGGTGTCCCCACATCGTGGACTGGCAAGGGGTGACTGTATCGTACCTGTGTTACAGGGTCTGCTAGCAGTGTAGTGTCCCCACATCGTGGACTGGCAAGGGGTGACTGTATCGTACCTGTGTTACAGGGTCTGCTAGCAGTGTGGTGTCCCCACACCGGCATCGTGGACTGGCAAGGGGTGACTGTTTCGTACCTGTGTTACAGGGTCTGCTAGCAGTGTGGTGTCCCCACATCGTGGACTGGCAAGGGGTGACTGTATCGTACCTGTGTTACAGGGTCTGCTAGCAGTGTGGTGTCCCCACATCGTGGACTGGCAAGGGGTGACCGTATCGTACCTGTGTTACAGGGTCTGCTAGCAGTGTGGTGTCCCCACATCGTGGACTGGCAAGGGGTTACTGTATCGTACCTGTGTTACAGGGTCTGCTAGCAGTGTGGTGTCCGCACATCGTGGACTGGCAAGGGGTGACTGTATCGTACCTGTGTTACAGTGTCTGCTAGCAGTGTGGTGTCCCCACATCGTGGACTGGCAAGGGGTGACTGTATCGTACCTGTGTTACAGGGTCTGCTAGCAGTGTGGTGTCCGCACACCGGCATCGTGGACTGGCAAGGGGTGACTGTATCGTACATATGTGACTTCCGCAAGCGCGGCGGCGACCTTGTCCGGAGGTTCAAGGTCACATCCTTCAGGGAGACCAAGGACGCTTCCGGAGATGGGGCCGACTATCCGGTCACCATTTCCAGCGACACGCAAGTATGTATCTTGTTACACATTCCTTCGTCAGTAATCCATTGTTGTTTTCGTATGTATCCAAAAGACTTTACATAATAATAGTAGGAGGATTTCCTCACGTTGACGTACCTAACATAAACGTAACTAAAACCCTTACGACATGATCAAGTTGTGGGCTTACTTATTGGCTCTACTTGTTGATGCCTCTACATTTTACGTGTATCACCTCTAGCAACAGTTGACGAGAACAGTAATAACGCTACCTATTGGCGTCTGTACTGAACTTGGTGGTAGAGTTTGCAAAGTCCATCAATCCCCTAGTAGTGGGGGTTTATAGTAAACCGGTAATTCAACGAGGGTCCTCCAGGGGGTACACAGACCTTCTACAGTTTGATACTACGATTGTCAGCTGTCATTGTGTTTGTTGTGATGGGTACACGGAATAACGCCCACAAGGAATAAGGCCCACATGGAACAAGGCCCACATGGAATAACGCCCACATGGAACAAGGCCCACATTTTACGAACCCGAAGCTTCCCGAGCGATGCTGCGTTGCCAAATGTTTAATATTGGTTTTGATAGTCGTTACTCACACCTAATTTGCATACCTAATTTGCATAATCAAAGTCAACGGCAATGCAACCTTCGGGATCGTAAAATGTGGGCCTTGTTCCATGTGGGCGTTATTCCATGTGGGCCTTGTTCCATGTGGGCGTTATTCCATGTGGGCCTTGTTCCATGTGGGCCTTGTTCCATGTGGGCGTTATTCCGGTAGCTTGCATGGCCGCCTGGCTCGCGCTCGTAGACAGTTTCCTAAGTCTGCGATAGAGTGCGTTACTCGCGCCAACACGGGCGAATCTGGCGGCCGTTAAGTTACTTACCCGTTTGAAGCCAATGGCGGTACGCGCGAAGAGAATGGCTATCTTAACGGCTTACCTACGAATAATAGTAATAATAATAATAACAACAATTATTATTATAATGAAGAATTAATATACTTCAAGGAATTCTCCATTCTGCCGGTGGTGTTGGTGGTTGTCCAGCCATACGAAGAGCGAATGCTAAGATGGGTTCAACAAAGTGGCCACGACATCTTAAGTTTGTTTAGATGTTTGTTGAATAATGTATTCATTTTATATAATAGATAGGCGCTAATTGTGCGTTGTTTTAAGGTTTCAAGTGGATTAAGTAAGGTAAGCGCATAGAAATACTCGAATACTCGACATTTATGTCCGTACAACATGATCGCACCAGGTATGACCGAGTTTGTATGTGTTACAACAAAAAATGTATAATAATAATTAGGAAAACGCCACATGAGAACCGCGTTATCAGTTGAGCGAATAATATTTTTGACAGAATTGCGGCGTGAGTTAAAAACTTACAACTTATGTGAAGTGGTGAAGTGTGTTCGGATATGTTGTAAATATTTTCATGACATATTATTTAAATCCGTCAAGATGATATTATATAAAAAAAAAAACTTAATATAAAACCATTAATGGTTTTTCGTGAAACAGTCGTCTACTAATTAGGCTGTACATCATAAACCCTTTTACATATCTGTGTATACAATATTGAGTTAGATAATGGTTATATGTAAAGAGTATTTTTTTATTTTATAGAGAAACGCATGTTAACCATTAAAGAGTTTTAAATGTTGTAAATTAGTAGTTTCTTGCAATGTACACGAAAAACATCAAACGTATCACACAATTAATGCCATTCTATAAAAGTTCAATCCAAAGGCACCATTAACAGAGGCAGTGGCGTAACTACCGCCCGGCACACCCGGGCAAAGCCCGGAAACCCCCACTTCGAGGGGGGCCCTCAGGGGCCTGGGAGATTTTCCCTGAGTTATTAATCTAACTCAAAATTTTATATTTCCTCTAATTTCGCAAAATAGTTGTGACACAATATTTAGATGGAAACTGTTCAATATTCATTTATTTATTCTTTATTGACAACAGGTCACAAGACCCACAAGTGCAATATAATAAAGTTGTATACAAGGACAAGTACAATTACAAACAAATACAAAGACAAGTACTGGCAATTAAGGAAAAAAAATACACACGTACACTTCATAATATTCACACAGGCGTACATGTGTATGTCGATAACAGTTAAAAATAAGTTTTAGTGAAGGATAAAAGAGAAAGAATTACAAAGGAACAGTACTTTTAGCGGTGTTTAGATATAGCCGATTTGAATGCGTCCAGTTTCACTGGCATTAGCAAAAGGGTGTGGAGAGGGGGGGGGGGTTGTAATGTGCTTATTTATTTATTTTACAGCAATCCTTTTCAGTTGTGAAACTGATTTACAAAAATTACAATGTTCTTTACTGACTGCCTACTTAGCCGGTACGCTCTTAAGTGACGCCGTGGTGGTTTCTTTTGTTACTTCCGTCTCAATTAGCCCTATCGAAAAATATGAGACGTTAAGGCCAATTTATCAATCAATCTTTTGTTACTGCAGTTATTCGAACTTTACACGAACCACCACACTCAATTCTGATATAAAAATTGGCTCATTCTGTCACTTTTCCCAATATAGACGGTCAGCTACGCACTTTTGTGGTCTCACTCGGCCGGACCAACCGAGAGTAGGCTCAAAAAATTTGTAATTTTTACCTGATTACAGCAAAGGCAATCTGGAAATCGAAATCGGTAGCTTTCACTTTTTATAGCCAAAAAACGGCAAAAAACCGTAAATTTATTAAGTACAAGACCAATTGAGTGATTGCGCTGGGGAAGGTGTCAAAAAATTCGATATTTTTTAGAAATAAAGAAACAATAATGCGAAAATGGAAATCTGCAGAGTTAAGCGTTGAGATCCTAAAATAACGGTAAAAAATGGCACAATTTATTTAATAGACTAACTGACCAGTAATAATGATGGAGGTAGGCTAATTTGATATTTTAAGCATAATGAAAAAGAAATAATGTGAAACTCAATATATGTGCCTTTAGGCATTACCGGTGGATGAAAAAGGGTACCAGAAAGGCACCGCTGTCTTTTAGATCGCTTGATTGACTTTCTGAGAGAGAAGGCAACAAATGCGATTAAAAGCATCGTGCGAACATCTAAACTATTAACGTTTACCTTTCATTGCCTAAAGGGCAAAAATGGTCATAAAGGGGGGGGGGGGGGGGGTTGGTTATAAGATTATTAGTGCTTTTATTTTCGCAAACATAGAATAAACCCAAATACAGTTGGAAACGGCCATAAAAGATAAGTCTCAATTATTGTTGGTATTATTTCAAGTGCTTGAAGAACGGCAAGAAAGTCACATTTAATTAAACGGAAATACGTTTGCAGGGAAACATAATTTGATAGGAAGAAAAATGTATCATTTCACATGATTATGAACGCCGTTGGTCAATATTTATATCAGTTTTATTTACACGAAAACGAAAAAATCAAAATAGCCTTATTGTTTCCAATTATTTAAAAGATCAAATACAAGGAAAAAATACATGGACGGCATGTGTTCCATCGATCTAACTCCGTAAGTTGTAGACGGTTTGTGTAGTGTAGTGTGTAAAACACCAGGGCCTGGATTCACAAAGATGCGAAACTCTAAGTTGTCCTAAGTTAGGCAAATCCTAGCTAGATAAATCAAGATAAATCATGTCTAGGTATTAATACACATTCACAAATCAAATATTATTAGTTAAATTGTTCATATTTTACTATATTTTATCTTTATAACATTGCAGAATGACATATTGGTGATTTATATCACTAAGATTTGCCTAAACTAGGACGTCTTAGCACTTAGGCACCTTTGTGAATCTGGGCCCAGTGTTCGGCATTTACATTTTTAACGCCTTGCCATGTGTATGTGTAAACTTGTTGAAAAAGTAATTGTAAACCTACGAGTACGAAGCATCAAATTATGTAGATGTTAGATCATGATATTATATTATTATACAAGTAAATGAAACACTAATGCAAATACAATTTATTAAAACACACATGTAAGATGACGTTAACAACAAATACAAGTTGTACCTTATTCTATCCAACTTCGCTATAAACAAAGAAATACATCGGTGACTTTGGAGCCTTCCTAGCAAGGAAGCATTCAATAAATTCAAAGATATTCTGAAATCATCCTTGTTGATTCTGATATTTGCCCGCAGGTGTTTGCACTGTTCAACCACTGATTCACATATTTGATAATTAAATATCTATCTTTATAGTTGGTTATCGCTCACTCGTCAATGGGGTTCGGAAGCTATAGGGTCTGTGCTATAGGGTTGGCTCAGTCGCTTTAAATTAAAATCCCTCACTGAAAATCAGTCATGCTACCGAGTGGGGATAGACTCAAAATATGAAGTTTTCATTCATTACTTAAAATATGTTATCCTCTTCGCCTCCTTGTTAAATATTTTCCGTGCTTTGAGAATCACTAGAACAGAAACACTTTCACATAGTTGCATTGGTAACGCAAACACTATATTTCATTTAAATATATTATATCAAGTTTAGTGTAATGAGGGCTTAAATATTATGTATGTATACTTGAGAAATCGGGGTCAGTATTCTTATTGCAGTAGTTTCCTCTTTTAGGTACTGGATGCAAGGTCTCTTCTTGCAAATCTTTGCATTGGTCTTCACAGAAATACAAGTCTGTATTTAAGCTTCAAATCACTGCACTGACACTTGGCTGTGGAGCAGTGTTTGCATTTGCACGATATCAATTCCAACACTTGTTCAGGGGCTGGTTTTGTCACAAGCCATCGGATAGCTCTACTGAACCATTTTCCAGGCACCAGCCATAGTCAAATGGGAGTGGGATACTTAAAGATTGAGAGGTGAGAGAATTGAGAGAATTTGTCACCTAGCGTTATCATTCTACTGGTCTTGTATAATCTACATAACACATTTCTTGCTGAAAGCCAAATACTTTTGATTTCAACCTTCACAATATTTGTTTAGTATTCTGCTTTAAGTATGACAAATGTGTTGTCATCTTTTCCATGCAATGTTAGCGGTTACTTCGAGTTAATCGGTAACTTAAACTAAATATTAAATGGTCCACTTATGACCCCCCCCTTTTTTTTCCATAATGCCCATTGCCCAACGCTATTATTTAAAAAATTTTGATAGCATTTTCTTCACGATCTCTTAAGATTTAAATTTTTTGCCGCCCTTACTAGCATTATCATTAATTGGTAATGTAGTTCATAAATTGCCCTTTTTGCCGTTATTTGTATGTAAAAAGTGAAAGCTACCGATTTCAATTTCCGCATTGTCTTTAATGCAATCAGGTAATAATTACGATTTTTTTAGCTCATTCCCGGCGTGTCTGGCCGAGTTAGACCGTTGTCTTGAATTTTTGAACAAAGGAGACAGGCTACTGGCTAGTATGCGTTTTTATAACTTTTTGTTCTAAAGACCAAGCAAAGCACTGCTGATTTTGATGGTCGCTTTATTTGTTCTGAATTCGTTCTAAAATATCGAGTTCGTGCCACCAGTCTAAGTGTAATCAACCGATAGGTCTTCTTTATGATATATTGGTGCCCTTTTTTGCCGTTTCTTGGTTTTAAAGGTAGTGATTATTAATTCTAACTTCACATTATTTGTTATTGGCTACATTCAGTTTGAAATTCCAAGTTGTTTGACTCCTCTCCCAGTGTTATCGGTCAACTGGTCTTCTAACTGAAATGTGTGCCGTTTTTGCCGTTTTTATGCTCCCAGGGCCAAACGGTAGCGATTTCCATTTTCGAAATACTTTGAATTAACTTAACATAAAATAACAAATTGTTAGACACCTATTTCAGCGTTATCAGTCAACTAGTCTTGTAGTATTTAAATAATTCTTTTTGGACGTTTTTTGGCATTTTTTAGCTATAAAAAGTAAAAGCTACCGATTTCGATTTCCGGATTGCCTTTGTTGTAATCAGGTAAAAATTACGCATTTTTTGAGCCTACTCTCGGCTGGTCCGGCCGAGTGAGACCATTCTGTTGAATTTGGGGGGATAGCTGACCGTCTAATATGCGTACTATCCCGATACTTTATGCTGTTGCCTATGGGTGGACAGGGTAGGGATGCCGGGGGTAGATAAGACACAAGGTAGTATAAGAATAGCGAAGAATTGTTTGAAATATTATTACTCAATGCTTAAGGGAGTTATAATACTGAATGAAAGCTGTGAAATAAATTTACTCGCTACCAAGAAAATTACAAACCATGTAATTGCTACAAGGTACATATTGATAATGTCAGACCAGTTACTTTCTACATTTAAATGCTGATTGCTAAGGGAGTAATAATATTGAACAAGTGACCTGAAATACTATTACTCTATGTGCTAACGAGGAAATCGTGTACCATGCCTTTTCAAAAGGGTCTATCGGGATGATGTAAGACTAGTTAATTTCTACATTAAACCCCATTGTTAAGGGAGCAATAATATAGAATGAAAAGCCTGAAATACTATTACTCTACCTGCTAACTATAAAGAAATACACCGTGTCATTGCGACCAGGGTCATCGTGATGATGTAGGTGTAGTTACTTCAACGTAATAACGTAGTTGTTTAAGAAGTAATAATATTGAATGAGGGACATGAAATAAGCTATTACTTTACCTGCTTACGAGGAAGATACGATGACATAGCAACTAGGTTCATCGTAATGATGTAAGTTAGTTACTTAAAACATCTAAAAACTCGGAGTAATTATATTGAATGAAGAAGGTAGAGTAATATACTATTACTCTACCTGCTATCAAGGAAATTATATACGATGCCTAAATAACAAGGTTTGTTTTTTAACTACCTTAAGGGTCAAGACAAAATGTGTATTTACTATGTATGTGTATGTGTACTATTAGAGTAGCGTAGGCGGAGTGAATCTCTCAATTCAACTCAAACGGCGCTTTCTGTTTCATTTTGTGCGCTCATCTGTCAACGCGTATCTCGCAAATTGTGTTTTCTTTTCGAATCTTTCTTTTCAATTTTACCGCCGTCATCCAACGGCCGCCAGATTCGCCCGTGTTGGCGCGAGTAACGCACTCTATCGCAGACTTAGGAAACTGTCTACGAGCGCGAGCCAGGCGGCCATGCAAGCTACCGGAATAAAGCCCACATGGAACAAGGCCCACATGGAACAAGGCCCACATGGAATAACGCCCACATGGAACAAGGCCCACATGGAATAACGCCCACATGGAACAAGGCCCACATTTTACGATCCCGAAGGTTGCATTGCCGTTGACTTTGATTATGCAAATTAGGTATGCAAATTAGGTGTGAGTAACGACTATCAAAACCAATATTAAACATTTGGCAACGCAGCATCGCTCGGGAAGCTTCGGGATCGTAAAATGTGGGCCTTGTTCCATGTGGGCGTTATTCCATGTGGGCCTTGTTCCATGTGGGCCTTATTCCTTGTGGGCGTTATTCCGCGTCCCCGCGGACGCTATCCGCACATGTTGACATGAATCGGGCGGCCGGGGTTCGATCTCGGACACCGGTAATTCTAACGTAGTGGAATACTATAGGTGGCAGTGGGACCCGTTCCATTTTGAATAGACCGTTTTCAAAACCCTCAGATAGAGTTGATCGCACGGTCATCTAAATCTACAGCAATGAAAACTGTTATGTCAAGGTTCATTGTGAATTTCATGGTTACATCTTCAGTGACAACAATGCACAAAAATAAAAAAGGTAGTTTTGCAATGTCAGGGTTCATTTTTTATTGTTGTGCATTGTTGTCAATGAAGGTTTAGAATGTAGAGGACCGTTACTGGAATGGTTTAGGACATCCTTTGGTATCGGAATGTGGTTTATCTCTGGATTCACTTGTTTTGGACGATTTTTAGTTTTTTTTTTTTTTAGAGAGAAGGTTTTTTCTAAATCTATTAGTAATTAAAAGTAAATAGCTAAAAGTAGCTTAAAGTAAATGAAAGTAACGCTAATAGTAATTCCCCCTCTACTTGAATAGATGTGTGCATGCATTTACTATTGTTGTCGTACTTTACTATACATTCACTGACCTAGTGATCGTAATTATACTTCAAT